>JAXIUT010000009.1:27256060-27428825 GCA_035586675.1 Eurytoma californica | reverse complement strand
TGTTTAAAATAATAAAAGATTTTTAACACTGACTAGTCATTTATAAGTAACGTTAAAAACAATGAAATAAAAGTAAATGTTAAAAAGATAAATGATACGTACACTATGTTAATAAATATTATAGTTGTATTGAAAAATTCCATTAAATATCTAACGGATTCTCTTGATTAGATCGTGTAATAAATGCAGTCTCTGTCCTCTGATGGGCGGCTTTATTCGACGCCTCGGCATCTCCTCCACCTGGGCAGGTTCATTCATCGTCGAAAAAAGAAAGGCCGTAAATATAGTCCTGAAGCGTAGGCGCGCAAGCTCGGGCCGAAAGCTGCGCTCATCTAATAAGTCGATTTTTCGCGACGCGCGTTATTGGCCGACGCTCCGCAGTGGCGTCTCGACTCGTGGATCACGGAGAGGACGAGAGCGCTAAGTAAAAGCCATCAGCCTGATGGGGCTCCGGCTGCGCTCCGCCCCCCAACCCTACAGTCGACGCCAGATATTAAAACGACACTCCACCGTCTCCGAGACTTGCCCTGACACGTTTCCTCGTTTATGCCTTTCATTATCTAGGATCAAATCATTCTTTTTTTACGGCTTTGATACCATATAAATATGGGGTATTATTTTGTTTATGGTGCCTATAAAATATTGCTCGGCAGTTTCGGCAAAAGTAATTATTTTCTATTTAACTAGTAATTTCACGGATAAGGTGTTCTAGCGCATAATTCAGAAAAAAGTAATAATTTAATATGCGTATAATACATATCTTTGTACATTGCATTAAATTATTTCTTGTCACGATTCTTGATATCCTTATAGTATAATAGGATCATCCCTTATAAATGCTTATTTTTCCATAAAAAGAATGACGTGGTAACAGATTTTATTAAACAAAATAAAAAATAAACTCGTGATTTTAATTTTCTTATTTGAAAATTTTAATAAATAATTTAATTTTAAAATCACTATCAAATGGTTTTCATTAAAAATAGTCAGAATGACTTCGGATTACTCATCGGTATTTTGTTAGATTTAGTTCACAATGTTGTAGAAGAAAAGTTTCAATAGCTGTACCTAGATATTATAAATTAAAATAAATTGTGTATTTAATTATTAAGAAGCTTTTGTTGCAAATATACATAAATATTCTTAAATATCTGGGTTATAATAAAGAAATGTTAATTTTATTGCATCCATCATTGGCGGAATCAAAGATGCACCGAGATTAGGTAATGGACAAAAGCTTAATTAGGTAATAAATTTTACCATGGGTTTAATGTCACTTTAAAAGCGGTAAGTGAATTTTAATTCCTTTCTCAAAAATAAATAATGGATTTTTAATTGTTCGACTTGAACAGATTTAAACTCATGGCAGCGATCGAAATATTCAGTTTGCCTCGAACGTTCGACAACGCAGTACAGAAATAATGGAGTGCCGACCAGTTTATTTGATCGGCTTTACTTTGCTGTTGCTAATAGTAAGAAATAATTTTCCGCCGATTAATAAAAAAATAGTTCTTGTTGATAATCACAAAGAAATCAATACAGTGCGAAGAAATGGATCGAATTACCCTGTGCTGAGTTTCGTAAGTTTGTGCAATTGTTCTTATAATATACTGTGCCGCTTAATAAAATGCCGGTTGGTTAAGTGTGCGCGATTCTAGGAGAATTGAGGTTGACAAACTTTTATATTTGTATTGAAAACTATTATTTTTTTAATAGTATATTATAGCACGGTACGGAAGATGATTATTTAATTCACGATTATTTAACTCATGCCGCCCGAACGGAATAATCACTTACGCACCAGTTTGTGTACGATGCCATTTTGAGGCTAGAGTGCTATATTTTTAATGCAATTTCTTGACGTTATCCTTGTGTTTCACTTGTTTATAATTCTATAAAAAAATACATGCAATAATCTATGCTTTGTTAATCTCAATTGGCAATTTTAAATAAAAAACAGTTTTAAAAGAATAATGTGTAGAGGAAATTAGCAATCGTATATTATTAAATTACTGAAATCAATTATCAAAATATCTGAAGAAAACAACAATTTTTAAAGATTCATTTTAGTATTTATAATTTAAAAAAATGTGAAAGTGAACTCTTTTATAGTATTATCATTGATTGTGCATAGATCGGCCTGGTAGAGCAACATGGGTATTTTGCGGAAGAGCACGAGGTGACGACAAAAGATGGTTACCTTTTAAAAGTGCATCGGATAACCGAAAACTCGAATGCCTCGAATCTTGTCAAAAAACCGGTGGCTTTCCTCCAGCATGGATACTTTCAATCGTCTGAGAATTTCGTTTTAATCGGACCTGACAGCGATCTGGGTAATTGATTGAAGTTTAATTAAAAAATGTAAAATTGAATATTTTGCTTTATTTGGAAAATCGCGATAAACTTTCATGTACGAATTTTAAAGAGAATTTAAAATTTCACAGCATTTCAGCTGGTCAAGGCTGGCTATGATGTCTGGCTTGGTAATGTCCGAGGCAATACGTATGCGCGGTCACATGTCAGCAAGCCCACGACTTCTGCAGATTTCTGGGAATTTAGGTTTGAAAATTGGCATAATTTCTGCTTGGAAACTAAAAAGTTAACTGATAAAGTATCTTAATTACGTTATTTTTCTCAATTTTTGCAGCATCCATGAATTCGGGACGATCGATGTTCCCACTATGATTGACTACGTCCTTGAAAAAACTGGTCAAACAGATCTAACTTATTATGGTTTTTCAACGGGTTCGGCTATGAGCTACATCATGTTATCGACGCTGCCGGAGTACAACGACAAAGTAAGCATGGTTTACAGTCTTGCGCCAGTTGCCTTTTGGAATCGAGGTCTTAGAAAAGTAACTGGAGTGGTTTACGAATACTTCTGGATAATTACTGTGAGTTTCGCTTTGAAGTATACAGATATCACGAAGAAGCTTTTTTTATATCTTTATGATGATTATTTGACATATATAAAATTTATTTTTCAGAAAACTTTGGAATTTTTCGAAATATATAATATATTTCCTCAAATGGCATTAACAACGTGGATAGCGGAAAACTATTGCGTGCCGTCAGGTAGCCTGCTTCAACCTTTATGTGTATACTTAGCTGGTACACTTCTATCGTTCAATCACAATCAGTTAAATGAGGTATTTGAGCAACAATATTGGATGCGAGTATTTTATTTATTTATTTATTGAACCAGTTATACCCAACCAGTTTTATAGGTATACAATTATACTGGTATTACCAATATAACCAGTTATATAGGTATACAATTACCACATTTGTGCCTATATAGACATAGACCAAAGTAGCAACTCCTATAGAGGTATAAAATACCTGTACATAGGCCTGGCGTAGGAACTTAAATTTAACTTAAAACTAAATATAACATTTAGTATAAAATTTCCTGTGTATTAATGTAACAATGTATAATGATTTCATAAGTATGTATTATCACAATTTTGGATTATTTTAGGACATACAATTCCTCTTAAAAAGTTTTTATTTGTTGTTTTTGATCCGCGCTTTGAGCTTGGATTTTATCAATGTTTTTTTACCTATTAAATGCTTTAAATTCAATGGTAGTTCATTGAAAGCTCTTATAGCTTCTATATAGCTATTCTTATTGCTAATAGCTTTAGTAATTGCAGAGTATGGTATCAAGTATTATTCATTAAAATTGTTTAATAGAATGTTTTTTATACTTTGTAGACGGCTCTACCTGATATTTTAGCTCATTATGTTGCTGGGACTTCGTTGCACGTTCATTATCACTTTCTACAAATGATCAAATTAAGTAAGTAATCAATATATGATATACGCACAATTCATGTCAAACTGATTACAGTTCATTACACAAATGTATGAAGACGAGCTTAAAAATTAATTCATCGAGTTTAATTTTTGCAGAGGAATTTAAACCGTACGATTGGGGAAGTGATAGCAAAAATATGGAAATGTATGGTACTGCTGAACTGCCAAATTACAATTTGAAAAATATTAGGGTACCAGTCTCACTATGGTACGCAAATGAAGATAATCTTTTGAATAAAGAGGTGATTTCAAAATTTTTCTAGTACTATAAAAGCTTTTTTCTATTACTAAGACTTAAGAATTATTTATTACTTTTCACAGGACGTATTGGATTTAGCGGATGTACTGCCTAATGCTACTGCAAATTCGGTGCCATGTGATTCATTCAACCACGCTGACTTTTTGTGGGCACTCAATGCAAAAACTGTTTTGTATGAACATATAATTAAAAAATTATGAAAAAAGTTAATAACTTTTCTCTTCGAGTTATTTTTTTACCATTATATTAGAAGTATTAGATATTTTATAAAATCAAACATTAAATTATTTAATTCTCTAAATTTTTTAATACAAAAATATATAAAAAAATAAAAATGAATGATTGAAAGTTTTGAGAGACAACAGACATTGATGAAGGAATTTAAACGTTAATTACAGTTCATTATCAGAAGACATTATTTGTGAAAAAGGACTTTATTTTATGCCTAAATCTATAATGATTATTTCAGAATCTGATGTGGAAGTAGAACCTAATTAAAAAAGAAGAGAAAAAGAAGCTGAGAAAGTGAAGTGATCGAAAATTACTGACTTAGCGATAAAGCTCATCGAGCAAATTAACTGGAAGTTCCGGTGGCGCACGAGTTCATAAAGCCTCGATGAAAAAGGCGACTTTGCCTCGAGGTTCATACACGCAACCCGTGCTCCCGTTCTCCCTCGCGAAATGGCACTTGATTTAGAGGTCGCTGCGAATTCGTTTTTACCCTGTCGACACGCGAATATTAATGGCGAGATTCCAGAATCGCGCGCTTATAAAGCATCTGCCCGGCCAATTTCAAGCTCCGTCCCCATCCGCTGCAGCCTGATAAATCAGATTATCAAACGTTTCTCTTTCAAATCGGCGACTTTTTTTTCTCATCGACGCGTTTTTCTTCGGATTTTCAGCGGGAAATGTTTCAATGGGTCACTGTTCCTTCGCGCTTGCGTTCGCACGAGTATAATCAATACCCGGCTGGTGCGAATGCACGCTGTAATGCTCACTGATTTTTTGGGGTAACTAGGGAGGGAATTTTAATCAGGCGAAAAATTTCCAACACTTGGAGAGTTAAAAGTTTAATTTCGACTCGCTAATTAAAATTTCATTTCCACTGTTTCGTAATAGCCGCTATGAAAATTTCTAGACGATTATTCCTCTGCCGCCAGTTTCCTAATTAAAATTCTTCAAATCTCTCGCGTTTTATTTCGTACAATAAGTGAAATAATAAAAAAATAATAAGAAATTGGCAGAGACAAAACTCAGCCTTCTAAGCACACTGTATCCGAGCTTTCGAACTTATCATATTCCTCTCGTTCAGCCGGCGTGAGTCTCGCATACAGAAAAGGGGGAGGGTAGGCGCCGTCCAGCGCACGTCCGAGTAATAAAGGGGAACGAAAGCGGAAAAAGGAGGTCCGGCATCTCGCGAGCCGCGCCGTCCACGGGACAAACGCAGTCAGCTTCATTTCGCATTATGCGCTCGGACGTGCGCCGACCGAGTCGCTGCAACTTATCGTCGCGCGCTTTACGGCCGGCACTTTGCCTCGAGTGCGTCTGTGACCCCCCTTCGGGAATCCAATAAATTTCAAAGTGAATGCGCCGTGCAGCTTGATTGTCGTTATTTTTGAGTAGATGGCTCTTCGCTTTATTGGAGGCTTGAAATATATACCTACTCCTTGCCGGAGCGGTAAGGCGCTCGACTGCAGTGGTTGCTGTAAATCAGGGATTGATGGAGAGTAACGCGCTGAAGAAACAAATGTAATATCTCGATTTTTTAGCCGTTTGAATTAACTGCATTGGAGTCTCATATTCGCCGAGAATCAAAGTGCGATGTAGAAATGTGTAATTAACTCGGGTACACGAGGTATAGCCACTAGGGAATAGTGCGGGGCTTTCCTACTGAAAGCAGTTCATTTAAAAAATCTCTTAATTACGAAATTTCGCAGAAAGACCGAGTTATAATATGCACTGATGATACCGACGGGTATGCAGATACTCATCGCAGAAGCGAACGCAATCCCGGAGGTATTCAACGAGCTCGGCAAATCGCGCGCCCTGAGGAATTTTCGCGAAAACATCGCGCGTATTGCATCGAAAAAAAAAAAATGTTGTAACTAACATTTTTCTCCGTGCATTTTTCAGTGGAATGTTACGGGAAAAAATTCAAGTTTACCGGATTGCTCGCAAAACAATCGCAGCGCGCAAGAGGAACAAAAATTTTGCCTCGCGGAGTTTTGAGTTCGAAACTTCCAAGCAAAAAGCAAAAAGAACGAGAGAGTGTATTTACCGATATTGAGAAACATAAGCGGGGAGAATTCCGGGAAACAAAGGGAACTTTCGCCGGAGTTGAGAGGAAAAAAAAGAGGAATATTCGTTTACGCGAGCCGACCGGAGAAAAAAAGGAAGGGGCGGCGTAGTTTCATTCAGCCGAGTGAAAAATCACGTGCGAGACGAATAGGCCGTGATTTCCCGCGAAGCGCTCGCATAAAAATGCGCGCGGGCAGGATTTATTCGCTCTTTCCTCTAGGCCTACACGCGCCTCCGCGCGATATAACTCAAAAGAGTCACGACACTCCCCCCGCCTCGCCGAAAAAAACACGCTTCACCCTGGAAAAATCGACCGATAAATTCCAAAAGCGGGAGTCGAAAGATTTATACAAGACAACCGAGTTTCGTTAGGTCCTAGAAAAAAAAAAGCGAGCGGGGAGGGAACCGTCACGTCTTGGGGACTTATTAGCGCGGGGGTCGCGTCTGTCCCGGCGGGGAAGAGGGGGGTCGTCGGCGGCGGCTTAATCGAATCGGCTGCAATTGACGTGAGCGAGCGGCACTTCGTTAACAAACTTACGCGCGGAACACGCTGATTAACCGTTCCCCGGGTCGTGCGACGCGTATACCTGCTCGCGCCTCTACCCCTCTGTAACTAACTGCCGCGCCGATGTGAGCCTTCATTACACGCGAGTAAGACAGGCCGCCGTTCCGACGCTCCCGCATACGTGGGCTACGTTCGCCCGGGCTATTATGTCTGATTGTCCGGCTTCCGAGTTACCCCGCTGCGGACCGACCGATGCGCGCTTGTCCGGAGTTTCCGGATAATCAGACGAAATTACTAGGGCGGCTTTGTATTTTAACCTTAGTTTGGAGACGGCTAAGTTGGATAGCCGAAATGTCGTTATCAGCTAGTTTGTTTAACAAAAAAAGTTGACTCTAGTTAATTCTCTTCAGTTTCTTTTAGCGAATTAGTTTTAGAATAAGACTGAAAATTCATTCTAGCCGATGTAGCGTGTATTAATTTTAATTTTTTAAAAAGAAATTAAAAGAAAATATACAATTTATTTTTTCTTTTTATATATAGAGTTATATTAGAGTAGACCGAAGCTAAAGTTTGTAAAGAAAAACCAACAGCTCTTCACTCTGAATTCTCTTCACTCTGAAAAAGTGATCCTAATTATATTTGAATTTTTGGTTTCCAATAAAAAACCTAAAAGCTACGAGGTAAATCATATATACTTTTCAATAGAGCAATCATCTTTAATTAAGTTGCATTAAATCAAAGGTCGAATCCAATAACATAAGACTATTAGTGCAGGTATCGAGCGAACGAGTCAAGACGCCGGCGCACCTGGAAGGTTTGACTTTATCGTCAACAAGAGTAAAGTACACAGAGCCGCGCCGCGGCGGAGACGTCGGCAAAGGGCTCGAGGGCTCGTTAGCCCGGTATAGCCGGCTACGGTGTGCGCGCACACACGCTAATCTCTTCGCGTCGCGTGCGCCGCGCAAGAAGCAGCAGCAGCTCGGGGGTCTCGGTCTAATCGAGCGGCGGGCTGCTGACGAGCAGCAGCTGCCGACGACGTGTAAGCAGGCCCGCGAGCGCTAAATCCATCGGCGTCGTGCTCGGGGGGAGATCCGCTTATCTGATGCTCCCGCAACTTCGAGGGGAACCGCTTCTTACCTTATCGGTCACGCGCGTCTTTCCTTTCCGGTATCACTTCGCTCTCGTTTCGTAAGTGACCTCGTGATTTTATTGATTTTCAATTCCGAGCTGAATTTTCGGCCTTTTACTTAGATCGTCTTCTTCTTTTACTTTCTTTTTTTTTACTTATACAACGGAATTTACTGAAAATGGAATAGTTTCATTTAAAATTTACTAGAAATCTAAGAAAATACACTGCAGTAGTTCTATTATAATTCTTCTAACAATAACAGTAAGTGAGAAAATATTACACTTATCGTCTAAGTAAACGGAAGGTTTTAGAAGTTTGGAATCCGGGAGAATATTTTATAATAAGCTTTTATAGATCGGTTTACGTTTCTAAATCTTTATTTATCACAGCGACTGCAAATTTGACGAATAGCATTGAAATTAGAAAACGAAAAAGACAACGGAACGCGGTCTTTTCCAGTTCCGGATAGGAGCGCGAAAGCGAGGAGAAAATCGGTGGGCGTTGGTGGTCTCCATCCGGCGAAACACAATGGTACAAAATTGAATCGTCCTCGACTGAAAGACAAACACGGGGTCAGCGGGAAAAAGCGTCGGTGCACGTCTCCCCGATGTCCCATCGGCGAAGCGCCCCGTCCTCCTTAAATTCCTAACGAATCCCCCGTCGGCGCGTAAGTTGCGCGGACGACTGTTAAAATTTCATGAAATTCGAAGAGCGAAGTTCCCGCCGGCGCGCTAGTCGATATACGTCAATTTGCATATTTATGAGCTTAATAATAAATAGGGCGGCGCGTAACTTCGCGAGGCGCCCATCAAGCGTCGCGGGGGAAACTTCGCGACGGCGCGAAGTGGGCGAGCGCGCATAAACCGATTTGAGGTTGACTTTACTGACCCAAAAAAGTTTGCGTCGATTGATCGACGACGCGGCTTCCGCAGACTCCCCGAGGATATCCTGCGAGAGTCTCCGAAAGGGGTAAAGCGGGCAACTATTCGAAACTTGCGTCTTCTTTTATGCATGCATCACGCTCTCTCACCCTCTTTATGCTTTGTACAATCTTTTGCAAAAGTAGTTTTATTTCTTTGAAAAAGAGGTATAAAGCTTTATTTTTTCAAATTCTTTGCTTTATGGCTTCGATCTTCGGAATTTTTAAATTTATTTCACATATTTGATTAACTGCATTAAAAATATCGAATATAAAGCTCTAGAAGAAAAAAAAGGATAAATTTAAAATACTGCAGTAAAATTTTTTATATTAAACTACGAATAAGAGATATTTTTAAAGTCGTAGATTAAAGTTTAATAAATATTTTTAATTCAAATTGAAATAAATGTATATCAAGCACCAAGCATTTAATAATATGTTTTAATTATAATATTAACTAAGTAAAAGAAAATATTCTGTTAAGTGCATTGCGGACTTGCGATGGCTGCAACATTTTTCAGAATTTCACGGAAAAAGATTTTGGGTACAAAGACATTTTTTCATAGATATGGAAATACGAAGGCAGTCATGTCCGCTTAAGGCAAATCCGGCACAGAATTCCTAACGCATTCCCGGCGCACCGTATGTCACTGTCCAGAAGCCTCCTCTTTCGTTTTTTTCCTTCCTCTCTCCCTTTTTTCCTCCACATTGTTGCAAAAAGCAGTAGAGCCACATCTTCTCTATTCGCTCTAGCGTAAAATTGACGATCAAACGAAAAAATGCAAAATATGCCGTGATAGCGCGGTAGAGAAAAACCATTTTTCATTGTGTGAAATCCAATTAAAGTTTAATCCCCCGACGAGATACTTAATGGAAAAAAAGGAAGAGGAAAGGTTCGCTAACAGCGCTTCCTAATCAAAGTAAATCGGCGTCAAACGACGAACGTGACCCTTCCGTGTCTCGAAACTTTCTCCCAAAAACTGCCCCTCGGGCGTTTTCCTCTCTCGCCGCAGACTCGCTCGAAGTGCCGGTACAGTCCGCCCAGGAATCACCGCTCGATACGTCAGCGCCTGATCGAAACAAAAGTGTTTCTTCTTGGCCTGGGCTAAAAGGAAACTGCGCGTATTCGTCATCCTCTTCGCGAAGGAGAAAAGAACGTCGGAAATTTTTCGAGACCAGAAATCACGTGCATCCCCCGAGATGTTCGGGAAATCTTGCAGCATCCCCGTTTGATGTTCGATCGCTGCGGAAATTCCGCTCCCCTCGGCAGAAATCAAACGGTCCCTTCCGCGGCGTACGCGTCGAGTATATGTATAGGGGGCGAGCGAAAGCTCGCACGTGCCCAACTTAATTTCGCCCCCGAGCACAAATGCGCGCTGCCTGCGTCGGGCTTGCGGTGTAATTGAAAGGAGTAGGGATGCCCTCCTTGGCTCTCTCCTTGCTCCTCCTTGGATCTCTCCGCTCGCCATGGAGATGCCTTTTTTAGAAGCTCGCGAGCTTTTCAAACGCGGAGAGCCGCTCGTTAATGAGATTATCGTGTTCCCCAATTCGTCGGCCCGCATTTGCCCCTTACCTTCTTTTCTTTTTTACTTTGCTCGTTTTGCTGTTGTTGCTGTCGTTGTTTTGTAAGACATTTATTCCTGTGGTAAGCCAGCCTTATGGGTTTTAGATCGGACTTTTCGTTAATGAGATTATCGTGTTCCGTGATTTTCTCCTCTCCTTTGCCCGTTTCTCTTTGCCTCATTTTCTATGAATAAAATATCTTTACTTACCGCAGTTGAAAAATTAATTATGAAACAATTTTGATTAACGTAATTTCGTGTGTTTTATTCAATCACTGAAATGAGATAATATTCTTAAAAAAGTGTGCAATAAATTATTTTAAACAGTGGATGAGCGGATTGGAAAGAAAGTTATGGGATAGTAGCCATTATATCTGTCCGTGGCAGGAAACGGGAAACGAGAAGAAAACAACAATAAAAATGATAAGAGCGAAATGCAAGAAGAGCGGGGGATGTCCGAGAGTGGTCCTTGTCATAGACAAAAGCTTAAAGTACGAGCCGTGTAATCGGGGGTCAGCGGCTGCAGTGGCAGTCAATACCCGAGAAATTGATATAGGAATTGTCCGCATTATAACGGGTTACGTATCATCGGAATCCCCAGCTGCTCCCTTGCATTTTCACTCGCATCCTCGCAGATATAATATATATATGTAGGTTTTATTGGTCGGATACAATATATCGGTGAATGGTGTATACAGTATACCAAAGTCGCCTCCCGACCTCCTCATCGGTGGGGGGGTATACAATCGATACATGACGCTACGTATATGTACAGCTATGTACAAGAAAAGCACTGTCCTTCTTGGACGTGCGTCTCTCCCGCAGTCGCGCACACACGCACACAAAGCGACAGACCGCCGGCGTCTCAGCCGCTTCCCTTTCTTCTCGGTATTCCCGACGACTGTCCTTCCTCCGATATTCACCGGGACACGCGTCACGGCCAGACTTCGGAACGACACCGCCGGCGGCGGGGCTCATTCGGCATGTAAGGCAAGACGCGCCGGCTCTCCCGACGTCCGTCTCGGCTCCTACACAGCGCAATATTATACGCGACCGTGTGCGTGCGCACCGAGTATGAAAATGAGAATGAGAGGATTCGCTTTCTTTTCTTTTTCTTTTCTTGCTCCTCGGAGTCAGCTGTGTGGAGATCCTGATTTTTCATGATATGTGTGTTTTGCCTTTTCCTCGTGCTATCGCTCATTTTTTCTTTCATTCCGCTAGCTTACCCGCTCGACACTGATGGCAGTGGAGAATTATGCGCCGGCTTATATGACTTATTTCGTTTGTTAGTAAAAATGTGTACTTACGGTTGAATACTCGATTAAGCGAATAGCTTTTAAAGTTATTTCACTTTTAATAGTTAATTGTTCGTTGAGCCATTTAAATGTTGAATTTTATGCTTTTATCGCTTGTTATAGTATATCTATTTAATTAAATAACAAAACATTTTCGTATATATTAATCACGATTTTTCAAATCATTCGAATAAATTAAGGCAAAAATTTAAAGGAATTTCGCAATTTAAATAAATCACACTTTTGCTTTTAAAATATGACTATTTTACCCAGCTCGTAGCTAAGTAATGAAATTAACTTATAAAAAAAAAACTAATTGTACTTCAGTAATATATTTTTCTTCAATGCAGTACTAATAAAAACATAATCTATTGGCACACCTCATCAATTAAAAAATAATTTGAATTAGTGCACTTTGATATTAAACGAAATGTAATTATCTGTTGATATAGAATTAATAATATTGCGAATGTAATTAAAAATACATATTCAAACTGAAAAAGGCCATTTTGATCTAGTCTGATATTTAACATTGATAAACCTATTAAATTTTTAGGCATTTCATTATATTACACCTCAAGTTTAATAGTCGATCTGAAACAATTGATACACTTATATTATTTCTACATAAGGTAAGTCTTGTATAAATTTTGTTTCTTTTACGAAAACTTTCGTATATATAAGACGAATGACATTCATTTCCTTAGCAAACATTCTATATAAGCTTTTTTCTTATATCTTTAAATAGCAAAACATCGTCGTGAAAACCTTCCATTCTTCTTGAATAAAAAGTTCTTATATCTAACTTTATGTTTTTACGATACATATATTCTTTGCTTTAAATTTAAATATACAAATACGTCGGCCGATCTCGTCATATCATGTACTTTTTCTCGCAACTTAGGCAAAACAAAAGCAGCATGCTTTTATCGATACATCTTAAAAACGCAACTTTCTTTTATATATTTACTTCGAACCTTGAAGGCAAAGTTTTTTTCTCATTTTGTAAGAAACACTGAGACCACAGATAGAAAAAGAATACACGCTTACGTAAGTAATTATGACACTATAAAGATGATCGATATGATGCGGGTTTACAGTAAGTTGGATATTTAGTAACGAAGCTCCTTTTTTTAATTATTGTTCGAATGCACACAACTCATGCGCAAATATATATTTACTATAATTATGTACTCGTACAGTCTTCTCTTTTTAATGACGCGCGCGTCGTTTTCTTATACTAGTTCCACGCACACTCGAAAAGCTCGAACATCGAAAATCGCACTCCTCATACAATTAGCATTTAAAAATGCTACGTAACATTTCATTTTTTCGCACGTACACACTTACCCTTCAAATAAATAATTCTTTAAAGCAAACTGTTGTTTATACAAATTTAAAAGCAAATATTTAAGTAACACTTTGTTAAAATAAAAATAAAAATAACGTTTCAAACATTTATTTTTAATAAATAAAAGAAACTGTCGTTTCGCCCGAAATCTCTTTTAATCAGAAATTATAAACGAGATCGTTTTCTCCGAGTAATCGATTTACTTTTTTCCGCTTACCTACATTATATTAATAATATGGCAATGAACTCGCAAATGGCTTGCGTGGGTCAAACCGCTTTTTGTAAAAAATAAAGTTATCTAAGGAAATTCGATACAATAGTTACTCTAGTCCAAACTTAGGAAGTAAAAGTGAACTCCGTTAGGCGCAGACATCCGCCACGTTCTCCTCGACGATCCTTTCTAGGGTCTGCACCTGGGCTAGTTCGCTCAGCTCTCTAAACCTTTCGTGGCTCTATAATGTGAAATTCAAAAAAATATTTTCGAATTAATTTATTCAAAAGAAAATTGATAAATTTTGTATTTAAAATGTATAATTTTAAACTCGTACGACATGAAAATTTATAAATAAAATCGAATTTTAACAGTGTCCGACATTAATGACATACCTTTCCATTCGATTAAAAATTGAAAAACAACATTTAGCCTTAAACGATTACTTCCTAGTACGTGATTACCAACGGCGTGTCTTGAATAAAAAAATCACCTGATGGATGAGGGGAAGGTGAAGCAGCTCCTGCTGCATGAGCAGGCCTTTTCTAAGAACGTTTAGGTACCCCTAGCTCTGGAGCACGTCACCGACGACATATGACTCGTCGAGCTGGTGATTGAGCATGAGTAAATGTCGGGGCACGTCGAGAGCCGTGTGCAGGGTGACTGTGACGCCGCGATTGAGGCTGACCGCCGGGTAGAATACGCCGTAAAGATCGCGGAAAGCGATGCTGCCCTGGGGCTGGTCGTTCACGAAGAAGCGCAACGTGTGGGTATTTTCCAGGTCGAGTAGGACACCGATCGTCGAGCCCTGCTGCACCCCACCCTCGGTGCGCTGCGCGTGCACGCCGCCATGCATAAACCACGAGCGCTGCCGGTCTATGTACATGCTCCAACCTCGGTCGTCCTTACCTGCGTTAGGGAAACAAAATGTCATTTACATTTTAATGCGCAAGCGTATTAACACCTTAAGTATATTGGCTTACTGAATTGGAAAATGGATTAATAATAAAATTTATGTTTATTCGCTGGTCGTATTTTTTTCGATGAAATTGAGCTTACCGAGCATTTGATCACGAGATACGTCAGCTCTGGCGATACCGAAAGCCGGATCGGTGTCACTGTGATATCGGTCGATCGTCAACTCCCAGTAGTGGATGCCTCTCGAGAAGCCGACAGTAGAGAGGACAACCCGATGCTCATAGCCCTCACATGAGGCACTCATCGCGTCTTCTGACATCGACACCTCCTGCGGCAATCCTGGTAAGTTCATTGCCCACGAAAACCACGCCACTATAAGCACAGATTAAAAAAGCGCGTAGAGCGCACTTAGTATTTATAATAAAAATATAATAATAATTAGTGTTCGCGTTTTTTCCTTCAACGCTTGAATTTTCATGAACTACAACTGGATGAAAAGAAATTTCATTCCGTCGAAGGCGGAACCTCATTTGCAATGGAAATTCGTGTAACGAGGAACAAGCCTATTTTTCTTCCCTCGCTCACGCGAACGCCCCAGTAAGCATCATCGGTTATTAATTGAAAGCTCGAGGGCCAATCTGCCTCTCCTCGATTTTTCAGGCGATAAAAATATTTTGCCTGCAAATTTGTAGGTCAAAAGAAGAACATTTTATCCGCGGCTGAAAGTGCTTTTAGCCGGGGGCGAATACTGCGGCCCGGCTTGCGCCCCCTGATCAAAACGATACGCGAGAGCAGAAAAAAAAGGTTCCATTAGCGAGGCGCGGCGAATATTATATGATGCAGGCGCATCGAGCTAATCCGGGGGCTCTTAGGCAAGAGAGAAACCTACCCTCGGCCGTCTGTAGCCCTATCAGCTCGGAGTACTCGCCCTCGCCGGCGCTGTTGAACGCCCGCACCCTGGCGTTGTATAGGGAATTGAAGTGCAGACCATCCACCGTGCAGATCGTCTCTCGGCCGCAATACACCTCCTGCAAACATAATTATTATTTTCAGATTAGTCGGTATGTGTAGGCATACGTCATTTCTTATTTTGACCGAACTTTTCGAATTGATTAGCTTTTTCTTTTCTTTAACTTTGAATCAGAATCAATAATTTAACCATCTTCGATTAAAATTTAGAAAGAATGGCTGCTTTATTGAATTAAATTAATAAAAAAGTTGGAATTGAATGCACAAGAACACTTACGATTATTTATCATGAATAAAAATATTAATTATCGCGCTTTGTTTGGGATAAAGTATCATTTTTTTCAATGAGTTAAGTAATCGCAAGAATAGTTAGAAGCGCAGGTAAAGCGGGTTTACATAGCATTTAAATCGTACTTTTTAATGAATTCAACCTAAGAGACGTTGAATAGGTGAGTTAATTGTTTGCCATATTAGCGGCACGACGGAAGAAAATTTTTAACGTCAAGGACGCATAAGACGGTCGGTGCGTTAACGCACAACGAACCCGTGTAAATACGCGTTTTATGAAATATCAAGGATACATATACCTACAAGAGGAACTTTCCCTCCCACCGGCTCCCACCGGCTCCCACCGGCGTCTTTTCCCTTTATGACTTCTTTGAATTTAATATTCCGCCCCGCGACCGGGCAAATCGCGTTTCCGCATCTATATACGTATACGGTAGACGCGTGACGGCAATTTTCATATTTTTCGCGAGAGAGCTCGAGGCGGCGAAGATGCGCGCGGCCGCTTATTAGCCCGGGCGAAATCGTCGTATTGAATGCGAGTCTTGGGGGGCGGGAGGAGGCGGACTATTAAAATTTTATCCTCGCGCCTCACTTTAATGGCTTTCGCCTCCTTTTTTCCGTGGTAAAAATCCTTTTAGTGCGAGTACAGACGCGAGCCTCTAAGCCCGATGGCACGGGCTTCTTTTTTTATTGCACTCCGCGGTTACGGCATGGACGCTGCGGTGTTGCAAGGCTTTTTAATAGCGCTTTCGATCACGAGTTCCTTATTAACTATTAGACCATTAACTTTACTTATTCAAAGACAAATTCGATGAAATTCCTAAGTAAATATAGAAGCTACTTCAGCTATTTCTGGAAAATAATTCATACAGAAGAAAGTAATTTTTTAGAAAATATGGTTCAGACGTTGATTATTTCATTATGGAATAGTTATGAATTTTCATCTTATCAATTCAAATAAAAGTTTTAGAAGAAGTATAAATAAATATATCCACATTTTCCGACATAATTTATTTAATATTTAAACATCACTTAAAAGAAAAAACATAGATCCACGATAAGCTAGCACTTGCTGTTCGTACTTTCGTAAGTGAAGGTACAGAAAAAGTAAGTAAGAATTTTTACGAAATAAACATAAATTGTAAAAGTAATCAATTTTGCTTTCTTATCTTTGAAGTACATTGCGTGAAAAGATCAAAGATCAAAGCTCAAAAAAAGGAGATTAAATCTTCACGCGATGCGGTTTTAAAAAAATTCAAGCAATAAATTATCGTCAGCGAAAGAAGAATATATACATCCATAGGGAAGGAAATACAAGCGCGCGTGTCTTAAAATAGAGCGCGTTCGCGCCTCGACACCCCATGCGCGTCGGTGGCGAGCGCGGGGGAGGTTATGAATTCATAGGCTGGCGCCGGGCGGAACAAATAAATTCTTAAGTAGTCATCCTCTCGATGCCGGCCGGCTGATTTATATTTAACGAGGCTCCCCGGGGCCGATACGCGCGCGCGTCATTGTGTGTATACACGCGGGTATCGGGCGTCACGCGACGGAGGAGCGCCGCGAATTTTGGGGCCGCGCCCTCCGGTGCCATAAAGTCCGCGCGGATTATTGCCCCACGGTAGCGAAATTCATTCGCGGTTCGAATGCTCGCACACCTGGGAAATCGCGCGAAATTTTCATTTTTGGCCCGCCGCGAAACTGCCTGTTAATATGTAGGCGAAGATGCGAGAAATCGGCACTTGGGGCACGCGGAATTACCTTATTCATTTTGAAAAAGTCCAGAACATTTCATTAATTAAACAAATCCAAAGAGATTGCTTTAGTTTTTCTTTACGGCATATAATTCACTAGTTTTTGCACGTAAGAAGCAAGCAGTAGTAGCTCGTGAAATTAAATGAGTCATTATGCAAATAAGACAGCGCGTGGGAGTATTATTAAAATAGGTGCACAAGCCGTAAGTAGTCCTCTGGAGCTTCGAGATTCGCGAATAACGAGCGAAAGCGATGTAAGTCAATATTGCCTGGAGGGCGAACCTTATAACTTCTTATTTGCAGAGAGCGTGGATGGAGAGCGCAATGGGAATGGAACGGAAAATTAAATCCAATTAGAGTCTAGGTCCGTGCGGTCGTGTAATAAAATGTTCGCGATAGATTGTTATGACTGCATGGGAAATTCAATTCCGCAGCTCGTTTTCGTTCTTGAAAAAGGAATACGTCGAGTTAAATGCTTTCTCTTGTTTCGATTATTCGAACTACAGTTCACGTACACGAGCTGCAGCTGTAATATATTACTTTAATCTTATTATTGCACAACTGCAAATAAATGAGTTTATTATTAATTAAGTGATAATAATGTGCTTGGTGAAATAAAGGAAATAATTTGCGTATAGGCAGACTCACTCTAAATTCGCCGCCGCATCCGTCGTCCAATTCCAGCAGGTATCCCTCGATGGCAGGGCCGCGCTGTCCGCCGCAGCCCGGCGGTGCCTGCCACGCCACCGTTACGCTGTTGTTCTCCGCGCTGCACTCCTCTGGTATCAGCAACGGTGCTCCGGGCGCTAAATCAACCATCCACAGAAAATTTTAATTACTTGCGTCCAACGCAAACTCGCCATCGACTCTCGACTCTACCAATCCACCTAAGGCTAGGAATATTTTACTAAATTTGCTTTTACTTTTAGGCCCGGGGATTTTGCAAAACGCATACTACCGGCTTTTACGCGAAGCTTTTGAACTCAGCCCCATTACAGATAATAACGAAGTTAATGATTATTATGCAGAAAGACCGCGTCAAAGGACCCGGAACCCGGGCTTTCCTCGGGAAATCTAAATTAGCGTGATTTACGAGTAATCAGCTCGACGCGCGAAGAATCCGGACAACTCCGTACAAACAAGCCTGACGAAGCGAACCACCTCGACGGGCAGCGCGCGCGTGCACATAAAAGTTGAAACGCGCGGCGCTTTGGTACAATTAGCAGAATTCTCCCGTACCGAGCACACTTTCGCGGAAAAGCGCGCGCGCCACGGTATAATTTCGGGGGCGGTCGACCCCCCCGCACCCGGGGAAAATAATAGGAAAATAGTTTCAGCGGAATGTATATACTTGGACGCGAAGCGACCCATCCGCAAACTCGCTGCGCCGCCGAGCCCTGCGCTAAAGTCGAAATCGCGCCCCGGCGACGAGTTTCTCTCGCGGATGTGCCGCACGCGTGATTAAACGCCGCGGAGCTGCCCTCCCCCGGGAGGCAGTAATTATTATGATTATCGCCGTGTACAGGCCTCGTCGTTTGTACACCGGCGCCCCTGGCCAATTTTATAATTCGATGGAGAACATTCGGGCTACGCGTTTCGTCAGTCAACGACCCTAGTCTACGGTTAATTAATTTAATTATGGCGTTACGTGCTTTTTTTCGCGTAGTAATATTAATAAGAAAAAGAATCGTCGCGTATACGTTTAATCAATCAAGCTATCATCATAATGAAAGTCACCGACGGGTAAATTAATTTAATTAATTATTACATTGCGGAATTTTCCACCTATAAAGTATTAACGATCAAAGAAAGTACGTTTTTCTTTGATAATTTAAAACCGCTGCTTCTCAATTAAAATTTTTCAGCTAAAGTTCATTGTTGCTAACTTCGAAGAGCTTTCATAAAAATGAAGTAAAATAAAAAAATGATTTCCATCGTGAATCCTCGACAAAAAGCACGGGATACTTTGCCGTAACTTCATTTCCAGACGCATCTCGCGCACTTGTATCCGGGAAAACCGCCACTCACGGCGCTTGGTACTCCCGAAGTCCGCGCGCGCGTGCCACGGTCGAGGGGGCGACGCTCCCCCGGTCACCCTCTCCTCCCGCCTCCTTTTTTTACCCCGAAAAGTTGTCCAGCGACCGCTAATAAACTCGGGAGCGAGCTGGCGGCGCCACCGAGCCATTCCCAGCTGCGGTTTCGGCCAAAGTTATTTCCCCGACTCTACGGTCGAGCATCGCGCTGGACGCGGAGGCACGATGGGAGCGCGAAGGCGCCGGATCTCAGCCAAGTCGTTTCGACGTTCGGAGCAACTTTTCGCTCTCGGCCCGGACCCTGGAAGGAGCTTTCTTTCAGGGATCAGACATTGTTCGCACTGGATATTGAATGAGGACGCGTTAGCACCGTAAGTGATTTTCTTTTCTTTCCTGCGTTGTCTGCGGTGTTCTTTCTTTTCGTGTTTATTTTATCGCTCGTTTTATCGTTCGCGGGGTAAGTAAAAATTTAGCGAAATAAATAACGTTGTATTGTTTTGATTGAAAATAAGGTACATCTTTGCTAGTCAATTACATGGAAGAGAACAGAAGATCGATGCGGGAGTAGTTTGCAAAGGCGAGTCCCACACCCTCAGTCTTTTCTCTCGTAAAAGTCTGGCTCAAGTGTACGAGGGGTTGTAAGTAACACCGGCGGCGCATCAAACAGAAGAAAATAAATTGATTGGATCTTCGAGTAAATAGGAAAAAAGTTTTTTTCTGTCCTCTTAAACTTATATAAATATTCTAAATTTTTCTTCTTGTAATCTTTAAATTCCTGCTTCTAGGACATTTTCTAGGTTTGCAGAAAAAAATGGAGTACATTGCCCCTGAAGCATTCACAGCGTTTGAGCAAAGACTTGCACGTAATTCACGCGGTCCTTTATTAAATTCCAACGGCTCGGTCTAAAGGAAAAAAGCTCGTCAACTACTAATTCCCGCTTTAAACTAATAACAGCTGCTTTGCACGGTTTACGAATTTAATTAGACTGAGACGGAAAGAGGCGTGCGTGCACACGCTCCACTCTCAAAACTGGAGTTCACGTGTACTTCCGCGGCGGTTGTTGGAAAGCTAGGGCGGTGATTCCGTATTACCGGACGCTTAGTGTTTTTAAACCCGAAATTAACGTATTCGTCGTGTAAAAACGGACTAAGGGAAACATGCTTTGGAGAATTCAATGAATTTTGTAGAGTCGAGAGATTTTGGGGTTCATGTACATTAAATACTATGAAAGTTTGATCAGTCTTTCGAAAGTGTACAAAATTTTAACACAAAATTACTTTTTTCAAATTCTAAAATTAAATTTAAAAAATTAACTTTTAAATTTTAATCCTGTTTCAAGAAAAGTTGGAATGTTTCGTGCTTTTTTATATAAAATGAAGTAAAGAAATATAATGAAAAATTTACATATCTATCAGTTGAGAATATGTTCTTTTTCATGCAAGGAGAAAAATAAATTTCGTGCACTAAATTAAATGCCAGGCAATCCACCTTCATTGTGCCTCTCAAAATCCTTTCAACATAAAAACTTTATTAAGTCTCTTGCACTAAAGCAAAAATCCCATAACAGCCCCAAGCGAGGCCAGCAGAATTCAGAAGAAGCGCAAGCTAGTTAAATCAATTAATAAAAAATCCTGGAATAATTTGCAGGTTTCGTTGAATTGCACGTGCAGTTCTATCGCGAGCACAATAAACGGTTGCTAAATTTCCATGAAAAACAAAAGCATTCGCGCGAGTGCGTAAACAGAAGTTCTTATCTAAATTCGTCCATCGGCGCGAGCGCATAACAAAAGCCTGGGCTCGGCTTCGGGGACTATGCGGGACGGACACAATGCGCCGCGGCCGCTTACGGGAGGAGTCGACCTTTCGAACCGCTATATCGCGCGCGAGACACGCGCACGAGATCACTCGCCGATAACGACGCGCGACTTCTTCATGGACCCTCGCGGCCGAAAATCTCCCGAGAAACAATGAACATTGATTAAGGAGCTCGCCGAATGAAGAGCCCTACGAGCGTATGGAGAATATTTCACGAGGTATTGTTTCGGGAGATTGTATCGCAGCTCTTCTTGTTACACCTTGTCTGATCTATGTACTTTTATACTTTTTTACGAACAAGGTATATTTGGTATAAAAGATAAAAAACTTTTCATTTTTCTTTTTGTAGGGAATATATTTTACAATTAATATTGAGTTTTAACGATAATCTATATTAGTTAGTTTTTAAAATATTAAAGTGTTTGAAACGATGTCTTTAACTTTTTAAAGATCGTAATGGAACGCGAAATCAGCTCGTGCAGACTACTGTCGAGCGAGCTAATTAATCCCCTTTTGAAACACTGCGTTGGCGCGCGTACAGTGGGGCGAAAGACGAAATAATGACGTTAAAGGAGTCGAGCCGGAAGGATGAGGTGAGCGCCGGATTATTAAGTAAATCCGGTACAGAGCGAAATCGCGCAGTCTAGACTCGATGTCGAAACAGAAAATCGCAGACGAGTGGACGGCAACGATTAGCAGGATTTTCGGAGGGGGAAGGGTTTATGCGGCACTTCGACTAATACATCACACACACTCAAGCAAAAACACAATAAGAGCGGGTGGAAAGTGTCCCGATTTTACGTTACCTGAAGTAGGATAACGGTCCTCTCCCTCCGAGGCTGCGTCCGCAGAAAAATTGCAGAGGGACGTTCGATCATTTCTTTCTTTTAAGGTTGTTCGTTCAATAGGTTGTTAGAAAAGCTTACGTTTTTTTTATTGAGAGGGTTGAGAGAATTTTGATTGTTGTTAAGTTAACTATTTGCAGAGAACAAAAGAAACCTCTTTGAATGAAACTAAACGAGAGACCCTTGGCATCGTTTTACAAAGTACATTCTTATTTCTTTAAGTTATTTTGCATCCGCTGTCAACTTTGTTCTGCGGTAGAACTTTTAGAAAATTTTAATGAAATTTCAAAAAGTTCTGGCAGTTGTAATTTTTAATCAAAAGTTTTTAGTAAGATAAAATACCCTCTCAACCCTCTTCATTCAAGATTAGTATATTACATATTAGTATGGAATAATTACATCAGCTTTATAAATTAATTAAACAAATCTACGCAAAAACACCACCCCATACCCAGTGAAAAATTCAAAAAACAAATAAAGCCCCTTTATTATCAGCCTCAAAAAGTTAATAAACGCAATCACACATTTCTTTGAATGAAAATTACCGTTTTCGATAAAATAAAACACACCCCAAAAATTAAAAAAATTAAGTATAAACTGTTTTAACTAATCAACCTTCAATATCGATAGCGAAGTTCTTTCCTGACTATAAAATACGTTACTCCAAATTTATAAAAATCGCCAAATTCAAGTAAGTATTTCTGAACTAAAAAGTTCATTCAAAGAAACAGCAGACTGCATTTACTAACTTTCCTTTGCACAAACCAAAACTACTCTAGGGAGACTTACGTTTCATCTGCACGAAGGTGAGCTGGTCAATGGCGCGCCTGACGGGCTTGTCGTCGAGGGTGAGGTCGAGGAGCGGCAGGCGGGCGACCTCCTGGACGCCGTCGACGCCGGCCCAGGAGCCGGCCGCGGTGGCGGCGCGCATCGCCAGCATGCCGCCGATCTGCAGGAAGGCCGCGCTGTCGGTCTCCTTGAGCGCCTCGATGCAGAAGGTGAGGAGGCCGGTGGTGCTCTGGAGGTGGGCCGCGCACCGCGAGACCTGGTCCCGCAGCAGGCGCACCCGCGCCTCCCGCGTCTGCCGCGCCGCCTCGATTAGCCTCGCCTTGCGCGCCTGCAGCATCGCTATCAGATTGTTGATGCGCTCCTCCACCTCCTCCTCCAGCGAGATGCACTCCTCCTGCGAGCGAGAGATCGTTTGTCGGGTGAGAGGGTTTCTTTGCGGAGATATTTTTAGATCGGCTATGATTGATTAGCCCCGGTGTAATCTTAGAGAGTGCCTTTTCGCCTTTTATTTCGCGAGCTTTCAATGTAGCGATAAAAAGTATAAAAGTGTTGTAATTAGTGAGGATAAATGTCTGCTGCCTGAGACCTTACAATAGAACTGAAATAACAGGAATTGAAGTAATTTTAACTAACGGTTAAATTGAAATCTATAAATAATCCTCTCAATTGTATTTGGAATGAAAGGAACAAGTTATAAAAAACGTGTACAGCATTTTATAATTAAATTTCCATAAATTTATAACGAAATATCAATATTCATTAACAAAGTATTTTAAATTGAAAGTGGGTTCGAGCTTGATTTTCCGCGTACAGCCCCGAAAGTTCATACATCAGTTTTTTCATCGGCCAATCTCGGCGCCCCCACTTACCGAGGGTATTAATTACCGTTTTATTGCTGGGATAGAGTGGGTGGGCGATCCATCGAATTGGCTAAATCCACGGGCATTGCGCCCAGGCCGAGCCCAACCCCTGCTTTTTTTTTGCGCGCATCCGCGCCCTCGTGCACTCCGGATCCTCGACGTTTTTTTCCCACCAACTATATACAGTGTACGTCGCCGGAGCTCATAGCAAATTCTCATGAATTTATTATCGCTGCGTGATTTGCACTTTTGCTTATACGCCAGAGCCTTTAGGATGGCGTTGTAAAAACGCGACGCGTACTCGAAAGTATCACTAATTCGGGATAATCGACTCGCGAGGTCTCCATGTAATCCTTTATTTATGAAAATTGCTTCGCATGTGCATTTTGTAAAATTTAAAAGAATGACGGTGCAGTTTTTAATCATAAAAACAAATTTTAATTCAAACCTTCCTCTCTGAATTTACATACCTTTTTAAATATAAAATTTATTCGTAAAAATTAATAAATTAAATAAGTTTCTGTATAATTATTCAGCGAAGAGCATTTAGTTAGAATCTCCCGTAAATTTTACGACTTAATTAAAATAAAAAATATTCGTCGCGAAGACCGAAGGAATTAAGAGTAAAGCTCAGTAGCGTTTATAATAACGGGTAAAAATCCTCACAATTACGAGCAACGCACAATATCCGCGCCCCGTTGTTTGCCGACTTGCACCTCGGGGCTGTATCGCGACTCGGCGCACCGGCGGGAGACGCGTCGGCGGCGCCTCGGAGGCAACGTCGTCGCCTTCTTGCAAAGTGCATTTTCGTTGTGTTTCTCCTCCGACGCCGCCGATGTCTCGAGCTCGTCAAGGGAAAATGAAGGTCCCTTGTACACACGCCGGTGGGGGATAAGCTCGGCGGTGGCTGCGTCGTTATAAACGTAATTAACGCGCCGGGGAGTTGCCGTGATTTTTACCCCGCGAGCGTAAGTCCGAGCTATAGATTACTTTTTACGGGCAGATTGACGCGAGCGCCCGGGGAGACGCTCCTCCTCCCCCCTTTCCGCGCCGGGCGCTCATTTCGATACGCGAGTCTTGGGAGGAACGTTAAGGAATATAATTGCCACTCTTTTAGCGGACGGATGAAAAGCGGACGAGCCGCTTAAGCCGTTTCGCGCAATTTTGTTTGGCTTGCGCTCGAGCTTTTGCCAATCATAAATTGCGTTCAATTAATTTCATTATTATGGTTGAACAAAAAATAATGTTATTTTGTTTATTCCTTAAATTTTGATTTTAAGAGATAGGTACAGAAACGCATTTTCAAAAACAGCAAAAGAGATGATTTTGAAGGATAAACGAATCGCCTCGTTCGAAAAAGAAGGCGACATACTGAGAAGATTGATTACACAGGTTGCTGCAGTTCGCGGCTTCAATACTGTTATAATCGTGCTCTAAAGTTACACCGCAGTTAGGGAAGCAAGACAAAGGCCTTGGAGAAACTCACGTGCACTTTATCCGTCATTCTTTTGAGCCTCTGGATGAACTCCGTCGTGGACCTTGCTCGTTCTGACAATTGTTGGAGATTCTGCGACAGCTCCGTCTGAAATAAAGATAATTTTAAATTTCCATTTTACGTGGTATATTTTGAGGAAAAATATTTTTCATAGCAATTATATAATTTTATAGTACGATAATAAACAGTTATTGATTTATGCACGTGCGGTATTATTTTCTTAATAGGCAGAGGCGGTGCTTAATAAAAAACATAAATATCGCAATAAAAGTTAAAAACGTTCTTTAATCGCCTCGCAATGAAAGCGAACGCATCGTGCAATTCTCTTCTAAGAAAAATTGCCTCGTAAATTCACGTCCTCATGGAAAAGCTATTCCGCCGTACAACAGCGAAACTCAATGTTCATCCGGCGATTCTCAATTTACGTCTCTTCCTCTCCTTTGTGCCCGGCCGTCATTCCTCAACTTTATTTCGCCGAGATTACGGGCTTTTGGCTCGATAAAGCGATGGAAGTCGCGAAAAAAAATTTGTATCCCTGCGGGAGAGTCGGCTTTTTCGGCGCCTTTCCGCCTCTTTCACCCTTTTTTCGAGTCACGCGAACCGGCGCAAAACGAACGCTCGAGCGATGTCATTCCATTTTTTTCACGTATAATATCTGCCCAAAGTTTTCTTGTCGTTACACTTTCTGTTTATTAACCTTGTAAAAAAAGTTACTGCAGTGTTTAACTTAAAAATGATTTTTCATAGTGTGCAGCGGAGGAAAGCTGTGACTCATGGCGAATCTGTCGGTAAAAAAAAGTGAACAACACTTTATAATCTCGTTTACACCTGCAACTCATAAAACAGTCTACGGGGTAGCCAAGGGCGTCTATACTTTTTTGGAGTGGGAGACACTTCGGGCGAAACTTCTATACGGTATGCTCGCTCGCAGATGACGTACACAATGCGGGGGAGTGCGTGCGCCGGTCCTCTCGTAAATTTACTCGTAACAGTGCGCGGCCGCCACGCGTGGTATCTATAAAGCCGCTTTATATCCGCAGTTTATACGTCTGGCCCGTATGTGATCGATATGTGATTTCCCGCTCTTTCCGCGTTAAATAGAAAAGACCTCCGCTTTAAAGTGGAACCTCCCGCAACGAAAGTTGCGGTAAACCTCGTTTAGTATAATCTATGATACACAAATTAAATGAAAAACAAAGGTACCCGTCCACCGAATTGAAAATTGTACATATACTAGATCAAAAAAATCGGTATAAACGTTATTGTAGATGGTCAAAAATATATTCTATAAGAAAATAAGTTAAATAAATGCAATATAATCAATAAATAAGTATAAACAATCAAGCTAAAAAGGACAATGATTTAAAATACAGAATTTTTACTTTAACCAAAATTTCGCGAGTATAGGTTGGACAGACGATAGGACAAAGCCGCAAAATAATAGAGAAATGTTATAAATACATAACAAAAAACAATAAAAGATTTACATAATTTACACACACGAACACACTCGCGGGGAAAATGTCGGTAGTATTAAAAAAAATTGACTTCCTCCATTTCTCTCGCAATTTTATCCATTTTGATCAACTTGGCGGGGTTGGAGGGCCCTCAAATTATACAAAAATAATGCTAATATGATTAAGAACGATTATTTATTTAAATAACGTAGGCACATGAAGCCGTTTGCTGGGAGAACTTCGGCAAATCACGAAAAAATTCGATTCCGATTTTTTATTTTAATAGAATATATGATAAATTAAATATATATCGAAAACTTTTTGGTTATTATAAAAGTGAAAAAAATGGAGACAACGACGAAGCGAGTCGGAAAAATAGTGTGTATTTTCCGCGATGCGAAACTTGCTTCTGCGCGCAAGTACCTATACTTTTGTTTGTGGGTCGCGCGAATTCGGCGCAGCGTCGGCATTGTTCGTTAACAGACCGAATCGACACCTCGCCTCTTTCCTTTTTTCTTCTATTCCAATGCTCGACGCGCAGGTGCGGTTGATGTCGAAACGCATCCGCCCGTTTTCCAAACACTGCGGTTCTTCATGTCTCGTGCGTACGCATTTACCTTTTAATGAGTTGTTCAGTTACTGTAAGGTAAGGATGTCATCAGTTCTCGCAATTATTGCACATCTGACTTTCCTACTTTTCGTTGCTAAAGTTTAAGTGGTGATATTGCACTTAACCAAACACTGTGTTTTCTTTAATGATTTTTTTCATGGAATTTTTTAATAATTTGTAAATTATATCATGCGAGTGAAATATTCTACAGGGACGCAGACGAACGTATCTCGGATGGCGCCGGTTGATGGTCCGAAAATTTTGCTGTGCTATCGCACGCACTTCTTTTTTTAGCAACCCCTCTATACTGTTTCCTGGACGTGATAGGCACGGCACCGCGACTACGCGACCATCGACACGGAAAAAGATACAAGATAGCGCGTCATGCGAGAAAAACAATGGCTGGAGAAATCGAAGTATACTCATGCAAAGTACACTGCGGTTTTAATTTTTTATTTTATCATTATTAATATAATACGCTTTATTGTAAAACTTCAATTAACTTACGAAAACTAGCCTATCACATGATGTACTCGTTTAAATTGAATCAAGGAAAAAAAGCAGCGAGCGAATTGTCTTTACCGCGAGACAGATTTACGCTTCTTCGAGAGACAGCATCGCGATAGCTCGGGAAAGAAAGTGCCTCGCTTTTTTAGGGGCAACGTATCGAATTAACGTAGTCCCAACTGTACTCGCCCACCGCTTCTCCGCAGAGAGGGAGAGAGAGTCGCTTCGGTTCTCGTGGAAAGAAAGAAGAACGAAATCTGATTACTGGCCTGAGGAGAAAGAGCTCGAGTGTCTTCCCGACAAAAGGAGAGGGGACGAGTGCGAAGACGAAAGTTAGGCCATTCGGCAGGTAAATCGGTTTCGCACCCTCGCGCCCCGGCTAAGCGCGGATAGGTACTCCCGCGCCTCGAGTTTTATTTTCAGCGTGAATTATGATAATTTTTTACTTTACATTTAAATGGCCGACCGAGCGGAAGAGAGAAGCTCGTTTTCGAGGGCCTTGGATTAACGCCGTTATTTCGAGCGCAAGGCTAACAGATTATCAAGCATTTTACAGACAGTTTTTCTTTATACAGCTGAGTTTATCTTGCTGAAAAATATTGCTCCTTCGATGAAATTGTTATTTTTATTTTAAGTTAAGTTAGATAAACAACATGTTGTAGTTGATATAAAATTTAATTGCTCATCGAGTATTAAAGTGTATACGTTGAAATGACTTCCAGTTAGAGTAAATCTTGCAAATTGTTACAACTGCGACTATTAAAAAAGAATCAATAATTCAGAAGTTCTTATACTTACGGAGAGCGGATATTCGGAAAAGTCGCAGAAAAAACATTTAACGAGCCGAAAGCCTTGGCAAATAAATCGCCGATATGGCGGCGGCGTCTCGTGCGGCGCCCTTCGAAGTTGCGAGTGTGTACGCCGGGACAACAAAGTACCGGCAGACTCGAGAGCCTAAAATCCAACCCCCCTTTTTTGCATAACTAGCGTGCGGAACTTTTTTTGCGCGCAGCGGCCGAACGAACTGCTCTTAAGAAGTTTACCGGGAGCTGTCGCGCTGTTGACTCCGAGTCCGTGTGTAGGAGCAACTTTTCTCCCGCCCGCGGGAGAGCCTTTTTAATAAGTACCGCCGTTTATCATTTTACCCTGTTTCGCGTGCTTGCTTGCCTTACCGACTGTCCTAAGCTTCAATGAATAATACATCAGGAAACAGTACAATACGATACGTTATATACTACTTTATACCATTTTTTTGAAGTAGTATAAGAATAAAATTTAAATTTCTTTTTGAGTTATTCAATTTTTTATCAAAGACAGCGATAATTTTTTATCTTTTCATTAAATAAAAGTCATTTTTGCAGTTAATCTTGAGTGATAGCTTTTTTCGTGCGCCATCAATAAATTGTAAGCTTTTTGAATAAAATCAAATATGCAAACATTCATTCAGTTCCACAATTTCGTTATGTCGAGATAACGTACAGAAGTTTTTAAGGGAAAAAATGAAATCCCACTAATGCTTTTTTTTCCTTAAAAAAAAATGACAAGAAGATTCGAAGAAAGAAAGCTGTTTGATTGGTTAAGCTTTATTGTGCAGCAGCGAGAAACTCCTATTAGAATTTAAATTAAATACCTTGATTTATCGGTAAAGCTGCATAAAGCGGCAGGGCTGCTTTGTGCAGCGCGAAAAGGGAGAAACGGGCGTTCGAGAGCTCGGAATTAACAGCGAGAGCTGCGAAAAAGAAAAGGACCGTGGATCTATTTCTTCCGGAATTCGAGTATTTTCTATTAGGCGGGGCTTCGCGCGTCGCGTCCATTTTCAATTTGCGCCACTCGTCTCCGTAGTTTTCCGCGCGCGCGAGCGGTAGCTGCCATTAGTACTCGGCCCGTCGTAATTGAGTTACTTGTAAAGAGTCGGCGAGTCGTAGCTCTCTTCCACCCTCGCGGCGTGAATAATTTTCTGCCGAGCGCCTCTGAACGAGGAACAAGACCGAGCGAGAGCCTCGCGCTCGCCAAGGAGCCCCGGATGCAATTTCAACTTTGAAGATTTTTTGTTTGCCTTAAAGGCTTGCCGAGCTGATTTTTTTTGACGCCCGCGGGAGATCCTGACTTCATTCCAATGATGAATATTCACGTTTTATTGTGATGCAGCTTTAAACGGTTTTAAAGCGATTACACGGACGCCTTTCTTTTCGTCTATGCTAATTTTAATTAAAAGCATTAAAAGACCGAACAATAGGGCACGGTAATTTGAAATAAACCGGTCACACGATAAAATTTTAATAATTTAAGCAGTTCGTCGTTGCAAGTGCCGCGGCTAATTCGTCAATGGCTTTCGGAAATTTAAAGGCCGCGCCGATCGATATAAAGTTTCTTCGGAAGAATCGAGGCCTTGATGGGAGTTGGACCGAGAGCGCGGGTAAATTAAGCAGGGGACGCTATGAATAAGGCAAACACTCCAAAACTCGCGCATATTTCAGACGAGCCTGCGAGGAGAAGAGCCCGCGCTCCCGCTCAAATAAATCTTCATTTTTATCTTCATTCCCTCTTTATCTAGGCTCTCTCTCGGGCGGCGTTGCTGCTGCCGGTTTCGCGCCGATCGATTCCTCGGCGGTGGCGCTACCGCCGGGCGCTGCAGCCGAGTCAACACATGAATAATTCAGAGTCGAATCTTCGGCGACGACGCCGGCGGTTCGCATTGTCTTTGTCGGCCATTATCGCGATTGCGGGCCAGCCGCGCGAAATTCGCCCCCGCGCGCGGGATTGACTTTTAAATTTACGCGCGCTCGGACACTCCAGCGCCGCAAACTACCCGCACACATTTTCACGCGGTTTCGCGCCGGAATCATTAGCACGCGACTTTCGCCGCTTTTATTGGGAATTGGAGATTTTACTTGCAATTGGAGATCAATGAGTTTCTTGTTTTATTTGGAACGTTTAGGTGGCGAAGCTACTTCGTGACTGGAATATTGGAGACGTTAATTTGAAGGAGCTTCGTTTAATACTCAGGGAGGCGCTTTTTCCTGGCGTTTTTGTTATGCAAATCGTTGAAATGTCATTTATCCGAAAATTAAAGAAGCTTCGCTCAAAATATTTGCGACATAGTTTTGTTAACGAAGCATTCGATAAATTCTAGCAATTTAAGGAAATTTCAGTTTACGAAACGTTGCATATTTTTCTTTAGAGAAGCTTATATCAAAAATATCTCCATAAACTGGCAGCTCTCGCAAATTAGATAAAATAAACGTAATAACCCGAGGAATCTCAGTAAATTCGGAGCGCGCAGTTTGTTATTAGTTTCGCTACAATTAGAGCAACTTCCCCAAAGCAGCTTAATTTCACTTAGCACGTGCGATCGGGGTTTTTAGGCAAACCGGAAGAGTTAAGCCGTGGAAGTTTCCGGTGGCGGTCGTAAGGAAAACGGTGGGAAAAACCGCAGGGATCCTCTCGCCTTCGTGCGAATCCACGATTGGTCATAGCTGCGCGCGCGGGACGGAGCCGAAAATTCATTTCGGCGGCAGCTGCCACGGTTATATATTCACGTCGCGCGCATGGGCGGCAGATCCCGGCGGCGTCCTTATCAGCCGGTCGCAGCCCGCGCGATCCGGCCCCACCGCGGGCTCAAACTTCCTTATTCCCATCCCCGTTGCCCCCCTTCTCTCTTTGTCTTCGTCCGCGTCTTGCGCGGAAACTCCGCCCGATGCTCCTTTTGTCCCGCGCCGCCCCGCGCTACATCCACTTTTTACTTCGTTTCACTTTTTATCCCTTGTATTAGGATTTGGAGTTTGGAAAATTCGTGGAGGGGAAGTTTATACAGGAGAAATTTTCTCGTAACGCTCGGTGCAAGTAATAAAAGTCTCGTTCCAGCCGGTTCGCTCTAAAGATGAGTAACGCTCGCTTTATTTCGCAAATTTTATATTACGCGCCCCTGAAGTATATTTTTTTTTTTAGTTTTAAGAGACATGAAAATGTCGTCTTTCATGTCCCAAGGTGGCGGAGTTCAAGTTTCATATTAACTTTAAAACATCCTGGGCGAGTAATTAAAACTACACGAAGTGCTCCATTTACTTTTATAAACGTCATAAATCAAAACTGCAAAGAAAAACGTTTTCCAAAGTGTGGAGTGCGTGTGCCCATACACGCGAGTTTCTCACAGACGCGAACTGAAGACCGTAAAAAGAGAAAATAAAGAAGCGTTGCGGATGTCCTCGTAAATAATTAAAAGAGGCGGTCGCGAGGTCTTATGCCGGCCCCGCCGCCATATGGCGGCAGCAAGGCTGGTAAGGGTCGGGCCGATCAATCACCGATCGAATTTTCTCCCTCGCTCGGGGACGAACATCCTGGCCTTTGACCCTGCAACGGGGATGGGCACATGTGCGCGCTCGACGGCGCTCCGGACACGAGTCTGCGTAAACATTGATAGACCTCAGATACAAGCGGCTGCGGTACGTTTTGCTTTACGCTGGTATTAACCGCACCGAATGCGTTTCCTTCTCTACTGTATGTGTACAGTCCAGCTTTATGAACCGGCACAGTGACTTCCACAAATTGTTTCGAAACGATGCACCATTTATTACGGTAATAATTCAAATATGCAGCTTTAGAAAAATATTTTTTTAATGCATCATTTATTGGGTGTAAAAATTTTTAATTCAATGAGACACTGCCCTACACCGTTACTCTTGACAGGGAACCCGCATCGTCGGCGGCGAACGTCAAGTGCACGTACCTCGTAGGTTGCGATCACGCGAGAGTTTGTTGTCGTTATCGGGGGGATGCGTTGTTAGACCATGGAGCGTTGAAGAGATTAGGCGGTCCAGGGGCGACGGCTGCGCCCGGGACCGTCGCTTGTAATTGACGTAGTAGCTCCGGGATACGTTCCAAAGTACAGACGTTATTGCCTCGGTCGAGGGCTTTTCAACTAACGCTTGGCTGGCTGCTATGATTTTCGCTAGACAAATACGAAGCAGGAGATCCAGTCAAGAACTTCGAGCGTGAAAAATTATCTCCGGCTTAAAAAAAAATAGAAACAAAGCGAGCAATAAAAAGAAACGCGCAGGCAGTCATTTCTCTGAATAATCTGTTAGAGCTATCTCGCGTTTATCCGGGGATATTAATCAAGCGACGAGTGGCCGCCGCCTAGCCCGAAAATCCATTGCGCGCTGAGAAAACGAGGAGAAATAAAGTAAATCCTGAAATATCCTCAATCTGCAAGATGCGCGTCTTCGTAAATACAAGTCGTAAAGCAACGTCCATTATCGCGTCGGGAGAATCAATCAGGGGGAAAACCGTAAAATATCGCACGACGCGCGCGAGAAGAATAGCCGAACACCCCGGCCGTCAGTTGCACGCGTTAGGGGCAATTTCTCAAAAAAGTTCTCGCCTTCTCAAGACTGCGCATGAAAATTTGAGTTTCCATACTGTCATGTATTGTTTTGAAGAAATACTATACACGATATGTTGATAAACAGTCATTAATTGCATATTTACTTTATCGATCCCGTTCCGCAAGAAGGTCTAGTTTATTTATTTGAAAGTACAAACAAAAACTCGTTTATCGGGAAAATTGAAAAGGCCGTGGGCGGTAAGAGCGATCTCTGCAAATTCATTTCAATGTTCGCGGAGACGCTCGAGCGAGAGGCAAACAAACGCGGAGCGATCGGTGTGGAAAGAGGTCCTCGAATACGTCGATTTGCCGCGCGGGGCGCAGTGAGACAGCCACGAGCGGCGTCGTAAAAGCGGGACGGCTTTTACGAGGCTCCGCGCGTGCATTTTCTGGAAGTGCATTGCCGCGCCGCCGCGTCTCGTGGCCCGCGGCGTCCAGTGCGACGTAGGGGACGCGATATTGCTGGGTGCGCGAATCGACTCGTAAAGAATCGCACGGCAGACGGCCCCGGGGTACCCTGTATGCACCAGCGCAGGCAAATAACTCGGCCTCTGGTCGCGCCACGATAGACGAATATATCGCGCGGATAAATCGCGATAGAGCTCGCTTGTGATTATTGCGCTTGTTTTTCTTCTTTTTAGTTTTTAACGAAAAAAATTTAGGGAAATAGGTAAACTTTTGTAGTTATAACAATAGCAATTATGATATGCAGTCGATACTGTATTGTTAGTTATAGTGTGAGCAATGCATTTTTATTTTTAAAAAGTTAAATAGCTTAAATTTTTCGCCTCTTGAGTGCTTAGATCAAGGAAATTGAACTTCCAAACCTAGTGATAAAAGTTAAAAATTTAAATTTCTTGTAGTTTCTGAATTCACAATTTGAGTTGCAAAATTGCAAAGCTTTTTCGCGCACCAAAATAAAAACTTACTTTTTTCTAAATCTGGTTCTCTTATCAGTTTCTAAAACATTCTTTTTTCTAATGGATGGTAGTTCAAGAAAATTTAAAAAGCTATTTCTTATAGAATTCCTGGCTGAATCGCTTTATCAAACGGACGACTGCAATCGGATGTCGACTAATATATCGTAATCTCGGTTCGGGTCTGGAAATTCGCGAAGAAGCCGAGAAAGAGAGCGAGAGAATCCAAAGAGCGGGAATAAAAGGAGGCACGAGCGACAAAGTGTCCCTCGTACGAAAACATCGCTCGATCGGTGAATTTCCGAAGGAACCTACGCCGCTTCCTTCTCTCGCTCTCTCCTTCCTTCCGTATTCCGCTCCCGTCACCTCGTCACCCGGGCCGACTTTCTCTCCCTCGCCTCGCTCTCTTTTTCTCCCTCGACGCGAAATCGTCGTCCGCTATTACCGCTCTTGTGTCTTCCCTTCCTCCCCCGTTTTCCTCCCAAACGCCTCTCGTATACGAAAAGAGCGAACCCGAGCAGCCACCGCCCCCGCGCCCTCGCCACCGTGTAAACGTCCCTTCCTTCATTCAGGCCACCACTATTGCTTCTTCTTCCTCCACCTCCGGCGCTTGGTCCTTCCTTTTTCTCGCTCGACGCGTATCCCTTTGTACCTTTTTTCCCTCCGACTCTCATCTTGGTCGCGCGCACTCTCCTGAAGAAACGGCTTTAACTTATTGCGTCCGAGTGAGCATGAACGAGGGGGAGAATGTACATATATTTTTTATAATAATTGGAAGCTTTTGGCCAAAATCGAGCTCGTGCGTCGAGGGAGATTCTGCCTCCTTTAGGTGATGATGGACAAAGTGCGGTGGCGCTTGGATCATTTGGTTGTTTCAATTTTCTGAAGTTTGGGGGGCTGCGAACGAACTTGGTAATACGCTCGCTCGAAACTTCTTCCGGGCGATAATCGAGAACTGGGCGCAATCGATTGCTCGAGGTCGCTTCTCCCGGTGGACCTCTTTGTGCGTCGGATGCTGCGAATTTTGCTTCGGCTAGACCGCGTCGGTGAGCGGATATTGCGTGCACGGTGTACGAGAACCCGACCTGACCTTTCTCGATTTATAGCCGTTCCCATGAGAGTCTGTAATGTTCGAATTTCCTTTGTTTACCCAGTGTAAATGTCTGAAATAACGATCATTTTCGCACGTTTATTACTTTTTTTTCTTTTTATTCTGTACCTTAAGTTAGTTCAGTTAATTCATTTCGAGACAGGCAAACCAAACTAGGAGATTCGTGTGCCCAATTTTGAAAAAAAAAGAAGGAAAAACAAATTCCCGCTAAAAGTAACAGTCTTAGCATATGCACTTTTGAGGAAATTTCCAAGCACCAACTCAAGTGAACGCTCGATTAGCTCCGAAGGAGGCAAAGTTTAATTAGCTTTCCGAAATTTAATTATTATATCATTTCGCCGTGTATGAGCCGGCGCAACTTTTGCATTCTCGGAATGTCAGAGTTCGCGACGGCGACGAAGTTTTCGTCCGAAGGGCCAAAACGTACACCGGCGTTAGAGAAAAGGTATTTAGTCCCTGTGTACGGGTGAGTACGTACGAACGAAATAGTTCCGGTATCCTAAGCGCGGAATAGTTCCGCCGGAGTTCATTAAGGATCGGAGCTCCTCGTCGTCTTGCCTCAACTCGAAAGAGTAGAGTCGAGTCGCTCTTGTAAGTGCCACTTTAAAAGCGCGCGCCTAGTTTACTTGGCGCTGCCTTCGCCTCGTGTCTCGCTAAGTTTAACGGTTAACTTGATAAGCGAAAAAAAAATTCATAACATCTACGCTAGTGTAGTCGCTCTAAATTATTTGTAGTTGCTTAAAACAACTTTTCTAATTCAAAGCATACTGTAAGACAATTCTCTCTTGCTTAAAAAAGAAAAAAAAATTTTGAACACGGATCTTGTAGAAAACTGAGAAATAATTAATAATTTTTTTCCGTATTTATTTTCACTTTCTAAAAGATAAATACGACCTAATTTTTTACACGTAAACTACTGATATATAATAGATAAAAAATCACGCAAAGTCGAAGTTGTCACGCAATAAAAAACCTTGCAGAGAACAAAAAATGTAATGGAACACCGATTTATCCGCATAGGCGACCCCGTCGACACCGATGTATTTTTACTGGATATCGTTTTTTTTTCGATGGTTAAACGAGAGAAAAAAAAATCAACTTCGCGCATTATTCCGGCTGGTTGCCGGGAATCCAATCACGCGGATCCCGGTGGCACGATGCATTAACAACGTGCGCAAGCCCATCGGAACAAAAGGAAAAATTGCGCGAGCGGTAAAAACGAGTATCTGCATCGGGCGCGCGCGAGTCAAATGAGAGCTGCCATTAGCGCGGATAAATGACACTTGACAACGGGAGCGTGAAATCAAAATTGATTGACGCGCGTCACCTACGCGCACGAGCGACGCCGTCCTCTCAAGATGAAACTAGGATCGCGTGCGATGACGCGGCGAATCTGCGCGATTCAATTACGGCGCCAGTAGTGCGGATGACTTCTTGCGCGTCTCGATGCTGCTTAGTGATTTTCATCATTAAAAAAGAAAAATTAAATTAAGGAAGATATTTAAGTATGTTTAAAGTAGTTCGAACTAGCGAATTAGCGCATTTCGATTAAACGCCTTTGTATAACCGGTGCAGAAAGTCCAAGCAACGGCAACGGGAATTGAAGAGGGAGAAGAGGCTGTCCGTCACAGTGGGTGCATCGAGTAAAATGATTCCGGCGAATAAGGAGGGAGGAGCACCGGTGGAGGATTATAAATGCTTGGAGGACGAGCTCGACTTTAAAAGTCAATTACCGAGAAGTTCACTCAGGATTCACGAACCGAAAACATTGCCCCTCGAAGGACATAAAAATGTAGCGACATTATTTACAAGTAACGCGTTGTCGTGCGGCGGTAGCACTTTACCGCGCGCATAATGCCTCGTTAAACTCCACTTCGAAATCCAAAGTTTAGGGAAAACATAGGGTACGCGCGTGTATGGACAGCGGACGCTTTGCCGCGGCTTCGCCTGAATTTCGAACGAACGCATATAGATCGTCGCGCCATCAGCTCATTAAACAACACTCGACGCTGGCCAGCTTTTGGGCACGCGATACTCCTTAACTTCGGAGACCGACATATGCACAAACCACGCATTATGGTTTCGCGTCGTTGGATGAACCGTAAAATGTGAAAATTAATGAATATGGAAAGTATGAAGTTTCCGAGTAAGCAAAAGACACAGGAATTAAAAAAAGGTTTATCTACAGCAATGTTGGATTAAAGAAGATGTACGAGTCCTCGAAAATATCCATTCTCATTTCAAATTCGAATGTTTTATTGAGAAGCAAATGTCGCGACTAGATAATTACCGCATCTTCAGTCAGTAAAATCAATTTCCACAGTTCTCAAACTTTTACTGCAGTTTAAATGGCTGGCAGAAACTCCGTAACAAAATTCGTTAGATGATTAAAAGGCCTTAATTAATTTGGTAAAATAAGCTAACCTTTTATCTCTCATTTTCGAAATAAACGTTAATTATCCAGTTGTACAGCAAGTTGGAATCAACGTTAATTCTAAAAATAGAGTCTATGAAAATATGCTTTTTAACCTCGAGTTAAATAAACAAACGTCCTTAATTTTACCGGTGCACTAAAATAGCAGAAAATGAAGGCTTTAGCCTATAATGTAGGTTCGGAGGATAACAGTTCCGGTATTCTAAGCGCGGAATAGTTTTGTCGTAGTTCATTAAGTATCGGCCTTGTTTAACTCGAGTGACTTGAGCTACTGCGAGCACACGCAAGTGCCACTTTACCAAGCTCTTGCTTCTTTTTTCCTACCTCACCAACTTTAAAAGACAAGTTAATCATAAACATAAATATATTTTTTGCGTGCGTCTTTCTCTTTTATAGTTTTTTTTTTAAATTATTAAGGTAAACAATATTTGAAATTTAATTGCATTAATTATAATTATTTATCTGTTTATAAGTGAAACAAACAAAAGATTTTGTAGCATTGAATTATGATTTTCAATTTTTTAGAATTACGAACGAAATACTAGATAATCAAATCACAATGGAAATGGTTATAACAATATTTGTTAATAATACACGCGTGTACAGTCAGATTAAATTAGAGCGCATTAACGGCAACTTAAGTTTAATCCGTAATACGCGTAATTTTCCCCAATAATTCAGTCGTAGGCATATATAATGATGAATGCATTAGCAACGGACGAGCGAGCGCGTGCATACATTGACGGGAAAAAGAAAAAAAAATACACCCGCGAGACAGACACATTCGCGTGGCGATACGAATACGAGCGAAAAATATACAATAATGCCGATGCGTTTAACTTGGCAATTTCTCCACTAATTCGCCGAGCCTGTACAGCGGCGTGTTAACCGGCCGTTCGCAGATTCACTTATAACCCCGCTAAAAATTGATGAACCACATCGAGGCAAATAGGGGTTGCCATTTACGAGGATAAAATTGATTGATGCGCGACAACTTCGCGAAACGCTCGATTTTAAATGCAGCACACGACACCGCGTGACGAGCGGACGAGCGCAGCAAAACGCACGTATGATTTCGCATGACATTGACATTTCTGTCTTGAACAATTTCATGATTTTCGATAAGTCCTGCAAATAATTGCAGTTAAAACAATACACTGATTTATAACGATAAGCTGCAGTTAAAATGCTAAAGTGATAAAAGTAAATAATTTCGTTCATAAAAGTCTAAGTTGAAGCCGCAGTAACTTGGGTGACGGATCGATCGGCTTGGATTAAAAGTGGCGGCGTTTACATGGCGCACACGTTGGCCAGCGGTGGCCTTAGATCCTGGGAGGCTGTCAGTCAGGAGGCGGCGAACCGCGAGCGAAATTGTAGTCTCCCGCGCGCGCGTCGAGAGAAAGAGACGGGGCAAGGATTAACGGTCGCCTGACTTTGAAAACCAATCATCGGGCGCCTCTGCTGCGCGCCTTCCGCGATAAACTCGCTCTCCTATAATCGCCGGGGCGCCTCTCAAAGGGTCTCGGAAATTTACCACGCGGCCTCCTTGCCTCCTCCCCCTCTCGCTCTTGATCGGCTTACGTCGCCCTGCAAAGTAGGAGGATTGTGTGCCGCGCTCGCCGAGCGCGAGGTACACGGGTAATTAGTCTTCGTTTACTATTAATAAGTTTGATAACGAGTGCAATTAGTTTTTAATGGCTCGCAAATTAATGAGACGCGATACGACGTTTCATTAGCTGGCGCCGGGAATCCTATAGGTCTTCCTCCATTTCACAGCACATTAAACGATTCATTTTTCGCGGAAATATAATTATTTCAAATTCCGCCAGTTTAATTTTCATTTATTAATTTCCACCGCTGAAAAAGAATATTTTTTTTGTACAGCCAATTTTCTCAAACATCAATTTTCTCATTTATTAATTTCCACCGCTGAAAAAGAATATTTTTTTTTGTACAGTCAATTTTCTCAAACTAAAAAGTAAATAACTTAAAAAGCAGTAAACTTAAAGAGTACAACGTGAACGCATTTGAAGAACGAAGAAAAATCTGGGCGATCTCGAGTAAGCCGGAAGACTCGCGCGGGACTTCCTCGGAGTACAGAGCTGGAGGCGGGCGTCCCGTCGAGCGTGTTTACAAGCCATCGCGGCGGGCTCTCGTTTCATCGGCGAGCGATCCCGGATCCTCGGCCGGAAACTGCACTCCGAGGCAACACAATGCGCCGGGCGGCCGATCGATAGCTGTACGCACGGCCGCAGTTCACCCGTAAGAACAGGCGCGGGGCTATCGGGCCCCGAGGTTTATCATCCGCGCGGTTACCTTTATGCAGGCGCGCAAGCGCCCAGATGTCGGCGATTCCCTCGCTGATGTTTGAGTGCGGAGTACCGCGATAAATGGCCTAATGCGTCATTTGGCCCGACTCGAACTCTCGTCTCTGTAAATCGCGCTCTGGGCGAGCGCTGTTTGATGGAGAGGACGCGCTCGGATGGATGGGTTTGCGCTCGCAGCCGGCTCAAAGGGCTTTATCGCGAAACCTTATATGTTTGCCTCGGCGAGATGCTTCCGCCGAAATCCGAAGATATTTTTCGAGGGCACTTTGTACGTTCGACCAATGGCCGACTCGAGCTCGGGTCACGTGCGCTCCTTCAGTTACTATACGTTACGTATTGTCGAGAAATTCTCTTCTTCTCTTTTCCTTATGCTGCTTCTCGCGAGTCGAGTTAATTACGGAATTTAATAATGAAAAAAATCGGTAATGATACCCCGTTTGGCGCAGCGCTAGATTGAGCGGGGAACGCGCTCGTTAAGCAAACGTGAAAGCCGATACTGCGCACCCTAATGTCTCCTGTCCGCAATTACTCGTCATCGGTGGATTACGTTTTTCGCAAGCGTAATCGAGTCGCCGGCAAATTTTTGCGCATAAACGTTTTTACGACCAAAATTATCCGCGTCGATAATTTATTCTGAAAATAAACATCCGCCATTATCGGAGCCGCCTGAGTTCATTGAGCTCTTTACTGCCTCCTTCGTTTTTTTTCCACCATGGATGCGCGCTTAAAAAACTCCACCGCGCTCGATGCGTTTCCGCGGCGAGGGACAAAAAATGAAGCAGACTCGAGGGGAAAGCGAGAAAAGGCGCGGGGCTCGTATTATTTATAATACGACCGCGAGACGACGCGACGCGGTACACGTATAATAGCATCGACTCCGATATATCGCGCGGACTGAACTCATAGAGGACGATACCTCTTTGTTGGCGGATTTTTTTTCCTCCCGCGCCTCTTTTATCTGTCGCTGCGATAAGCGAAGTCGAGGCTCCTCGAGACTGTCGATACAGTCAAGTTTTATTTCGGGAGCGTCGGGGGATTTCGTTAATAGGGTGACGGGTTTTTCGAAACTCTGTCAGCTTTGATGGATTTTATTTTTGGTTTGCGGCTGGGAAAAGCTTGAAATTTCATCACGAAAATAGTTTATGGATCTTTTTTGCCGTTAAAGCGTGTAAATTTAATTAAAGAACTTTTGCGCGTTATTGGATTTGGTTTTCATCGAGAAACTAATTAGAAAATTGAATGTTCGTTAAAAGTGTTGACTTCACATCGAAAAAGTGAAATTAAAATCTACGGTTTTGAGGTGATTATGCCGGTGTAGTGAATGAGCATTGAAATTACTTTTCTTTGCCGTACGCATCTGGCAAAAGGTGAAATCGCAAACGAGATCCGATAAATCGGTGGGCCGTTAATCTGCGCGACGGAAAATTCATAGCCGGCAGATAAATCCGGCGTAAAGGAAAAAGAGGCAAAAGGGTGGCCCGCGCGTGTGTGCGATAGAGCGGAGTATGAGAGTCTCGGACGAGATAAATCTTCGCCGCGTAAAAGTCCTGTAGCGCCAGGAATCGTCCGTCACCCACGGGGTAATTCGATTTTTCGAAAAGAGAGAAGGATACGTGCGAAATATTGGATCGCGCGGCAATCGAAAAAAAGCGTAAAACTCCGCTAAAAACGCCTTCAAATCGTGGAACTTTGATTAAACAGAAAAAAAGGCCAAGATTATTTTGATCGATTCTCGTGCACACGCCGATCGAGGAGAGCAGTCGCGACTAGATAACACGGAGGCGAAATTGAACCGAACGAAAGCGGGTAAAAATTGGCGGTGCCCGGCATATATAATCTCTATAGCTCGTTTCGCCTCGATGAATCGAAAATGGATGGAAGCCTCTTCCTTCGGGCCAATCGACTCGATGAAAATGCCGCGGACCGAAGCCGCGGGGCAGAAGGCCGCGTTGACCCCCTTTTCCCCGGCGCGTCGAAAAATCGGAATAATTTATCGCCCTGAGCGAAAAGGGCGAAACCGACCCGTCGATTTTTACGGCCCCCGACAGAGTTTAACCCCTTGGACTGAATTTTCCCGGAGCTTTCGCCAAAGTTAAATTGGACTTTGACTGGCCGCCGCTCTGTGTACGCTTACCCGCGAAGTCTAGTCTTCCGAGGATTCGAGGCAAGAACAAGAAGAATGAAAAGTATCGCTGGGATTCGTTCTGTTTTATGATGAGCCTGAGTTCGTTTAAGAGTTTCGAACAGATGTTTTATATGCATACGCTTCAGTGAAAATCGACTGTTTCTCGGAAATAAAATTTGGAGAAAGTTTTTTCTCTGTAGTCGATTACACGACATGGCTTTAAAATAGATGTAGCTTATATTTAAATAGAGAAATTGAGATGTGTTTAGATTGTCCGATTTTTAAACATAGAGTATTAATATTCTTTTTTTCTCTAATAATAAAAGGCTCGAAAGGATTCTAAATTATACCTCAAAGAAATCAAACATTCCTCATTAGATTATTGATAAAATAAACATTTTACAACGTCATTTATCATGATTTATAAATAATCCGTACAGGTTATAAAAATTTTATAAATAATAAAGTATTGAACAAAATTTAAAGGAGAAAACGAGAACATGTAAAAATATTTCTCACGCAACAGAGTTAACTCCCCCATTAGAAAAAATTTGAGTAAAAAAAGGGAACATGGCACCCAAGGGGGTAGTCGCGTTCGCCATATCCCAGCAACTGATACCCCATCGTCGGCCCCCTCGGAACGGCCGAAAATCTCCTCTCTCCGGACGAAGCTCTAATTGACCGTGTGTCCACGTCATGAAAATATTTTTCGCCCCGTTATTGCGCGAGCGACTCGGCAGGGCGACGCTAACGAGTGGGAGAAAGCGAGATGTACACCCACTCGGCGTTCCTCTGCGAGCGAGAGCTCCGGTTGCCAATTTATTTTTATAAAGCGCCCGTTAAGTGCTCTCCGAGAGAGGGGCACCGAGAAGCACTCGTTATGCACGCGCCTTTCGTTTCGCGGCCCTCCCGACCTTGTGCCGTAGCCACCCGCGCAACGAGAGTGTGGCTCACTGTTCCGCTTCCCCTCCTGGACGAATCGGAGAAACGAAGTAAGCCGATATCGTTGGGAAAATCATCGAAGCATTGTATTTTTTTTAGAGCCAGTCGTAAACAAACTTTCCTTTTGAAGTAAAATGGAGATTGTTTATTCCAAGTTAATGATCTATTGAATATATTACTGATGCACTTAATTTTATAATTAGTACAAGACAATATATTTAGTTTATGAATTAGTGAAAGAATAAAAGTATTTTTGTATAGTGTTTTAACGTGCAGGTGGTAAGGCTTAAGCTGTACGGCTGTGCCATTTGCTCGTCGAAGAGCAAAGTTCATTCGTGGCCACACGTCTGAATTTCCAGTTTAATTTGCCATCTGCCGTAGTGTTTTGTTCCGAGTCTAAAGCGCCTTTGCCGCGAGTCCGTTTACACGTGCGAAGTGTTTTTGGCCCGGAGATTCAGCGATTGAGAATCTCGCCAAGTAAGTTTCAAGCGACACCATACATTCACCCCGAGGTTTCCCAACTCCTTTCCCAGATTGTTTTAATTCCAAACTGTTAAAGCTCGAAAGATCAGACTTTTTAATTGCGCCTAACTTTCGCTTAAAGTACTCGATGCAAAAAAAAGTGAAGACCATCAAGTGACATACATAAAATCAAGCAAACGGGCCGTTAAAGAGTCGACAAGCACGTACGATTTAACGCCTCGTTAAATTGGCGCGCCATCCCGAATGCAAAGTTCATTTAAAGTTCGCGCTGTCCGGCCGGAGCTTACGAGGTTTCACGCAGCTTCCGTCATATCAGCTCGTTAAACGGAGCCGAGGGTCCGCCGCGGCCATCGGACACGCGATACTCCTTAACTTGGCGCATACCAGCCGCTGTTATACCCTGCAACGATGTGTGCACGCGTTTACGCTGGCCATATACCCGCTCGCGCGGGGGTGGCGAGATGATGGACGATGAGATCGGGGGCTTTGTTATTGCCAAGTTCCATCGTTACGGCCTTTTAATATTTTAACGAGCTTCGTTATACTCACGCCACCGCCTTTTTTCTGCCCGCTATTTTGTGTCCGCTTAATGATCAAAACTTATCGAAGCTTACTCGTTATTTGTGCAATGATAATTTAGCGATCGACTCACCTGAAACATAAAAAAAGGTAATTGTTGAGTTATTAGTGATTATTAGAGATTAAGCGATTAACCGAGTTACGCGTCAGTGAGTTAATAAGATGAAAGAATTATTATGCAAGTCTATGAAAATTGCTTTCGCACCGTGACATTTGATATTTAAAGAGAAACCTTTAGAGGCGGTTGTCGAGTTTCGAACATTAGCATATCTACGTTCAGTAATCAGTTACCGTGGCACTCATACAACTTTGACCACAGTTCGAATGACTGTCAGACTCGCGTCACAAATTTCATTATAGATAGAAAGCCCCTTCCGTTCATTCAAGTTTAACTACCACTTTGATGTAATATTCAATTTCGAGTGAAAACAATATTTACATTGTATTAAAAATAGAAAACACTTTTAAAAAAAAAACCCAAAAAAATAAATTTCCAAACTCCCCAGATCAGGGAACTTCATCGACCGTTGACCCCCGACCCCAAGCGCCCAGGGGGCACGAAAAGCTTTAGATCGAACGTAGACAGCGCCTAAAACTCGAAATTTCACGCGCGAAGGTGAAGCCCCAGGGGCGCGTGTACAGAACTCAAAAACTTTTCGGCATGCGCTCGTCGTGTACGGCCTTTTCTCCTTCCGCCCTCGAGCGCGACGCCTGAGGCACGTACCATAGTCTCGTTAGAGGGGTCGACCGACCTCAATTTTTTTTTTTTTTTTTATCGAAACCTTTGAATATTTTTAATCGAAATTTCATATTGTAGGGGCCGAGGACCGTGGAGTCGGTTATTGGTCGGGCGAGAGGAAAAAAAGCGCGAGGGTGAAGTTTATGGTAATTGATAAGGAGCTGCGCGGGGATTACACGCCGGGAGAGTTTATGGGAATTGAGGTTTTGCGTTGCGAGGTGTGTAATTTTATATGGGGATAATTTTCCGTGATTTAAGGAGCGATCGCTGATACTGGGTCAAGGGGATGCGCCGCGCGACCCGTGTATCTTTCGGGTAATTGATCGTCGGGGGCAGGAGGTGCGTATAGCCTAACGTCTCGTACGAAATTTAGTGCGCCAGGCTTAACGTTTATTTTCGCTCGCATGCCGCGAGTTAATGCTCGGTCTCAAAAAGCCTTTGGCCCTTTGCTAATTTTCTTCACCGTGAGCATACACTATAAATTTTACTCGCCTTTAAAATCTACTTTTAGAACGCGTCTTAACGAAAGTCGCAAACAGTCATCTATCGGATTTTTACTTCTGCAGCAAGTATTTGCTAAAAATATTAAAAAGAGCTACAAAGAAATCCGTCAAAATACATTGATAGAAAAGTGATTGAACAAGCTCGGCTGAAGAATACCAAACGCCGCATGTTCGACGCTTTAAAAGTCAGCCAGTATTCACCGCGAGCGAGAGCTACACCTTTCTCCCGATAATTCGAATAATAGGCGCTATGTGCGCGCTTGATCGATGGTGGGGGTGGGTAGGGAAGGAGGAGCCGGCGCATAATGTATCGCGTGACTTCGGAAATGCAGAGCCACGTGACGGCGGCACGCGCAAGCGGTGCACGCCTCGGGAATATCAATTTTTCGTGCGCACGAGTTGCACACGCGTGGGAGGCCGGCTGCAGGCGGCGACGAAAGGAGCGGGGGAGTACGAGCGAGAAAAAGAGAGAAAAGAAGTCCCGTTACGCGTCGTTAACGATCGTCGCGAACGAATTCATTATGTGGGTTAGGCACCCCTAAGTACACCTCGCTGCGACCGCGTAGCAGACGCGCGTGCCCGATGACTGGTTTGAACTGCGGATTGTGGGAACATACTTTTGGGATCCGATAGCGAGTTTGTTATTATTGAGTCTCCGACAGATGGGTGTCTCGAGCGGTGGAGACAAAAAGGACGCGCGAAAAATAAAAGAGAGAATTTTAAAAGAAAATCGTAATATTTGCAGGCTGCCAGTTCGCCGGCGACGCCTATACAACGTTTTCCAATCGCGCATCCGGTGCGCATCGGCCCCTCGAGCGCAGAAATAATAATTTTCTCGGCCGACGAAAAAATGAGGCTTCGAGATAAAGTTGCAAAAAGAAAGTTGGAAGAGTTGGGGCATCGACGGGAAAAAAAATTCGCGAGGCGACGCTCGTTTCGCGTATACTTTGTCACAGGTACGAGACCGCGCATTGTGTTGCGTAAGAGAGGCGTGGAGGGGAGGGAGACAAGGGGGCAGATGCGCTCGGGGCTCTTACTCGTTAAACCCTTCATTCTTCTATATCGGAGAGGCGGATTTCGAGGTACGTCGTGTCTCCCCATTCATCCGGGGGAAAAATAAACTCGGATTTCAATGGGGCGCAGTTATTTAATTACGTTTCCGGCGCCCCCTCCTACTCCCGCCTCCGTGGAACTTTCGATGGGCTATGTTCTATTTTGCCGCTGCGATTCTTTTCAGCAGAAGTTTTTCGCGATTATAAATGAGCCGGCTGCGTCGAACTAATTATTGCCCGCCGTGGAAAAAGTCTTTAAACGGCGAAATTCATCAGTCAGGCGAGGTTCTACAAGTTTTAAATTACAGAGCGGCGCGATATAATGCGGACTGTTAATGTAAATTGTGGAATAATGCAGCCGGTTGATTATTTCGCACGCGAACACATTTGCATTACAGAGTTAAAGCGTATCGATGATCCGGATAGAATATTATTCTCCTCGGTAATCATTTTAGAATTCCGAAAATTATGTACACGCATAGCTTTAAAACATTCATACGTATTGAATTGTATGACATACTTATACGCGAATCCCAAATTCGGCGAATTACAATCGGCTTACAATTTTACACGAGCGTGTAAAAGTAATATCCAAATCTTCGGGATCAGCTTATACACTTTTAATATTAAATCATTTTTAAACATCAAGCAACTAGAATTTATTCATTACGAATTTTAATTTAGCCAGTGGCTAACCGAAGCGGTGAGTAACGAAACGCGGAAAATTCATTTAGCCGACGGTTCTTTCGCTACCGCCGACAAATTGTTAAATTTCGAATTAATCTCTGACCTCTGCGGTTCTATCTCTTTCCAAATTATCGTGAGGGTTTTAAATTTAGTGACGCCGGCGCAGTTCAATTAGCTACGCTTGGAACTTTGATTTTATTTAGCAGCATGCATGCAGCAGGCAGGAATCAAATGCTATTTCAAAATGTTTGCCTGAAAATCTATCAGTTCTAAGTACTTCAGTATTATCCGCTATTTTTTTGCATTACTTAATTCATTTCACAATTCATATGCATTAAAAGTTTAGAACTATTTAATAATTTATATTTATTTCCTTAATAATATTCCAAGACATATTTCTCATTTCCACCTTATAAACACCTTATAAACATCTTATAAACAGTAAACAAAAAAATTCTACTCTAGATAACACAGTCGCCGTGGCATTCCCTCTAAGAGTAAAAAAATCCTCAAAGATTCCAGACGTCGTGGCGGACGCGCAGCAGCAAAAAAAAAAGGCAAAAAATAAATAAAAGTTCGGGCATCCCGAAGAAAAGTCAGCGCGACGGCTCTCGCCGCCGCGGAGAAACGGAAACGTTTGCGCACTGCACGCCGGGCTCACGGCCGGGTAAAAAGCACTCGTCTCTAATTAAAATTTTCCCCGGGCAGTGTCGGCCGCGGCGGCGGAAATTCAATTAAGCCTCCGACGCCGGCGGGAAAGTCGTCTTTTCGCGCTCCTCCTCCGGGGGCTCTTTTGCATGTGGCGCGTCGCGGCGCCGGCCTCCGGCTGCGCGCGCGCGTGCGTGCGGATCTCGGAAGGAATAGCCCCGCGCGCGCACGGGGAAGGAATAGAAGGACTAGCGGAGGGATCGGGGGGAGGGCAAACAGACAGCTCAATAACGGACCGAGTGATGAACGACTTTGCACCGCCTGGACGAGTTACGTATAGGCAGTCAGCCAGTCGAGCGGAAAATTTGAGTGCGTTTGCGTAACTGTCGTATTGGAAGTGAAGCACCGGATTCATACGCTATTTTCCTCTTTTCTTTTTATTGATGACGCTCGGACAAAAATTGTGTCAGATCGAATCGGGGTCTAGATGAGCTGATGAATCAAACAAATAAATCTGAATCCTTCATGCGCCACAAATTTTTACTAATTGTCTAGAACATAATAAAATGAAATAAAATCTGCACGATAAATAAGTATTCGCTCCAAATGACTTTATTTAAAATAAATTAATTTGTTCAATAACGGACGTTTAATTAAACGCGAATGTGAATGGTATAAGGAGCGTTCAATAATTGAATTAATCCATTGCATTCCAACGCAGCTAACTTGCTCTGGAACGAAAGTAAAAGCCTCTAAAACGCGAGTCGAGAGATAAGCGCGCGAGCGCGGCCAGATTACAATGAAATCCGTGCGTACGCAATAGGCGCGGCTGGTGTTGCCCGTCGGTGGGTACACACGCGTTGCCCTCTATACGTGACGCGTAACGACATTGATTTTTGCGCCGGCGCGTGCAAGGGGTTCGGCTCCTTTCGCCGAGCAATGGATCCGCCAACTAGCATACATGAATACTGATTCGCGAGCGCGGGTGCCTTCTTACGCTCGCGCGACTCGATCCCGCGGCGGATAAGTTTTGAATTAAGATGGGCGAGCGAGCGAGAGGGAGCTAGTCTAAGTGCCTTTTAAAAGGGTGCCCTAAGTGATTTTTGACGGCTGCGTACCGAGCGTCCGAGGGCCAGAGGATCGCTCAGCGTCGGAGTAATTTTATTTCGAAAAGCGCAATGCACAGCCAGCTAGTGCTCCCTCAAACGAATGCACTTATCCTCCCCTCCTCCTTACTGCCGGAGGCTCCGAATAATCGGCGTTCCAGGAGCGAAAGCGGAAGCAAGTACCTCCCGAAATGCAGCGTCTTTGATGTGGCTGAACGGATAGCTTTGTAAGTTCCGGCTTAGACGGTACATGCGGTCGCACAACTCCGGTAGCAATCCTATTTGCATCCAAATTAAATCTTTGTATTCGACTTTCGACCGAGAAGATAAGCGCCGAGCTCGAGGAAATTTCGATCGACGATCGATCCGCGAGTCTGCGCGAAGAAATAAAAAGCCGAACGTGAACGTTCGGTAAACTCAATCAACGAAAGTAAATGCGATATTATAACTGCGAATAATATCGGCTGCGGAGAGATTCAATTTTCTCGGGTCGGTGCGGTGTATGCCCGTAGACGCGAGGTAATACGTACACGGAGGCGAAGCTCGTCGCCCGAGAGGCAGTCCGCTCGCGCACTTCCGGAATCTACTTGGCTCTCGGCGATCCGTCGAAGTAACCCGCGCTCAACGACGCAATTAAATTACCAAGATGAAAATGTCAGCGGGATCGCAATGAGGCTGTAATTGCGTTACAGCGCCGGTTATCTGGAAATTCATTGTTCGTTATCGCCTCAGATCCCGGCAAACGCCGTCGTACTGCTCGCCCCTTTCGCATGAATTTATTATTCGAATCGAAAAATAATAACAATAATAATTTTACAGCAAGAGTCAAGTGAATACAACGAGGAAATTTGAAATTCATGGTGATTCATAGTGGTCGAAGCGAAATCTGAACATCGACTTTACAATCAGGTTAATAAATTACAATTCAAATCCAATCAACGCAATTAATCGAGGTTTGTGAGCATAGCTAATATCGACGTTGACGAATTGAAGAATAATTCGAAATCCGCGATTCATTTTGGATGGGGCCGCCAGTATGACTAATGAATTCCTGTCAAATTAATTTTCAATGTGTGCATTTCGTGCAACCGCTAGCGAAATAGCAAATATTTCATCAAATTATTCCGAACTATTAACTGGCAGTGGTTCAGTATTTTTAAAAAAAATCAACGCTTATAGAATATTTTATGTCAATTATCCGCTGTAATAGAAATCCAAAATATTTAGGAACGTTATCTCTAAGCTCTTGTTATTTAACGGATGTTAGTCTCGCATCGAAAAAATATTACGTTACCACGAACACCCCCGTGAAATTATTTTGCTCTTCCACGTACTTATCGAGTTATTTTAGCTCGACTCCTCCCCAGCGATCGTAAGCAAATAGCGGAACAGAATAAAAATAAGACGACATACCGCAGCGAGACGCGAATATTATTAGTCAGCATCCAGCCTATTTATATCCGACTCCCGGTTCCAATGCGCAAAACTCATTTAGGACAAATCCAAGGAAGTTATAAAAAAATCAAACAGAAGAGTAACCGACGCAGTTCCTCTACTCCTAAATAGGCCAGCGCTTGAAGCGGCCAATCTTTCCGCTCGATTGAAAAAAAGTAAGCGTGCAAGGAAAAGAATCAAGGAGCTCGTATCGCGGTGAGCGTATCGCGTTATCTGCCGCGTCTGCACCGACTGCGCGTCCAAAATCCGCGGAAAAAGGGGAGGAACGCCCCGCGGTGGTGCGGCGCGTCAAGTCAGCTGCTGCTTCCGAAGTGTAAGGATGCGCGAAAGAAAGAGAGAAAGGTTTCCATGGCAGCCAGGTGGATTTCGCGCGGCGCGCTTTTACGATCCGCAGCCGTGAAAGAAATTTTCTCCTTTGACGATTCCCCCGGCAGCCAACCCCTGGCGCCCGTTCGGCTCTTTTACCGGCGCGTGCGGCGAATCTCGCCGGGTTGCCGCCAGGCCGGCGCTCGTTATTACCCGATTTGGTGGGCTGCGCTTAGTTCCATCTCTCTTGTCTTCGAGTTACCGAGCGCGAGCAGTCGCTCGTGAGTGATCCAATTTAGTACGTAAGCACGTGTCTTTTAAGTAAAAGCTACTGCCAGTTCAGGATTCCAAGTACAGCGTAAAGATGAGAACGAACTGAAGTCATTTTTTTTGTCCTCGGAGAGCTCTTTCCTTAATGTTTCTTGTTCTTTCCTTTTTTGCGGGATCACGTTACTTTAATCTATTATGATGTTACAATAGACTCGTTTTAAAAATCTATTTCAAAGTAAAACAAACTACAGTTTAAGGTAGTTTTCCTTTAAAAATTTATTTATAAAATTGCATCTTTCGATTCTATCATGTCGCAAAATATTAAATTACTAAAATCAAACCGAATTCGAGACTAAAAGCGACTTTTCCCGTTTCCGTCCCAGCCGATATTCCAGAGGCGCCAAATCTTGAATTTCCGGCGGCGCGGAAGGGTCGGCCGGCACCGCTGTTCCTTTTAAAGTTGTAGTACACGCGCCATCGGCTAGACGCCGGATTATAAGCGAGATCGGAGTGCCGGGAATGCCTGGACGCTTATTCGCGCGCCGTCTGGAAATGGAGATATTCCCTTTTTCAAAATAGAACTAATGGCATCCCCTTCTCCCCTTTCGCGCGCGGGGGGAATTCCCTTTGCTTTTATTCGGTCTGCCCCGCGCGCGCGTATATACGTACGCTTTTTATTGTTAGCCCGGCATGGAGATGACTGTGCCTGGGTGGGCCGTGCATACACACGTAAACCCAAGGGGTTTTCATTTCAAGGTTACATTTTGCTGCCCGTCGTCGGTAAAGAGCCTAGAAAAAATTGAAATTCTTTCGTTGATTAACGTTTCAACGTTGTTTTCGCACTCTGCAGAATGAAGAGCTGCTTAATTAATTCGAGAGGGACTTGTGACAATGTGGTTGATAAAAACCACAAACCTTTTTTCCGGCGGAGTATCTTCTAAGCAATCAAGCTTTCATTATCCCGATAATCATAGCCTACCCTGCGACGTCGAAATTACTGCAGTCCCGGCGGCAAGCTTGCGTCCGAAAGAAATTTCCTAAGATTAGCCGAAAAACAATCGCAAGTGAAATAATGAAGGAGCAAGGCGGACACACGCCGGGGGAGCGGGGAAATCATTTCTTCCCCCAATTCAATCAAATACGACAAGGCGATCTCCCGCGATTAAAGCCCGCGCCGAGGTTCCGGGTCGAGCTTACGCAACGCGCCTTATCGTGAAATCGCTCGTCATCCGGGCGAGTGCCGGGGCCCCGCGACTTATCAAAGCGTGAAATTCAAGCGGGGTCGACGTTGTCCCCGTCCCGCAGGACGAGGCGGCAGATGCGCGCCGGGAAAAAAGGAGGAGCGAGGCCCCGCGGTATATAGACGCGCCGCGATGCCGCGGGGATTTTGCTCGACGCCAGAGACGAGACCGGAGTATTATAGAGAGGCGATGAGGCGAGCTTACAAAACGGTCGACTGATTGGATCCGTCGTCGGGTTGACGCGCCGTCCCCGGATCATCGGCGGATCATCCGCCGACAGAGTAAACGCTCAGGTTATGCTGTTGCCGGGGAGATGCGAAACACCGAGTGAAGGAGACTCGGGAAAATCGCGATGTTGTCTATTTTTCTTATCAATTTATCCTTAAAAAGTTTTTTTTTTCTTTTTTTCTAACGATTATTTTTGCAGCTTCTATTGATTGAGTAGGCGATAGCGAGGTACTTGGAAAAATACGCGAGTGGACAAATCCTCATCGAAATTCATCAAACTTGCTTACACTATATCGCATCACACTTTGGCATATGGAATGTCAAAAAACGATTGACACGTGATATAAGTGAGGTTTTAGAAAACAAACAATAAAAAATGAAATAGTTTCGCGATATCAATTGATGACAGTGAACGACACTGACAGAAACTCGTGAGTATAATGTGGAACAGAGGCAGAATTATATACATTGGAGTTTCTCCCGCTGCGTATCCAAGCACGGCCCTGTCGTATCCGCGGCAGTAGCTCGTTCGACGGTGGGTGTATTTGCGAGGAGTCGCGTCGCCCTGCGGCTACATCAAAGAAACGACTACAGCCGTGGTCCGCGCCTTTGGCGATCGTCGCCGGCTCTCAAAGGCAACTCTCACGCCGATTAAACCTCTCCCGCTCGCTCTCGTAAACGCCCCGGCGAGCGAGAGAATGGCGCTCTCTCTCTCTCTCTAGCTCTATCTTTCTCCTTCATTAACGGGGAGGCTCCCACTTTTTCCGAGGTGGCGCTCCGTTTCAGACAAACAATATTTCGGGACCAAGGGGCTTGATATCGCTAGAGCGGAATTTTTTTAATTCGGTCACGTGGCCGCTGCGGTTTTCGAGCGTTATAGGTGCGAGAGGGGAGCCTGCGATATCTGGGCTGCGCGTTCCGGCGAAATTAGTTGCGATGAGATATTGGCCGGGCGTTGTGGCGCGCGCGTGATGGATCGCCGCTTTGATGAGGGATATTTATCTCTATTTGGACGCCTCTTTTCTCTTCGTTTTCCCTCTCCTAGAGATGTATAAGTACATACTTTCGTATATATGAGACCAAATGCATGTTTCATCAATGTCGATTTCTGTCCCAAATCTATTACACTCGCTTTATCGGTTGCAATACATTTGTCTAAAAGTAAACCTCTATATTTACATCATTTCGCTAAATTAATTTATATTTTCGTAACTACATAATATACTTATCAACATTTCATAAGTCGATTTGAAGTAGGCTACTATACTCTATAATTAGAAGCTCCAAAATAAGCTTTTACGCACTACATATAAAAACCACGCTACATGGTAAACTGATACACCAGTAGGCCAAGCCCGGCAGTAGCGAAAAATACACCTCGTATTTGTCAAGAGCCAGGGACACATTGTGTACGGTATTGTCAGCGGTGCGCGACGCGGCGCCGCCTCAATTAATGTAATAACGCGCGTACGCAAGATTTCTCGGGACTGCTTCGTTAAAATTTTCGAGGCGATTCGCGGCGCAGGTTATTCTTGGCGAGATGAAAGGGGCGTCCCTGCTTTTTTGCCGATGCGCCCCAGGGGGCGGAGGAAAGAGCCTCGGCGTGACGAGCCGCGCGCGGACGTATCGGTGCCTCCGCACGGGGAGCGCCTCGTATTTTAAGGGACGCAGCGTAAAAGCCTCCGTGCTCACGCTTTTAATGTAATTTTCGAGCGTTGCGGCCGATGTTGTCGCTGGCTCCTCGTGCCTTGCGAAAATTTAATGCAGTTACACACACCGAGGTTGAAAATACCTCGCAGCGCGAAATCCGAACGCATTTGAAAAGTAGGCCGCTTGATAAGGGGGAATAATCCAAGGGGCGAGCGATTTATTGGCATTATCGCGCGCGGTGTTGTTGCGCCGAACTGCGACAGCCTCTCGATGCGGCACAGAGAAATAAAGGCTGCAAGGGAGGAGTGCGCGCACGCGTTCCTGTATATGCATACGGAGGTGGAGGCCGGGGATTGTTCGCGCGCACGTGCTCCGAGGAAAGTACCTCTTCGCGCGCACCTAATGCGTCCTCTCGTGGATTTTGTGTTTCGCGGCGGGAACGGGGACGCGACCCAGAAAAAACTTTTTCGAAAATTCTCCTACACGAGCGATTTTCCAATTAACGCGCTTTTTAAGAGGCGAGATGAATGCCGCACGCGCCTCGGGGGAATTTTCACCTGATTTATCTTCACCCAATTTCGTTCGATTAATTAAGGAAATCCGCGCGGTAAGTGCGCGGTTATTTCGCCCGTTTAAAACCTCGCGTCATTAAAACACTCGAGGCGCCGCGAAACGACCCGACCGTTACGCGGATAATTAAAAAAATTACGCCGGCGATGAATTCGGTGGGTACAGTACGGACGAGATGAATTAGGTGCTCCGTGCGCGTGTAAAAAGTAATCGGCGCCCCCCGGAGACATTGACAAAATGCGCCTCGGAAAAAAAGGGACTCCCCCGCGCGCTAGTCGCGCGAGGACCGTATTAATCATCCGCGCAGCACGCGCCGACACCGGCACTTCGTGAAACACTAGGTGCGGCCGAGGAGTCGTTTTTTTCTCTGCGAAGGGATAGCTAAACAATCTCGTTTTCGAAATTCCCTATAAATGGATGATGACGCCTCGGCTGCGTTCAATTAATGCATCGCTCGATCTCACGATTCGAGAGTACAATTAAAACGCAATCACGAGGCCTGCGGCTAGAAATTAATTACGCGCTAAGGATACAAATGATCCTGATGAGGCTGGTAATTAAATGCGCGTGCGCGGACGGGGCGGGTCGGGTCAGGTAGAGCCGTAAAGCGTAAAAACGTCAGTGACAATCATTGGATTTGCTCGAGGCACGTAGATGACGCGAGGGGCGGGCTGCAACGATTTCCCGTCAGAGCCGCGGACAATTTCGATTAAGGGGCCGTCGATGTATTTTTGCTGGCGCGAGAGATACGCGCGCTATGCCGAAAGCGGGAGCTCGGGAAGACGCGGCACGTAACGTATCTATTTCCGCGCCCGCCCGCGGCATGATCGATTCGGCGTGTCCGCCCAGCGGCACGCGTATAAATGCCGGATAGGCTGCGCTCGCGCTGGACGAACGCGATATGCGCCTGCCCAGACAAATTGAGAGCTCGTATTTCCATTGCGTTCTGCCATGCGCCCCTGCATATATACGCTGCTGTGATACGTTTCGCCAGTTCGTATATATCCCCTCGAGCTTTTTTGGGATACGATTAATTTCTGCATTTTGTTTGGTAATTTTATTTTTAATATTATAATTGAGTTGTCGATAGCGCAGTCGAAGTTTCTGTGTGAATATTTTATTTTCGATTGAAATCTGCAGCGGTAAATTTTTATGGAACACATAAAAGTTTTATTAGAACTTCGTGTATTGTTTGCGCCGCGGCCTTCTTTTTGATAAAAAGAAAATTGAATAAACTCAATCAAACGCATGCAGACAGAAAATAAACAAGTAGAGGCACGAAAAAGCTGCAAGGGCCGAGGCAAGGGCTAGAAAAACGATCCACAAAAACGGTACAAAGAGATACGTATTGCTAACAAAAACCCTTAATTGTAGAATAATATTTTGCTAAATAATTACTTTGAATTAAATGGTCGCGGAAAATATAATCCATTTAAATAAAAATTATACTCGCAAATTACTTTTATGATTTTCCTACTTACTTAATACAACAGTATCAATCAGTAAATAACATCCGCATAACAACTCACCTGTAACAAAAAAAAAAACAAAAACAAAATTGAATAACTAAATCCAGGATAGAAAGAAATTAAAACACGAGTAAGATTTTCAATTCTATTACACTTAATTTTCGTGAAAATGATGAAGCTGGTCATCCGTCAAGCATAATCACTAAATAGTTAGTTTTAAGTAATAAAAGCTGGAAGGGCGGGCGAGCAGTGGGCATCGGCGAGCGCGCGCTAATAGATAAAGCAAACAAGGGCCTCTCGGTGGCACCTTCTGAAAAAAGGAAATACGTCACGAAACATGTCGTGTGCCGCGGCCGTACGTAACGCCGCCGGTCGTGGGTAATCGCGATGTGTCGCGCCCTGTCACGCATTCACCCGGTCGAACGTACACGGCTCGGCCGTCGGCTCTTTATGCAAGCGCCCTAGCCTGCGGTCGACCAGAATTCACCGGTGCACCTTTCGATGCACGACTTTTGTTTGTCAAACGACATGAAATTTAAAAATATGCTAGGTATCTAAATAAATTATCGGCTTTAAAATAGCTTTCATCAGCATTCTCATTTAATACACCACTAGCAGAAACATAAAAGCATCGCGCTGACACGGGAGTAAATGACGCGTATTGCTTATAGTATTTCAAGATTGACGTGCATTTACGAGCGTCGCTGAAGGGGAAAGATCTTCAAGTTCGATTTCTAAAAAAAGCGAGCCTCTTAAAGCAGCCCATTTAAAAATCTCATCCGAAGCCGTGCAGCGGGCCGCCCGAGGGTATGCGGGGGGAGAGAAGTTGACGCGACCGCGCAATAAATAAAAATGTCATCGGCGCCTTGCGCGAGCACTCCGACGTATGCGCGCCGCGCGACAGGTGAATTTACATAGAGCCGAGCTGAAAAGGCGCGTCGCCGCGGAATACGCGAGTGCGTCCGACGTACCGTGCCGCCGCGCGTATGCTCGCCGGCTATAATATTCGCGGCGCATTACGCCCAAGTGCGCCCGGCTAATGCGACTGTTGAATAAGCGATGCCCGCGCAGCCCGCCTCCGCGGAATCTCGGTCTTTTGACACGATCGCGCGATGCCGCCTTCTTTTTCGCCCTTTTCCCCACGGCGCTGTATGCTAATGCGGGGAATCGGGATCTACGAGAGGCCGCGCGCATGTAGAATACCCACTACACCTTGTATATACTTTGAAAGATTAAAGAACCTTATTTTTCTGAATTTTATGTAAGTAACGCGAGTTCACTTGGCTCTCTTTGCGTTTCTTTTTACGCGACGATTGGAAATATTTATTTCGCGGAGTGAACCCGAGGCGACAGTCCATTTCCATCTTGGGGTTTATCTGACCATCGTAAACACGCCACGGCTTACGCAATTTCAGGGAATGTCCGGCACCTTTGGCCGGGGGAAAAATTACGGGACGTCGGCGGAGGACACGCGATAGCGATACCCGCGCCCGGAAAATCAAAGTCGTAAAAGATTATCGGTTGATTACGAGCCTGGAGTTCCACTCGCCATCCGATGTCTTAAAGCTCCGGTTATAGGGGCCTCGCGGGAATATGCGTCGCGGTCGAGTTTTATCTTTCCAATGATATTGCACTCACCCGGCGTCAATCTCCGCAAGGGAGATAGAAACAAAAGTACTCGCAGATACGCTATCGCATTGCCAGACTATTTTATTTGTGGGGCTGTATCTCCAATTTTTTCTGTACATGAGTAGCTGCGACTCGTAGTCGAATAATAGATTTATTGCGCTATTCCAACGTGTGGATTTTTTTACGCATCCCTCGAGGTATCAACGGTATAAGAAGAAATATCTCATGCCTGACAAATGTTCTCCAAATTTTTGGGTAAATTAATTCGTAGGTAAAACAATAGCAATACAATGATAGATACTCGTAATTATATATCATTCCCAAAGTACATATAGCTTTACTGCATAGTTTGCAGTTGGAGAAACGAAAAAAAGTTAAAAAACATTTAAAAATCTACAGCCTCAAAAAATTTATTATGAAAATCAGAAAATCACTAGAAAACGACCATGTGTATGATATATACTATCGATTATACCAGCGATGTCCAGAGGGTGTGTTATTCTCGGTGTATGCACGCGCCTTTCTCATTTTTGTTTATTCACCGAGGCGATGACTCCCTGAATAATAATAATAAAACAAAACCGAGAATTGCGCACGTGTGCGGCGCCGCGTCCAGGTAAACACTCGACGCGACAACACGTCGGGGATAGGAAACAAAAAAAGGGAAGGGGTGAAGCGATATAACCACTCTCGTTTTCCTCCCTCCTGCGAAGTAGGGATTAAAGCTCGGTTCACATTCGCACTCTTCGCCGTGTTGCCTCATGAATATTTAGCGGTTTTGAAAACACCTCGGGTGCGTTTTTGTTTTTCTAGAAAAGTCTTCTTGACTTCGTAATTTTTTTTAATAGGAATATCCTTCCAGTCTTTAAAGGAGTTTTCAAAGGCTTTCTGTAACAAGTAACTTCTTCTTCACTCCGGCGGGTAATTAATTCCGAAATGAAAATTGATTTTCAAAAGTTTCGGGTCGAAACGGTCGATTAAGTCGCGGTATTTTTGCACGCCTACCCAATCAATACCTCAACAAAGAAAATAATTTGGATGAGCTTTCGCCAGACAAAACAGTGTGAAAAGGGCGTAATCGCAGCCCAGTCAAAGCTACAGTCTGTTTGTTTTTGCATCCGCCTCCTCGGCCTCGCGACGTCTCCCCGGCGCTTTCACGGCTGTTTGTCCTTTTCCCATCCTCGTTCGCTTTATCTTGCGCGGTCTGCTTTCTTTCGCCGCGAAACTGCGGGCGGAAGGCGAAAGAGCGATAAGAGGCTCCTTTATAACCGGCGCACACCCACGCGCGCGCAGACACAGCAACGTGGAAGCCGAAGCGAGAGAAAGAGGCAAATCCATTTGGTTCTTCCGTAATTTTAATTAGTCGGCCCTGGCCGCAGCTGCGCATTGCCCATACATCTCCATCTCACTCGGCGGAGCGCGTCCGCAGGCTCGCGCGATTTTAGATATGCAAACTGCACTCGAGAGATTGAATTGTGCTGAGTGTGCCGATTTTTCTTTGTGGATTCTACCGGCGTACTCCCCCAGTTCTTTCGGAAACTAGCGCGCTGTAATTCGTGGTAAACGCCTGGGCGCTCCGGCCTCAGGAACTTGGAGCAACTTGCCCGCGCCTTTTCCCCGCGTCCAGATAAAACGCCCGAATGAGGAGTGAGTTATTTTCGCGCTCTAAGTAAATCCCCACCGGAGTGCGTTAAAATCACAACGAAGTAAAAATAAAAGTGCTCGGTAAATACGGTGTGTGTTCACTACGGAGACCGGGCATAACTCACTTGTCACACTGATGCCGATAAGGATACTCCAATTACGGCGGGTACGAGAGAAATCGCCGCTCGCTTTTATTTCTGTGTCCTTATTTTTGGGATTAGTTCTTTTTACGTCGTTACCGCGTTACCGCTGGAGATTCGCCGCTAATAGCCGTTGCTAAGGCTAGCAATACCAAGCATTTCAAAATAGACCGAACAAAGGAAAGTATTGATCGACCGCTGCAAATATTTATTATTTAATGCGTAAAATTTAAAGTCCCAGCGATCGATGCTCATCGCTTGGGGATGAAAATATTCATCTAACCCAATGTACAAACCGCCGCACAAAGAAAGCCAGCGTCAACACGTGGATCTACCCCTCGAAAGGGCAATCCCGCCGACTCTGAAGCGGCAAATTTCAGAAGCCGGCGTTATTGCGAAATTCGGTTCGCGAGCCGCGTTTAATACGCCGGGGAGCGGTAGTCGCAGGGTCCGCGCGACCCTCCTTATTTACCGACACGGGTGGAAGATGTACAGCGCGAGGGGTGAGCCGACGGGCCGCTCGAGATTATTAAGCCCCTTTGTTGTGTCTGCGCGCGCCGATGGAAAAATGAAAATACATTACCGGACGAATCAAGGCGAGCGGGCGCCCGGCTTATCGAGACGCAACCGCGCGCGCGGGGCACGCCTTCGCCCTTCCGCGAGAGGAGAGCCTTCGCCCCTAATTTATTTGCCGTTCGCTTCCCTCCACCCTCCTGCTGCATAATTACGTCTTGTTCCGGCGCTCCTTTCCCTTTTTTACGTTTATTGCTGGCGAATCCGCCGTTTTTGTAGCAATTGATTCATCAGAGCCGTCGGTCCAAATGAGTTTCTCCTTTTTCCGCTGGAATTGCGAGCTTTGGGTGGAAATCTTACCTCGCTGCAATATTAATGAGAAAAAGGGAAGGCGATATTTATCTACATGAAAAAGCGGAAAATTATTGATTACAAAGCGTTAAACGGATTCTCGGAGCAAAGCTGGGAGTGTGCCTTTAAATTCCAAAAGTACCGCTGCGGTAATGAGGAGTCTTGCAAACGGTTATTGATAATATATAATTCCGTTTGAAAACGCGGCCGTAAAGAGGATTGCAGCTGAAATCCCCGCGCGTCAGGATTTAATCTGAAATATCATTAGCGATTTCATCACATTCGTCGCCCGGACCCTCGGTTTTAACAGGTATGAATTTGTTACAGGATTTATACAACCAGCGGGCCTTCAAATTTATGCATATTCCTATTTATTATATAATTAAGTCCGTTCGAACTTAATGATATTACGTTTACTTTAAATGGGGTATTAAATTATCAATCTACGCGTACTGGGAACCGTTGCAATATTAGATAGAAATTTCCCTCTGACGGAATTTGCAGTAATATTTTAAAGTCGACGTCCATTCAATTCCACCGGTCGGCAATTCGAAGTCTTTCAATCGCAATAACCCCTCTCGTTCCACAAAACGCATTAAAAAATTGAATTTTCCAATTTTCGCCGCTTTCCATTTTCCATCGGTGTAATATTTCAATATTTCGTTAAATAAAGAAAATATCGCGAGCGAATTCATCCGCGGGAAAGCTCGACGGCAGAGGCGAAAGTATTATTAAGCCTTTTATCTCGTGGAATCCAATAGAGGGCCCCGCGGGTGGGGGCGCCGGCGAGGACGGCTAGATCGAAGAGCATCAATCTCCCGGGCTCGCAAATGCATTTGAGTTTATGCATTTGGCGCCGGCGTCCCCTGCGCCCGCGGCCTCCGACGCACAGGAAATAAAAGTTTGAACTATCGGGAAACGAAGTGTCGCGTCCCCACTTCCCGTTTTCCCCCGACGTCGCCGGCCGGCGCTCGTCCCCGGTAAAACGGGAATCGACATAGTCACTTTTTTACTCGGTCGCGACGACGAATTACCCCCCCGCCTTCCGCCCTAATCTCCTGTTTTCTCGTTTCGCCGCTGTTTACGCTCGGTATACTGGATGGTCTGAATTTATCCGTGAAATTGCTCATTATAAATTGGATTGACTAATTTGAAAATTCTGTTTTACGAGGGAAATTTCTTGGTAGGGGAATATTCAAGAGGCGGGTAAAGGAAAATTAATGGCAGAATAATTAACGATTAGGATTAGTTTAAAAGAAGATAAATGGAAATCGGACAAGTTAAGGCGCATAAACTCTTCTACATCCGCTTAAAAGAAGGAAATTGAAATTGAAATAACCGGCTTAGTGTGACTATTATTGACACAATAAATACTCTCAACGCTCTGAAAATAAAAGGAGTGCACCGATCAATCACCGGATTTTTATCTTTGAATTAATAACCCCGCATATCCCAAAAGTAAGACTCACCGGTACAATGACTTGGGTGCCATGTATGAAGATACATCGAAAGAGAAAGGACGGACAAATAAATTTTCGGGATCCCGGGGAATCGAGCGGCGCTCGCGGGAGAGGGCACGAGGAAGAGTGAGAGGCCGAGGGCCGCCGAATGGGCTTCCAGAGGGCAATTTATTTTTGATACCGCGGCAATTAATAACGGCAATTTCGACGTTTAAACGAGCCCTCAAAGGACTCGTTCGAATCTCCGCGCAAAAGACAAATACGGCCCGTTTGATTCTCCGGCTTTGCAGTGGCCGCTTCCTCTCCACGTGCGTTTATTTACAAAGCGCACGGTCCGACTGGCAGCGGTTCAAGTCTTATTTTCGGCTTTTTAGAAGCGGCATTAATACGAGCTTCTGGAAGACGGCGAGCGCTGCCCGAGGCCCGGTTGCTTCTGCGAGCGAGGGAAGCTCGCTCTGGCAAATGTGCCGAGACCAAGATTTGCTTGCGGGGCTTCTATTTACGCTGGTGAAAGGGTTGCTTTATTAACGTTTGCTTCGCTATTGTTGGGCGGATATTCGTCGCGGAAATCGGAAAATTCTGTTTTGAAATAATTTTGTAACTAGACCCGTCAGCTGATGTGGTTTCTATGTTTTTGAAAGTTAGAAAGCGATGCACGACAGCTAAAATATAGAGCATACCGGACCGCTGATGTTTTGACACGTGTCGCTCTAATTTCACAGGTTTATAGCGCAATCATATTTTAAAGTTTTTTCATTTGTTTTGAAAGTCGCCTCCGGGAAGTCTCTAGAAATTCTTGGAAAATCTTTTAATATTTCCAACTCCCTAAATAAATGTAGCGGGTGATTTTCACGGGTGCTACGTTCTTAAAACGCTGTACAAAAAAAGTCAATGCGAAGCAATCGAGCAAAGTGTGAAAGTTTAAACTTTGCCGCGCGCGTTCAATTGAACCTCGCGACGAAAAGATCAAATTCTCACTTCTGCGCTTGGTCTGCCGGCGCCGCGTCTCTTGTCGCCCAATTTGCCGCGAGTCGGCTCCCGGCGATTTTCTACCTTCTTAAGTCGACTTGCCTCCCCGCGACTCAAACCAATTTACCTTTTCCGCCGTACGCACTTCTCGCCTGATTTTTCACAATATGTCAATCCAATTTTCACTGCAGCTAAAAGATCATCACTCCGAAAAATTTCTGCGAGTAGTCCGCGCGTAAAGGAGCGCGCGGATATTCGTCTCCACAAAGGCCGCCTTTGAAGGACGGGCGTAAAAATCGAAAAGTCTGCTCGAGGGCTGAGCGCGCCTCCCGAAAATAGCACGTCGGCCGAAATAAAAGCCGTGAAGGGTCTGGGCGCTGTCATTAACGGCTCGCGCCGCGTGCGCGTTAGCGTATCCGTGCTTCCCGGCAAAAGCGAGGGGCGAGGAAGGCACATGCTGCCGCTACTACGGGCGCGTCTCGCGGAGGGCCAAGTGCCGAGGAAACGAGCGCCGAGTGCAGGCGCGGCCGACTGAAGAGGGAAATTGGCGCGAGGGTGACGACGAGAGCTGCCCACGCCGACACGCTCTCCTCGCTACACCGACTTTCTCTTTTGTTGCTATTGACTCATTCTTGTTTTTCTTTTCTTTCATTGTTTTTTATCCTGTATTTCGAGTTTCTCCAAGTTTTTTCTTTTGTTTGTATACAGCTATATCTGTTTTAGAGGGCTTCGTGGACCTACATTTGCTTCACTTATAATGGCATGCCCTTATAATACAGTAGATACTTAATATATTTATTTAATTCTACGCTCAGTTGGATCTAATGGAATGAAATTTATGTTAACAAAACGCAGTAACAATTTTTTTTAATAAAGATTACTAAAGTTTTGATAAGAACGCACGAAGTTTTTTCGAGGATGCACCCGTTAGCGCGGCAACAAACGAAAGAGGGAAAATACACGTAACGTTTCATCTTAATCAGCCACGTGGTAAAAAATTCACGCGAAAAGTGTAATTACTTGGAACGAAGCCCGGAGTGAAGGAAGGCAGGTAAGGTGAACCAAGTTACCGAAAAAACGTGCTCGCGAGGAAAAAAGAGCCCAAAGGGAAATTCCGAACTAAGAAGTTGCATAAATCGCGGCTAATTGCCACTGCTGCCGGCGTCTTGAGGATAGCCGCTCGCGAGTGCGGGCAAAGTAAACTTCTTGCAAGGGCAAAATCGCAAAATCCCGTGCGAGCCTTCGCTAAATCATTATTTATGCAGAAGTTCGAGGAATCGCAATCTGACGCTGCTTGCCGTGCTATAATTTCGCCAAATCCTGCTAATAGTGCCGGGGCACCGGCCTTGCCGTGACTACACTAATTGTTGACATTATTTTTACTGCTCCGCCTCCGTTCACTCTGAGACCTAACAAGAAAATTCATACTTCCCGTTTGCTACTCAAGAAGCGTTTCTTTAATAAATCAAGAATTACGCTAATAAAATGTTCAGTTATTATTCTTTAATAAATAAACATTTAACTTTTCATCATCAACTTAAATAATATACGCGATCACATTAGAACTCATTCCAAGACAAGCAGATCTACGAGTTCCCTTGACAAATGAAGCGCTGGAGCAGAATCGTAGACGTAGTGGCGGCGAAATTAAAGGAGAGCGCCGCTGGAGCATTTTATGACAAACGTCGAGACGTAGGAATATCTTGCAGGACAGGGATCGATTAAACCGCCGGGCATAACCACCAGACAGCGTCACATCACACAGGGGTTGTCCGGGGGTCGATAAACATTTTGTACAGGCTGTCGCGCAAATCGGGCGACGCGACGCTCTGTTTATACGCGGCTCTTTATATGCATCCGCGCCCTGTTGACAATGGGACCTAATATGAGAGTCGCGTCCCGGCGACGCGCCGCATGACTACGTGCCCCACGCAGACGGCCGAATACTCGCGCCGGGCTGGCAATCACTTTCCCGCACAAACAAATTACTCAGCGGTAATTCACCGGGAATTGCGACCGTCACAGAAAGACCTGCCTAAAAGACTTTTAATTATCTATTATTAATCGTAGAGTCATTGTTTCTACTCGCCGATCGGTTTATTATTGTATGTAAATAGGTAAGGTACAGCAGTGACTCAGAAGATCGGAAAAAATTATCATTCTATTAAATAAAATGGGCACCGAACGCAAATGAATATTAAAGCTCGTTCATTTATTTGAATAAATTTTCAGAAGGAGGAGAAGTCGATCTCCATAATTTTTCATATCAGTGAAAAAAACACTGACAAACCGAAAAAGCCGAAGGTAATATCGTGGAGCTAGGAGCGCTTCGTTACTCAGAAATCCATTAAGGATACAAAACTGTGCGCTAGGAGGGCCGCGTATTTACCATTGGTAGTTTAAAATGCAGGGTCGGGGATGGGAAAAGGGAAAAAGTCTGAGTACGTTTCGTGCAGCTACGAAAATTACGGGCGCTTATTGCCTCGCCGCATGCGACTTCCGTCTTCGGCGCTGGCTGCGCGCATCTTCGGAGATTATTCGTAATAAAAAAGTCAACGGCGACGCCGGAGGTACAGCTACGACCGAGTGGCAGACGCATCGAGTGTTTGCCCTCGTCCTTCGCCTCCTTCTCTCTCCCTCCCTGCTCCAGCTGTTTTTTGTCTTGCTCCCGCGGCCTCCTCTTCTTTTCTCACCAAAATTTTCCCTCGGCTCGCTTTCCCCTTCTCTTCTCGAGTATTTATCTTTATATGCCTCTACTCTCTACTCCAGCTCAGTGTGTACCTCGTATAATATTCCGTGTTTCAGCGAGAGATGCGTCGGGCCAAGGCTGTTTCGATCTAGTTTATTGTATTATTGAAATATTTTGTAGAATTTAAGGCAACTTTCACTGTTGCGTTTATCGAATTACGCCTTGTAAGAGAATCAAGCTAATTTCAGTTTACTACGAAATTTCAAACGTTATATTTTGTAATATTGCTATAGAAACTTTGAGCTCCCTTGTTGGGAAGAACCACACTTTGGTATAAGTTATTCGATAATGGAATTTTGTAATAACTTCTCAGTGTCCTGGTTCTTATTTTTCTATATAAAAAAAGTAAGAAAAGGCAAAATAAAATATATAAAACATTTAACGTTATTTATTTGGACAATTCGGAATTTCATTAAGAAAAAATGCCCCGAAATCTCATGAAGTTCACCTACCTCGGGATCATCTCTCAAAGTCCGTTCCGGCATTAGTGGCCTCCCCCTTATTTTTTCCCCAGCGCCCCTCATTTCGTCTCTCTCGGCGAGCGCGACCCTCCGAGGGGCCCGCAGGACAAACTAATTTTACTAATTCAACAGAGTGCGACGCGTCGAGCTCGCGAGGGACGCACCGGCAGGTACACCACCCGCGGCTTCTATCCTGATGGCTGCTTCACTTTTTATCATGGACAATTCCTCGTTCCGTCCGCACCTCCGACACTTTTCAAGGATCAATTTGTTATGCTTAGAAGATCTTTAATTTCAACTTTACTTTTACCGACGTAGCAGCAACATTTTACATAAACGTTAATAAGAAATTCATGATTTTTTTTTGCGCCCATTAATCTTTTTTAATTATCGTTCCCAAATTAACGTAAACATGACCTCCGAGTGCGCACGAGATTAAAATTAAAATAATCAAGATTAGCATCGAAAAGTGAAATCAAAAGCAAAATGTGATATACCTGTATCCCAGGCGCGAAGCCGAAGCCCCGCTCGACATCCGGGCGCGGCAGCTGCTTCCCGAAAGCGATTGCTATTTGTGCGCGCGGTGGCGGTGGTGGTGGTGCTCGGGGGGCCACTTCCGCATCGGGGCCGAAGGGGGGCGTCCGCCGCGGCTCGAAAACCCGTCCGCGGAGGTAAAAAAGGTGCGCACGTGTGTGCGCGGGACGCCGGTCACGGGAAGGTACGGAATGCTTAATCGCCGTTCATGCATTATTCAGCCAGAGGGAAAAGTCCGTGCGAAGGAATGGACTCGTATGTCGTTAAACGGCGCTCGGACCCCGAAGTCAGCCCCCCTCTATACCCCATACCCCTTTTCCCGCCACCAGGAAATTTCGTTCGGGATTGCCGGGCCGAGAAGTTTCGAGGGCAGCGCGGGCTCTTTGCGGCTTCGTCGCTTGATCGCCGTTAATCCCTCAGGCTTTTGTTTCGCTCGGACTTACGGGTGGAAATTTTTTGCGTCGCTGTCGGACAATCGTGTTTTCGAGGGCGTGCTTGTGCCGCTTTGTCTTCGGATCGCGAGAAAAACCAGTTTTTAATAAACTCGATTGATTCTCTCTAATTTCAGTTTTAAAGTACGCGATTTTATCTAAGAGAAGTGTAAGAAAGTTGGACCTTTGCAAAAGCTTCGATCAGTCATCCGAGTCGTAACTAAATTCGCGATAGGGCGCGGGGCAAATCGTGGGCTTAGGGTGTAACAAAAAATCGGAAGCTCAAGAGAGGCATCTTTCCTCGCGCGGAAACGGAAAGTTACGATGAAACATATTCGATTTGGCAGGATATTTCGCGATGGAGCCGACTTCCGACACACCCGTCAACATCGCTAGGGAACTCAATTTTTTCCCCGACCTTATATACCTGCCTATCCCCCTCCTGTCGTCTCATCGTTTTCGATGAGCTTTTTGTTTCGATTTCGAAGTTTATCGAAGTTTATGCGATGACATTTACTTTCCAAGTCAGAATATCGGAAAAGTAGTTGAATATGAATAAATATATGTAGATTTTGTGCTTCTTCATATATTACTAGGAGTAAAAGCAATTCCCTTCATGTTACGCTACTTTGATCGAACGAAATCATAGCAGATAGTTATATTTATTTATGTAATCAAATTCATGAATTCAGGGATGTGCGTAATGAATTCAGTGTGAAATGAAAATTATCCTGCTTAAAATAAGAAATAAATTCTTTATTCAAATTAAGTGAATATCATTCGTTTTTATTTTTATAGCTAGCTAGCTGGCTGCACATTATAAAAAATGTATCCATGAGATAATATTTTTGGCGTTGAAAATAAAAGGAAAAGATGATTCTGCTATAGGTTTTCCCGGCGCAACTGATCTGCCGCTTTTTGCGCATTCGCGGCTCGTTCTCGCGTTCGGGCGAGGGAGAAGCTAAGCCAGGGCGACGCGGCCAAACTTCATCCGCCTCACGTTGCCCCATGAATTCTTAAGGGTAATACCGCGCCGAGACGGGGGCTTTTGCTCCCGGTAAGAACGGCCGCTCGCGCGGAGTGCCGAACTTCCCGTTTTTCTTCCCGCGCCCTTCCGTCTTTTCTCGCCGGGGACGCCGCGTCTTTCCTCCCCCCTCTTGATCGAGGCGCCTTTTTTCCTCCCCGACAAATACGGCGAAACGATATTTTTTTCCGCGTTTACGGTCAAGATTTACGCGCGCTATTGAATCAGTCGTAAATAGCTGGCCTGGAGTAGCTCGGTGGGAATTGCGGCGCGATTTGTTTTTTGCCAGCTAAACCGACCTTATTAGAGACGCGCGACTGCTTTTCCACGCCCACAACAACAGGTTCCTAGGATCGTAAAATCCTTCCGGCCAAGTTTTCCCAAGAATCTATTATCCGCAGCCCAAATTGCACTCTTGTGCGCTCGCGCTACGAGGCGGGCTCAATTTGAGCTTTCGCCTCGCCTATTCATTAAAGCCCAGCGCAGGCAAGAAGCTTGGGCGCAAATTGCGCGAGGCGCGCGCGTATACGTACGTACGCCGACCAAGTTGCGCCTCGACTTTCCATTGAAGGGCGCGAACGACTCGATTAGACTATTAAGCTCTTTGCGCACACCGGTACTGTTCCGCGTCTTCTCGCTGCTCGACTCCATGTTTATTCCTGATTCTCGCACGTGCACTCGACACCAGAGATGCACTTCAACAGAATTATACTTTGATGGCAAATGTTTATCTTTTAATTAAATGTTAACAGCAAATTTTAAGATACGTTAGATAACATAATTTATCAGTTTACTTACTACTTCTACAAAAAGATAACTTTTCAAGGCATAATATAATTCTCGTGAAAATGTTTACAAAATCTATTTTTATATTTTCCATTAAACGTGATAAAAATGAAATTGCAAACTATCTCTGAAAATCCTTCTTCCAGTAAGAAAAATGTCGAAATTGTACCCAATGCTCGAACAATTTTGCTTAAACGAGCATTGGATTCCATTTCCCGAAGTGGCTGGTCAGCTCCTCGTGGAATTTTCAAGATCACGCCGTGCGAGTCATCCGACCTTTGTTTACTTCCCGGACTTTTCAATGGGAGCCTCGTCGGCTCGCGAAAACGTCTCGAGAGTGGCGCGGCACACGTGCAGATTCGCGCACACGCGCATGCGGGTCAACCGCGATTACATCTGTCCTTCTCCCCGCTCCGCCGGCGCGCGGAACCGTTACAAACCGGAGATAAGCACTTCGGCGGCGGGGAATTGGATTTTGCATAAACCGCGTGGGCCGGATCGGGAGACTTTCGAAGCGCGCGCTTCGCGCTGAATTTCATTTCGCTCGCCGGCGGTGGATTCAAAATTTTTGCGCCCGAGCACCGTGAAAATACCTCAAATCTTTCAAAACGAAAGCCGCGCGAGTTTACCGCGCGCCCCTTTCCCCTCTTTCTGCCCGCCGCCTCCAGGAGGAATGTTTTAAATTTTCCACGAGGTTCAGGGAGCGCCGGACACGCGTTTCCAGCGGGCCTTTCGACACAATAATAAAGGAGCCAGAAAACGGGCAGGCGTAAAAAGGGGACGCCGAGTGGAATATCTGCCTGCAGCTGACGCTGGAAAAGCGAGCATCGCGATTCTTCCGTGCGCTCGCCCTTTCCCTCCTCATTCTTGCCAGAGCGATCACCATAGCAATGCGCGTAACTGCCTACGAGCTCGTACGTGTGTGAGCGGCCCAGACGGCGAGCTGCTCGGCAAAAAGCATAAATCGCTCCGATCTGAGAGGCTGCGCGCGCGCTTCGGCCGTTTAATTCGCCGCGTCGGCTCCTCGTGCAGGCATATCTCTCGTCGTGAGGCAAGCTGTACAACCCTTTTGCGGATTTCATTTTTGTTGCGGGATTTTTTTTTCGCCGGGTGGCGTTCACGCTTTTTTCGTCTGGAGCGGGCAACGTTTGAGTGAAAAGCTTCTGAAGGAGATTTTCGAGTGGGAATTCTAAAGGGATGTTGGCGGTAAATGCGCGGATTTTGCGAATAAAGAGTCGGTGAAACGATTTTTCTTTAGGTTTCACTGTGTTTATAGACGTACACTCGGACGATAAGATTTGATGGCAGAAGTTTTCTGCGCTAAAGACCCCTCATTTTTTAAATTAATTTTTACGTGATATAAGAAACAGTACCGATGTATCAATTAGGAGATTAAGTACAATGTGCTGACAGCAAAAATTGCGATGTTAAAGGCAAGCTCAATCTTCTTAGGTGTCCGTAAAACACGGAAGAGTAATGGACCCTGTGAGAAGTGTACAGCCTCATCCGAGACTTGAGAAAGGAGAAAATTCTTTCGCATCCGAGTCCAACTTACTTGTAATAGTGTAGATTCCCCTCACCTCGAAGAGCGATCATCTTCATTGAATTTGAGCTCGTGGAGATAAACGCGCCACTCAAATCATCAGCAGAAACTAAGTAACGTTTAAAGCATCGTGTACTTAATTACTACAAATTGAATTTTCGAGCGGTGCTTTTTTTAAACTACGGCACGGTAATGACCTTCCCAGAGTTTGAAGATCATTATTTGGCACACACGAGGCCACCGATGCTACAGGCACGCGATGTAGAAGGGGTGTAATCGACGGGAGTGCCGCGCAAAGTAGCCGGAGGTGGAGCGGCGTCGCTTCGCCCCCGGAGGAGCGCGGGAGAGTCGAGAGGATAATCGCGGGGATTTCCTTCAGGAAATTACTTTCTCAACGAGGCAAAGCCTAGAGACGCTGCGCCAAGATCGTGAAAATCGAGCCAACGAACGGCCCGTCCCCACTCGGATCGTAACTACGATGTACTCGCTCATTTCGGATCTGCACGGGGTGTTCCAAGGTGGCCCAAGTGTTGCTTAAGGCTTTGCGCTGCCTTAACGTCGTTAAACCAATTCGCTCATGGCTATTTTACGATGCTCAAATAATTTTACTTCTTCTTTGTACTTAAAAATTGATTGCGTCACTCAATCAAAATTTAATCACTTGAGTTAGTGCGAAGTGAAACGTTATTATAACAATATTATACATGCGTAAAATGATGTATGAAACGCGGTGCAACTGGACTAGTTTATTAAATTTTACGTGCATCGAGACGATATGACATTTTTTATATGCATGGACCAGAATAGAGTGGCAAGCTCTATATCTATACGCTGCGAAAGTTGCTCTCGATGTAAAAGCGATGGTGCGATCGTGCCTGGGATACACGAGCCGGTACATATTTTTAGAAACGAACGATGGTCCAAAAAAATTCGCCCACCCGCAAGGGCAATGAATCCTTTAGTCCTCCGCTCGTTTCGAAGCGAGAGTGGGGAGAGGCGAGCGAGACACGTATAGGTCTCGCGCAACGGCACTTTAAAGTCCTAACCGAAGTTGGATGAGGCGCGCGAATCCAATAAATCCGGCTCGAGCGATGGTAAAATCCCGCCGACGGATATAAAAGAAAGTTTGCCGAGCCGAATTACACCTTTAAAACGTCGTTACCTACGCCGAATTGAATAGATAAATCTGCGGCTCCGCGTAGGCGCGATACCTGAGGGGATGAAGCCCGCATATTTTGAGGCGCGCTTCCGCTATTTGTATTTGGATACCGTCGCGATTCGTTCGGCGGAGAGTCTAAAAAAAAAAAATTTGCCGAGGGATAGAGTATAGACGCGTTGTTCGGTGCGCTAAATCGACGCGGCTGCCGCACCGGGTGGCATTGTTTTCTCGATCGCACGTATGTGTGCTCTCGAGGTAACAAAAAGACACTCCGCGAGTTTGTTCTCACGCTGTTCGTCCCACTCGAGACGTTAATTTGTCTTTTGTTACTTTATACCGCTTTGATTTTTATTAACAATCACCCTCGCCACTTCGTTCCGTACTCGAATCTTTTCTTTTTCTAAGATTAACTTGCTGGCTATTCATCTTATACAATGAAACAGCTAATATAAAGAGTTGTGAGCTAATATTTATTTTAAAATTAAAATAAAACGCACAATTACTGGGTTGTGTTTTAATTACTTATACAATTCACAATATTTTAGGGGAGAGCGGGCCGTGGAGCAATGTGTACCTTAGGGGCATAGCATCGAACTTATTAATATATTCTTGTTTTCCCATTAAATACAGTTAAAAAAAAAAAAAAATAACAATTAAGAAAATTTTTAAATATATTGTTAATTAATTAATCAATAAAGGTGGAAGCAATTTCAATCGTTCTCATAAAATGTTGTTTTTTTTATTGCTGGCGTAAGCAAGGAAACAATTATCGCATTTATCTGAGTAGGAAAAATTGATTCTGGTAAGTCTGGCCGGCATGCCCACACAGCGGATAGCTCATTAAGACGGTCGCGTAGGCGAGAGGCGAGTCGATCGGATAAAAAGAAAACAAGAGACTATCGCGGTAGCTTTATTATTGGCTTCTCTCCAGAATTATCTTATTATCATTGGAAACCGTTGCTCCAATAAGTTTTAATTGCAAAGATAATAGTCATTGTCTGGGAAACGATTAATTTGCTCCTATTAAACCCTTTGATATATTATTAAATAATTTATTTTTCTGATAAAACTACATCTCAAAAAACATCTAGCAGGTTAAAAAATACTTTCAGTTAAATAAAAAAAAATGTCTAATATTTTTGTTGCGGACTGTTGCAAAAATATTAAAACTTTCTAAAATAATATCCGTCCTCGTGATTCTGGTAAAAAAAGCGACCGCGCCGAGGAGAAACTCGCGCGGCCGTGCAAAAAAGGCGAAAATTCCGCGGGTGGAGCGAGGGCCGCAAAGCGAGTGCGCCGAAAAAATATTCTGCGGCGGGCTCTCGCGTCAAAGGTCGTCCTGGCGGCACCCGCCGGCTTTGCGAGTTTGCGTCTATCGCACGCATCGCGCTGGGGATTCCGACGATTAGCCCCGAATCTCGCGCGAGGGAAACAATTAGCGCGTCAACGTCATTCTGCCCCGGTGCATTTGCGCAAATTACAACCCCGTCTGCCGTCTGCCATGACGGCGTTTTTTCGCTTTTGCTGGCGTGCGTGTTTGTGTTGGTTTTTTGCTTTGTTCCATTAATTTTGCGAAAATACATTGATATTTTTAAAGAAATCATTTTAGGTTGCGGTTTACTTACAAAGGAATATCCTATATGTCTAAATGAAACTGCTTATCTTACCTAGAACAAAAAATAACATGTAAAGTTAATTTTATGTATAACATGAAAAATTAAACTTAAAATTATTTCATGAAACATTTAAACGTTTTGTATCATTTTCAATTATGTGGTAAATAATAAAGTAACAATTTAATTCCGCACGTAACATTTAACCGATTTCTGATAATAAACTCCCGACCATTAAAGTTTCACTGAGTCGAATGCCGATACCTGTTTAACTCAATTAAAAAACTTGAACTCCCGTTCCTAGCACTCGACATTCAATTATTCTTGATACTGACTGCAACTGAGTTTTCAAGTTGATATGACGCTACAGTTCGCTCACAAAAAGATTGCTCGGTCGCAGTAACCATTAATTAAAATCTATAAAACGCACCGTCGTACCTCCTTCGCAGCCTTCGCAAAAACAACGAATAAAGAAAATATAGGAAAAAGATATCTAAATACTTTCATTATCCAGCGACACACAAAGCGCATCGGCGAGGCACCGGAACGGAGGAAAGGGAAAAGGGATCCCAATAATAAACATCGAAAAAAAAGTGAGCAATCATACTTTAAACTTTTCCGCGTCAATACGCCACCCGGCGGCGCTGCTGCGTCGGCCCTTTTCGCGAACAATATCGCGCCGGTCCCTTTTATCGCCGGCAGCAGCGACGCTAATTCACGAGAGGAGAGAGAGAGAGAGCCGTGGCACGAGAAAAGCCGGCGCGAGATGGAGCGAGGATCCCTTTTAAAAATGGCCGGGGATTTTAAGCGGCGCGCGAAAATACGAGAGAGAGAGAGGAGAAAGATCGCTCCGACATTCGCCGGAGCACAAAGGGAAGATTTCACGGACTCACTCATTTCCGACGCGAGATCGGGAGAAAACAATATAAGGCGACGGGACGGCTGGCGGGGCGTTAAAAACCGGAGAATAATGAAAAGACAAATTTGCGCCCGCGCGCACCCGAGCTCCGTAGGAGAGCTGACGTGGAGATAAGGAGGCGAGGGAGAGATAAAAAAAAGGAAAGAAAGGGGGAAGTCGCCGGTGCTGCAGTCTGCCGCGGCTGAACGGAAAATCAGTTTTCCCTCCTCCTTTCTCGCCGGCGCTTTTATTTTAAATAACGCCGGCGTTTCGCGATACTCCGGGATCGATAGCTGGATGCTTGGACTTATCAGACCTCGCACCTTCTCCGCAGAGAGCTTTGCCGATTTCACTTTAATCTTCTTAGTTCAATTTAATAAAGTATATTATTTGTACACTTCCATTTTCCTTTCAGTATGAATTGTTCCACCACAGGAGTCCGAAAAATACAGCGGTGCAGGTGTGTGTATCGCATAAAAAAGTTCGGTTTTTTATTTCCACTCGTTCAGTGGAACAAAAAATTTATTGACATTTTTTATCTACGTTCGCACGTGCAAAAGTAAAACTTTTTCTTTCCGCGAAGCACAGAAATATAAAATTAGTTTGAAAAATATTTGCAGCGGTATGATAATAGGAGAGCTGATTTAACCGTTTGTTTTTTTTCATTTGTCGAGGGAAGAAGAACGAATGGAGCCCTGAAATTAGAGAAAAAAAAATAAGAGCCGTGAAAATTGCGCAAGACGCCGGGAAGAAAGAAATGACGTGGTAATGATATAGAGGAGACGAGAAAGGAACTGTCTGAGCAATTGCAAGCGAGATAGAAGTAAAAAAAATATACGAAAGCAAGGGATAAAACAAAGGTGAACTGAAAAAAACTGTACCGACAAGTCTCAAGAGAAAAGAATAATATTGAATGCAGGGAATGTAATTTAGTTCTTCGTTGATCCCACTGCAGATTTGAAAATAAATTTAAAAAAAATTAGATACCAATTCTAGTTTGTTTATTTATAAAAGAATATTAATTTTCTAAAATCACGCGCAAGTGCTATCGATACAACCGATGGCTAATGACACGGTACGCCAGAAAACGAGGAAAAAAGAGTAACAGGTGAGATAATTGAAACTGCGAAAAGGAAGCCAGAGCTCAGAAAAAGAAGGCTGCAGACTGTAATCGAAAAGCCGGAGAGGTAGAATGAAAGGAAAGCAGCGAGGCCCAAAAAGAGAGACCGAGGTAGCCGTGCGCTCGTGTATACAACTAAACCGCGTCTATATAGACAGGGTTGAAACAGCGTGAGAATCGACACGGGAGCGGGAGGAACTGCCTCGGTAATACGAATAGCCGGCAAAAGCAACAGCAGCGGCGGCGGCGTCGGCAAGCAGCAGCTCCTCGTCGAAAGGAGGTATAATAAGGACACTTGTCAGCCCCGGCTATATATCCTCTCCTCGAATAATTCGAGTGCCGGCGCGGCTCTCGATTATGGAGATGGGGGCCAGCTAAGATATTATCGCTCGACGCTGATGCTCGAGCCGCGTGTAAGTCTCACGCGAGGATTGCTGCTGCTGCTGCGCCTGGGAGAGGAAAATCTTCGCATCGAGCGAGACCGAAATTTTTCTCTGGAGACCGCGTCGTGAGCGGCTCTTTGCATCATAAACGATGATGTTGTCATGAGAGATTCGTGAGAGATCGGAGGTATGCTTATACCTGAGATGTTTTTTTATTCTACCGGATACTACTTCTTTGTGTTTTTTCTACTTCAGGATCGTGCGAAAGTTAGGGAATTTTTGTTATTTTGCATATTAAAGAGGATAAAGGCGTGTTTCATTTTGAAATTTTACGAACCGTGAGATGGAAATGAGGGTATTGTTGCAGCTTTGTAATAGACGGAGCTCGATTATTTTTGAACAAGACAAACATGGATAAGATAATTTAACTTTCTCGAGACGTTTAAAATGATTAAGTAAACAGTTAAGTGAAATTTAAAGACTAAAATTTTATTTTCCACGATACACAATGCAATCGCAAATAAAACTACTAAACCGTATTTAAATAGGGGAAAAAACAAGCGGGCGTAAATTTCAAAAGAAAACGCCGACGCTTTTTATCTTATTCAACTTCATTACAACTAAATCAAGCCGGCCTGACAGAGACCTTCGCGTGACTCCCATTCTCCTTTGGTGAGCGTAAAAAGTCCCGGAGAATCCGTCTCAAGCCATTGAATCAGCGCGCCCGGCGAGCTAGTCATCTTGGATCATCGTGAATTATCGGAATCCGATCAACCGCGATTTTCCGTCCGTCCGCGGGGAGCACGCGGACGCGTCACCCGATAGCCGGGTAACATGCCGAGGACGAGCCTGATTCGATTTGCCCCGGCGTCCGAGCGAACTTTAATTAAATGAGCGGGGAGCCCCGTCGTCCTCCGGGCGACATTAATTGAATAATCGTCGCCCGTCTCACTCGCGCGCGAGAGCTAAAAAATTTTCGCCCGCGCGCAGTGGAGCGTCGCTTTGACGAAAGCTGCTGTCCCTCGTCCGCGCGGTGGCGGCTGTCTTACCCGTCGACGTCGACGAGCCGGCGGCGTCAGCAGCGTAGCTGCGGTGGAGGTGATTGCGAGCCACGATTTTCACGGTCCGAGCAGAGCGATCGCCCCGTCTTTCTCCCTAATTAGCTTGTCGCCGGCGATGGCTGCGTCCTTTTCGCTACACTTCGGCTACGTGTATGGGCTAATTGGCGAGCTTGTGGAATAAATTAGGGAAAATTGCCGATGCTGGATAAATGTTTTTTTTTTTCATTTAAAGAAAAAATGTTAATGGATTGGTATAAGAATTTTAATATTTAAACTTATACATTTTTCACAAGCGTAAAGTATCGTGCCTTTTTTATTCTTGGACAAAAAATTATTGAGTGATTTAAAATATTAAAACTGTTGCGCATTTTATTTGGGAAGGCAAAAAATTAACTCGCAACAATGACCGATACATTTTTAAATCCCATGAAAAACATATTACGCCTTACTCTATTCCCCAAGGCGATGCTTAGACATTTGACACAATAAATTACATTATCTGTAACGATGGACCATTAGATAAAAAAAAACGATTCGTCTTGTGAGTTTTTACCTACTCGAATTTTTTACTTTTATCTTCAGCAGTCTAACTCAATCCCGTAAGTTTTATAAATATCCCTTATAGATAACGTGAAATTGAAGGGTAATGCTTATGTTGCTCTCTAAATCAAGGTGTCGCACGTCACGATGTGTAAATCATCTCGACTGTACAGGTAGAATCTGAGAGGGTACCTAGGGGTGATTTCGGTTTCGTCGGTTCGATTCGGCCCCCTTTATCTTGGTGCGCTCGAGTGGTCGCATACGTGCGCGGGGTGAAAGGGTCAAGTAGTAAATTCTCATCGCAGGCGACTGCGAGCGGAGAGAGTCAGCGAGGCGCGCAGCCGCCACGGGGCAGTTTGATACCCGATAATCTCTCATTTATTTCCCATTAATGCCGAGCGATGGTCCATTAAAGCCGCCGACCAAGTAATTTATGCCCAGACGCAGCGTTAAAGTACTGACCGTGGTCGCGCGCCCCAGCGTACGTTAATTTACATACGCGTGCTTCCGTGTCAATCGCCCTCGCATCGAAATAGACAATTCCATCGGCATTTGAGTTTTCGAAACTTTATTGCCCGTGTTCCTACGTTTAACCGGTGATAAAGGTATTTCAGAGAAAGAGAAAACGAGAAAATTTCATTGTTCTCTGGCAAGCCCTAACATAAGTGATCCTTTTGACAATAATTAAGGACAAGGTCGAAAATAAATCTCTAAGACCAGTAAATAAAATATTGTTTTATAAACTAATTAATTTTAATAATTAAAAACGTAATATGGAATGAATTTTAGAAGAAAATAATTTAGAGAAAATTTACCCATTATATAGTAAATGCGAAGAAAAATATATGAAGCTTTTTACTTGCATAGCAGGTGAAATAAATTTTATCTAAAAATATTATAGCTTCGAGTTCAAAGTAACTTTGCATGGAATGAGTCCCGCGTAGAACTGGCCGTATAGGTAGAGGATTAGGGCAGGGCGACACGCGGGTAAAAAAGGGGGTGAGAAGCAAGCAGGCCGGGTGCGGAGCTAGCGCAAATTAGCGGGATTATCGCATTTGTACAGAGAGAAAGAGAGGCGAGTATAATCGCGATTGTTTTATACCTGATGGAAGATTATGAGCCGCGCTTGTAAAAAGTGGTATAACTCTGCCGGCTAGGCGGAGATTTGCATACTGGCCCCCGCCCGCTTTTTTATGCATGGCGTCGAGAAATATCGCGCGTATTGAGTTATAAAATTAACAAGGGATGTTGATACAGCGCTCCATATTACTCCCATGACTCCGACAAGACTTTAAACGTATATCACGTTGATTTATTCTCAAACGAATTTCCCCGGCGCTTTTAGAGCATCGTAAATATCATTTTCCTTAGATTAACCGAATTTTATTTTTTGCTCGGCACGGAACGACGGTGAAATTGCTCGCGAGGCTTTCTGCGGAGCGGCGTAAAAAAAATTTGAAATAACAAGGAGACCGAGGAAGATGGAGAGAGGGAGACGTAAATTCTATGAGGAGTCGAAGCGATCGCAGTTACGGAGCCGACGTCGTAAAAGGTCTCGCTTTCTACCCGGTCCCGACAAATCAAAATCAAAGAATATGCCAGTTGCCTTTGAGAGCGGGAGCGCAAACTCATCCTCGAGACAATTACATTCGCTTAAAAGGGTAAGGAAGGAGCATTCGTCTTTAACGGGCGAGAGCTGCACCTCAAAGTCGCGACAGGCAGACAGTCGAGCGGAGATTTCCCTCCTTTTTTCATTCCCCTTACGCCGCCGCGGTTTTACAGTCGCGCCAAAGATCCACGAGTCAAAAGGCGTCTCTCTCTCTCCCCGTCTTACGTCCCGTCTTACGAGTTCCGCGCCGCCGAGAGTAAGTAACAATTGCCGACGAGTGTACTTTGCGACTGGATGACTTTCGGAGTGCCCGCTTAAATTTTTCAGACTAAAGCGGCCCCGAAATATTATGTTTAGCCAAGGTGCAAAGTCGCGACTGCTAATTAGCAATTAGAGGGCGGGCAGCTACCTTTTTTGGGCGAATTTTCGCGCGAGCGCCGTTGCGTCTTGGCACAATTTTAACTCGGCCGCGCGAACGCGTTTTTACTACGCCCCCTTCGCAGTACAGCGTACCAATTACGGACATCGAAGTAGGTAAATGGAATTTTTTACCCGTTAAACTTAAACGTTTAAAATCTATCTCATAACAATTTCTATGTTTATTTAGCATTTGCTGAAAAACACAATTTTTTTTTTTAAATTTAATATTCGAAAATCGGATTCATTAATATTTCGATATTTATTTCAAATAACATTTCGTGTATGATTGATGAAAGCGTTTTAATGCCTTTTGTCATAAAAAATTAATGAGTATTGCGTTGAGCAAAATATTGAACATGTTGATGATAAATGCAACTTCATATATATTTTCGTATTTTAAAGGATTCGTTGAAATTGATTAAAAGCACCCTTTAATCATTGCTCGCGATTTTGTTTTGAATTTATGTGCCTTCGCACACTGCAATATTATATTTTACTTTTAATACCATTTGTATCCTGAAAATTATTAAGTGAGAAATTTAATATTCTTGCACACTTAATCTGTAGAATATTCGTTTATCATTTACAACGCATAAATTGACATCGAAAAGATGTCTATAAACAAATGCGTTTGTTATTACAATTTTATAGCCGCTCATCATTATGCGCATGCGATCATTAAATATTTGCATAAGCGAGTATTTGCCATAAATGTAAATAATATTACCGCTAATAGCTATTACCTTCACCAGTAAGAAAATTAATTAAAAAAAAGAATTTTTATTCAGTTTATAATTATGTTCATACTATTTAATGAACTCATAAAGGCATTCATTCAAATTCGCAAATGTTTTTATTACATCTTTCTAATTAAAGAAATTTAATAAATTTCTTTAAAAAGTCTTATTTATTTATAGAACAGGAGTCTTGAGTTAACGTGCGACATAATTCAGAATAAATAAGTGGGGAACACGAGAGAGCGCGGGTCAAGCGCAGCCAGGGGACGTACGCGCGGATATTATACACTCCGGCGGGCTGGGACCGCTTCGCGTGGCGCATCTCGCGACCGCAAAGAGCGCGAGCTCGTCGTCGTTTTCTTCATCTCGCGGCCGCGCGCCGCAGACCGCACGCGGGCTTTCAGGTCGATAGACGCGCGGACGGCCAATGGGAGAGAGAATTTTAAAGGCCAACCGACTACAGTCCTGAATATTTTAGTTCATGGGACTTCGCTCCATTAGACTGCGCCCGTTCGCCCTCGACGGAGCTTGAATTTTTACGAGGATGAAATGGCCAGGATTTTTTTTCCAAAATTCTTTTGGCCTTTTTTTATTAACTTTTCACGAGGTCAACATTTTTCAAGCAAGGCTTGAGAGATGGCCGGGGTCCGGGGTCGCGGAGTAGTGCAGATGTATAGAAAAGGAGCGAGCGGAACATCTGTGAAAAGATTTTCGCTGAATGAAGTAATATAATTTAAGAGTCAATTTAAAAAATGAGTTGGTATTAAAATAAAATGTTTGAATGACAGAAAAATAGATGCCAGGATTACTTCATTCAATTTGAAAGAGTAGCGCTATTTATGCGTCGGATAGGCATAAGTCTCAACAGCCATAAAATAACAAATTACCATAAGACCGTAAACGCTAATGCAAAAATATTTCCATCGGCACATGTAAATACACGCGAAGCTGTCTTGAACTATGGAGGAACACGAGCGCGAAAGATGGGCTAAAAGAGAGTAAAGAAGAGAAAAATGAGGGGCTCGACGTATGCGAGGGGGAGAAAAAAAGAGAGAAGGATATAAGGAGAGAAGGAGAGACGCCGAGAGGAAAGGACGGGGGTAGGAAGGGAGAGAGAGAGAAAAGCCTCAACAATGATTCTCATCACTTTAAAAGCACTCGGAGGGGGCAAAAAGAAACGCGCACGCGAAGTGGATACACTTCGCGCGGCGCGCCGGCCAACAAATGCTCGCCTATTATAGAGATCTTCGACAAAAATGGCGACGAGCGAGCTTTTCCGGATTCTAAAGGCGACGCATTCTCTTTTCCTCCTCGCGCCGCTCGCCGGGTATCTTCGTCGCTCGCTCGTTCACCGGGGGTAAGCGTGTGTACGCTCTCGGCGGCGCTCGTACGACGGCCATCGTAAAAAGGGGAATATGGAGATTTATCGGTTAATTTATACTTGCGTCGCGTACTACTATGCCCCGGAGAAATATTTACGTAGTCGCGTGTGACGAGAAACATTCAATGGATTATCCATGCACTAGCTGCGCTCGTAAATCATTTTTCAACTTAAATTAGCATATTTTTTTATAAAAAAAATTATTGACAAAAAATGTAGATTACGTCGTATTATACCTCATTCTCATACGAGAGAAATAACAGATTGTGGAATTAAATATAAAAATAATTATTTACTTTATTTAATATAAAACAATTTCTTTAAAATAAACATAATTAAAGTTATGAAAATGAAGAAGTAAAGTAAAGAAATTATGCGTGCATAATTAGAGAGTAAAGTAATCGTTGACATAAGCATATTAGACCCGAGATAACAGTAAGCTGATTTCGACTTCTGGAGCCGGAGGTCCTAAAGTACGCGAACTACGGAGTAGTCATGCATGCGCGCGGGTATTTTCACCCTGGCGCTGTGCGTATATACAAGGTGCGCGTGCGAAGAGACGCGGAAACGGAATAAGTTGGATAACGAGAACGCGAAGAGTATACGGGAGCAGAGGGAACTTAATAAAGGAGTTTCGGGTTTTTCTTGCCACGCAACAAGAGGAAAGTTGGGAAAATTGGCATTGAACGAAAGTTTTGTTTCCTTCTTACGGACTATTTTCGTATTACTTTTCAAGAATTTTACAGTGTGCACAATCTGCCGCTCTCGGCCTTTGCCCCTCGACCTCTCTCGCGGCGCGAATCCGGTTCGCGTGAAACGCGAGAGCGCGAACGAGCAATTTGATCTGCAAACTCGAAGATAACCTACCTAAGTGTGCTCTTACCGAAGAAAAATCGGCGATACTTTAGGTGAACGCGGAAAAATTACCTAAAAGCGCATGGAGATGGAAAAATGACACGGGTCGCCGGTAAAAAGGCGCGCAAACTCCGAGGAGCGGAGACTCCGGCGTTTTTGCGGGTTTATCCGCCTCATTTGAATACATTATACGCGATGACTCCCGGGAATTGAGCGGTTGCACGGCGGGATCGAGTCGAAAGAATATCAAATCGATCATGCGACCCGGCGAGCGATCATTTTACGAGGCTCCCCCGCCAGGTAAAAATTCAACAGAACGCATACTGCACTTCGAGTGCGTACCGAGCAGACCTACGGCTACCAGCACAGCTTCTATTTTTTTAGTCACTACCTCTCGGATACTCTTTTTCGTCGGATATAGGCGAAATTTATAGTTGCTTTGGAGCTGTCAGCTAGTACAGCGACGGCGGCGTCGAATGACTGCAGTTCGATTGTTTCCCAGATGGAAATGGATACCAGTTAGTTTCGATCGATTCTTACTGTTCGTTAAAAGGTTAAAACAGCAAAATTTTTAAAAGCGACCTTTTGGAAACAATTAGAAATTTTATAAATTAATAACATGGCATTTAATATTTAATAAAATGAATTTTATTTTCATTTTTTCACGAGAAAAATAAATAAAAATTTGATCGGTTCCGCGATTCAGGCAATACTGCCATAAAGCATATTCATATTGATATATTCATATAAAAATTTCAATCTTTCACGAAATAAACGCTAGTAAAACCAAACGCTCTTTACGAATTCACGCTCCAATATGCAATCTTTTACGTTTCATATTCGATTTAGCCGGGCTTTTACTCGCAGTCGGCGCAGTTCCACAGCGACTTCCGGATGATGCGGCGCGCGAAGAGGCGGCGACGGCGGCGTGTCCCCGGGGACGCCTCCGCCGAGCCCAGGAGCTTCGGAAATCGAGAAAGGGGATGGAGTCGCGAGAGCCGAACGGAAAACTGTGAGTTTATTATCGTCCGCCTCTCTCTTTCGCTTCCGCATTTGTCTTCGCCCTCGCTCGCGTCTCTGAATCTTTTAGCCGATTTTTTTTTTGCGCCCCCGCGTCTACATTTTGCGCGAGCAGCTCTACTTTTTTTACCCGCCGACTCCCGCCGCGTCTGGGAATTATTTATTTAGCATGCGTCAGCCTGATGCCGGCGTCGATTCGACGATATGACGTATGCACGGCTCGCTTTGCATGTTTCAGCCCGGGAACGTAAAACTGATGAATAGCACTGTCGGCGAATCGACCCTATCGATACCGTATCGTTGAATCAATATTTAAATTATTACACCGGAACTGACGTTTCCGTTATTTTCACACAAACGATATATTTTTGGGCTTCGTAACAATTGCGGGTGTAATGTATTTCCAAGTACTGTTTGCTACATGCTTCACGGCACTATTGATAAAGAGGTTTACAGAATCTTCAATCAATTTTGCGCGTAAAGTTTTGTTGCGCCAATTGTGCGTAGTAGGTTTTTTGAAAATCTTTCTATCAAAACCTGTTGCATAAAACTAGCGAGCGTATCCACTTGCATAAGGTAACTGCGTAATCTCATGACCGTGCATCAACAGCGTTAGAAGCTGAAATTTCGGTTTGATTGAGCAAGAATTCAGCTTGCCGGAGCGAAAATCGGGGCGGAGTGGCGCGCGCACGGGCGGCAGAGGAAGCCTCCTCGGTGTCGTCGCGCTTCGCCGAGCTAGAAGAATGACGTCGCGGCGCGGGGGGGAAAAAAAATATTTCGACAGCGAATAATTTCCGCGCGAATTCCCGGCTGCGAGCTAAAACAGCGGGGGTACAGCGTGTGTATGCGCGAAGTGCCTCGCGGCCTCGGCGCCCTCGTCCGGCTGGGAAAGCACGAGTTGCACTCGCGGAGGGTCGTGTCTGCCGCCCCCCTCCCGGCTCCCCGCGCCCGCTGCTGCACAACCAGTTCAACGGGAAAACGCCGGCAGGGAAGGAGGAAGAGAGGAAGAGGAGGGAGAGCAGGAGAATCGACTGCCGCGAGACCGAGTGTGATCGAGTGTCTTGGACTGTATTTAACCGGTGATTAGCAAACGTTGTAATTATCACTTGACGTTTGAAGAATAAAAAACTTGAATAAATGAATCAATACTGTTAATGTAAATTGGTGGGTAATGTGACAGACCTTATCAGTCGACGTTTTTTCCTCTTGCTATACAAGTTTTGTGTTCACTGCTAAGCCTCTCAATTTATTTACTTTCGAGCTTATTGCTTATTATGTAATATTTATTTATACTAATCACTCATTTTCCAGCGATGCTATCATTTCCATTTGAATCCCACACAAAATCGTACAAACAATATAAACAATTGCGAAGATAAAAATGACGCAAAATTAAATATCCGAAGAACCGTATGCATAACTCACCTGAAACACAAAGAAGAAATCCTCATTAGCGAATATTCAAAAGCTACAATTTCCTGCCGTAGATTTGAATGCAACATTATTCTCGGCTGCAGCGGCGATGCGCCGAAGGCTCGGGAAGAGGCGAGCGCGGGGCAGAAGGGTCGCGCGGAGAGCGGTGCAGGAGGCGAGCGAACGAGAGAGACGGACGCGCGGCGATTCGCAACGCGTGCGTATATAACGCGGGGCCGCCGCGTCTACTTTCTCTCCGCGCGGCGTGCATGTTATGCCGCATACAGGGTGGCGCGAATTCGGCCATTGTCGGCCCGTCCACCCGCGCACAATGCTCGTCGCGTTTTCGAAAGATTACGCGCTTTCGCTACGGGGGGGAGGGAGAGAGAGAAGGGGGGGGATTTACGGCCTTTATTGCGGGATATTATTTAGACGGACGTGTGCCGGCTCTCGATAGCCGGCGCGCATTGTGCGAGTCGAGCGAGAGTAATTTCGCCGGGCGGTATGTACGAGCCCCGGCGCGTTTGGGGAAGGGGGAGATATCTCTGACACCGTGTGATATTTTTCACCGGCGATGGAAAATTTTCACTCGACCTAGAGTACGCTGGTACCTGTCAGTTGCGCGGGCAAAGCGCGCGTCATCCTTATCGATGCGAGTCGAGCGCCGGTTGAGCTGCATTATCGCCTGGATTCCGAGGTAGCTTCGGCGTTTCGGTCGAAATAAGTAGGTAAAATCTTTCCGGTGAAATCATCCGCTTACGTAGCGATAAAAAAAATTTGGAATTCGTGGGACGACGACCGCGAAGGCTCGGCAAAAGGGGACACCCTGTATAAGCGCGCGCACACAGCCGCAAGCCGCAGTCCTGATACGTAACACTCGATATCAGAGGAGAGCCCCACGGAGTCACGGCCGGTTTCCCCTCTCCTCCTTCTCGTCCTTTTTTCTGGCTCGCGCGCGGCCGTGCAGCGCACCGCGCCTATATCTTTCTTCTTCACTTTCCACTTAACCGTCCGTGTCTCCCTCTCGCTCGCGCCTACGTGTACGTATACACACGCGTCTAGTCCTTTATCTTGCTTTTTCTCTCTCTCTCGTATAACCAAGATACACGCCGTCGTGCCACGCTACACCGGAGCGGCAATCGAGCGTACCGCTCAAATCTCGTCTTGCCTTACTCTCCGTCCCTGTCTCCCTCGTGCGCTATCCGGTCTTTCCGGTAAGGCTCTTCCGCGGGGGTGTGCAAGGCGCGCACCGATTGCATCGCCCGACGTCGGTCAGCCGCGAAAAGCCGCTAAAATGGAATTAGCTGTAATGGCTGGAGCTTTTTTGGCAAAGTGTAGTAAAAACCTATTGAATACGCTTTTAAATTAAATTAATTGTTGTTTAAAAACGCAACATTGATATTTTTATACAAACCAGTCGTGTAATTTTAACAAGTTTTGGGGTTGAATAACTCCGAAGCAATTCGTGACTTTTAATGCAGTCTACGCAATTCGGATACATTTGCATCACCGAAGCATATGTGAAGGTAATACCGTTGCCTCGCGCACGCGGGAGGCAAATCCGAGCGGGAGTTCGACGGTGGGTGCCGGCGCGAGGTCAGCGAGGCGTGAGCTTTTTAAAAGGGTCCACCACTGCCCATCGACGTGGAAGGTTTTGCCGTTTCCAGAGTCTTTTCCGTCCAGCCGGCGGAGATTCCCAAAGAGGGTATTTGTACGTGTGCGCATAATGAGGCGCGTGCTTGCCACTTGGCGACGCTTTGTTTTGGCGCCGAACTCCCCTTGCCTTTTATTCCGTGTACGGCTCGCTGCTCCGAGACCGAAGCTTTCCAATGACGTTTCCGCGCTTGGCTCGCGATTAGAGACTGGATTAGTTTGCGCTTTTGGGTAATGTTTTGCTCCTTTTTTGCAGCGAACTCGTGTTTCCTACTGCTGCTTCCAGCAATTTCAGTACAACGACGGTCATTAAAGATTTGCGTGACCCTTTTACTTTTTATGTTTAGAAAAGTCCTACTCCTTTTATTTAAAGCCAGTCCTTATGAAACAATATAAAGACTACAGTATTTTTTATTAACGCGCGAAAAATTTTCATTAGTGATTTTAAAACAAAAGGACTCAGAATATACGTATACAGTGTAGTAACGATAAGTACGCTATGATCTCTACGGGACATTTTTCAAAGTCCCCGTTTCCGTGGCGCTGCACAAAGAGCCCGAGCCGGAATCTCGCGAAATATCAGAAACTCGCTAACGAGCCGCTCTCTTAAGCGCAGCCGGCGCACCGGCGGCGAAGCAGCCCGCGAATCGATCGCCGCTGCACAACGACCTCTCATCGTAAATTCCCCTGTACATACTAACCCCTTCCGCGTCGCGGGCGCCGGCACCCCTCGCTCGGCCGAATCGAAAAAGTTTTCACTCCCCCGGGCCGCCGGCACGCGATCCCTCGCCGCGCGCAATTTTCGATCTCGGCGGGGGCGCGCGGGGGACGCGTCGCCGCGCTCTATGCAGCGGGGGAGGCTAATGTGCCGCGGGAAGTGGCTGCGAGATCCTGGCGGAGGCGGCGCTAATACGCCGCCCGTCGGCTCGCGCGCTCACTTCGCGAACAATCCATTATCGGGGAGCAGCTGGGGTGGCCCTCGATGACGCCGCCCAGGCGCGCGCGCGTAGGTGTGCACCGCTCGCGCAGCCTATTTACAGCCAATTACCGTGTTATCGAATAATCCTCGTTAATAGGCCGGCTCGGGTACTTTCCTCCCGCTTTCCGCCCGTGCGCCAGTCAAGCGGGTATGTGCGGGTCTGCAGGCGGCGTTCGACCGTTGCTGCGGGCTAATAAGTGATTACGGATTTGTTATTGGTCCGGTGGGCGACGCAACGTCGCTGCGAAATTGAACTCGGCCCGACGGAGCGCGAGCCGCTGATTGTGTATTATTGCCCCGGCTGGGAGACGGGACAGGCCTCGGCGCGAGACGGGGATTTGCCGGCTTCATTGATTTTTAATTGGCCCGCACGGCGGTTATCGCACGAGGATTTTGCATTTATTTGCTCTCTCGCTGTTTTTTATATATTTTTCTGCAAATTGCCGCTTTCGGATTACACCTACAAACGATCATTTTACGCAATTTGCTTTGCAACAACAAATAAAACCGTGAATTTATTTTAAATGTATAGATAGGCTTGAAAATTGATAACCCGAAATTGTTTACGATCTCGTAAAACTACCCTTGTAACGTTGACCGCAAGATATAAATTGTGCAATCGCTGTAAATGATGATCTTTGAATCCATCAGTTTTTGCGGTATGTTGAATATCCATACTACTGTGAGTGAAATAACACAAGGAAACAAGCAATAAATTTGTCAAATGTTTAAATCTCGTAGTAACGCTGTAGTAACGAACCATATTCCGTAAACGCAACAAATGCGAAAATCAGGTGGCTAATTGTTCAGTTAATCTCTATTAAAAATCCCTGGATTTTCACCAAAAAGAAATTTTGCATCCTCGATGCGATGATGAAAATTTATTCAGAAAATCGATGCTGTACACCTGTAAAATTTCACTGCACACGCAGATTTCAATTAATCCGATCCCTCTGTCTGCCCGTTTATTTGTTTATTGCATTTTTTTCCCTGTGGAGAAAAATTTCGCGATTCACTTCGACAGCACAACCCGTTGAAATATTCATCTCGACTATCAAATCATTGCGGCCTGTAGCAACTTGAAAATGTATATTAATGAGACTACTTTAGGATGAGCGGACGCCGCGTGTTGTGTACGCATGTACGCACGTTTGAGCGATCGATCGTGCACGCACACGGAAGATTCACTCGAGGCTATTGCCGCAGCGAGTTTGCCGAATTATAAATCTGGCAGTTCCAGCACAAAAGAGCGTAACTATATTTTTGTCAAAATTGTTGAGATAATCATGCAAGCGTTTTAAGTGCAATTCTTCCCAATATTTTAGTCTGCAAATGTTACCATTGTAACTGATCATCGAAAAATTCATTATGGTATCTTTGTTCTCAGTACAACATCACAAAAAACTAAAAACTCAAATTGTTCAAAACCATAGAAAAATAGTATCATGCCCTTTTGTCGGTAAGCCGCAGAAAAGTTCTTTTGTTTGAAAAAGCCGGGCGAAGCAGTGCCGCATAAATATTATCGGTGTATGCGCTTACAATCACTTTTTTGCGCACGTTTGTTTGCTGCAATATTGTACCATTGATAATTGCTAAATTTTGCTTTGAACTTTTCCTCCATTGGCTCCGCACACTATTCGCCGAGATTCATTGGGTATCCTTTCGCTTTTTGAATTCGTTATAATTTTAAATTCCATTCTGACATATTATATTTTGCACGGCTTTGGTTTATAATTTAAACTTCAACGCAGAAACGAGAGAAACGTAGGTACTGAAAATTCTAAAAAAATGTTTATCTCGCTTCGGCCTAACTTTTTGCGTTCTCAGGATTCCCGCGCAAAATTTTTCCTTTATTAAGAAAAGAAATCATCACAGCGCGAAATTGCAAAGGAGAAGTGAAATTCCAAATCTTCCGGTGTAGGGCAAACAGAGGTCTTACTACTTAAGCGAGCGCAGAAGCTCCGCAACAATAACGCTCCCTTTAGAGCGGCGGTGCGAGGGAATAGAAGAGAGTTAAAGCCCGGAGCGGGAAAACAAGGCGCACCTACACTGTACTCGCGCGAATTCCCGCAACGATCCGTCCTCCTCCGCGGCCTCTCAAGATGAGCGACTGCGGGTGGGACGATCAGCCAGCGTGAAATTCCCCGGCAACCGACGTTAATTAGTCCCCGTGACAAAAAAGCTCCCACTCCGCGGGCTCCCTCTCTTTCTTACTCCCGCGCCCGAGCTTTCCACAGCGCCGCGTCAAACTGGCTCTCGACGTCTCTATCTGTTTCCGAAGGTGGGGCGCGCGGGGCTCACAAAGTGCGTTCGCACAAAGGAGCCAGTCCTACAGCCGCGCGTTCCGCGTGTTCCTTACAACTCCGATCCTCCCGGCTTTTGCCGCACCGAACCAGCCCTTTCCCGATTTTTTGCCTTTGCGAGAGTATCTTGCTTGGCGCTCGCTGTTTAAGACTTAATGATCGAGTCGGAATTTGTTTCTTCTTTTTTTTTCAGAGACGCAGTGACGAGAACGTAGAATATATACGCAGGGTGGAACGGAAATGTTTTAATGCCGATACTAGTGCTCCGATGAATTTTTCAGATGGTAAATAATTAAAAACTATATATATATACACAGCGGATGCGGTTTATCGATGCGATGGGAAATTGAACACAAATAAACTGATGGCTTCATATTGCAGAGCTCGAATTGTTTATAATCGACTTCCAATCTGCCGGATAAAGGTCTCATAGCTTCTGCGCGAATTTTATTCCATCAAACATTAAGCGATGGACTATTTTAAGTTAACGATCGCAGGCAATCAATAGGAGCGGCTGTTAAAACTGGACGACAACAATATTCCGGAGGCCGCGATTGAATCGGCTGGCGGGGCGGAAGTTCGGCGGGAACGAGCGCACTAAAAGCTCGTTTACGCGGCGGCTGAGCCGCTCGTATCACCTAGAAATATCTCGACTGCATTATTGGCCGGCAGGGCGTTTCTGCGGATCTTCACCGGTGCGTAGGTACGCGTATATTACGAGGGGGGTTAATGGAAATTATAGCCGCCGCCGATTAGCCGGCGAGCACGCACTGACCGCGGAACGCGTCGGCACGTCATCGCCTGGCCGCGCGAGAAGGAAATTTTGCCTAATTACTAAACTATCGGACCAGAGGCGTATGCTCTGTACACCGTACTATACGGCAGAGCCCGTAAATCAAAATTAATACCTAATGCCGGAGATTCCGCCAATCAACGGGCCGTGCTCCGGCGGTCTGCGCTCCACCACGGTTCATAGCCATTCTGTATTTACCGTACTGTTATGTCTTTCAATTGACATTTTGAAAGATATTCAGCTCTTTAAGAAAAAGTAATATTTTTTTTTCATGAATCGCAATCATAAACACTAATTGCATCGAAGGTGAAATTTTTTATTCCACAGTTTAATTCTTCACAGTTATTAAACAAGTGAAGAAAATTAAAGTCTGCTTTTGTTTGCTCTTGTCTACTTTAATTTTCACCTGCAAATACGATGAAAAGAGGGAAATGACTTGACTGTTAAAGTAGCTTCAGATGTTAAAATAGTGCGAAAAAAATAAAATATTTCGAGTACGTGCTAACGATGGAAAAGCTTTAGAGCCCCAAAGTCCCGCCATTAAAAACAATTCATTCGACCTCATGATTTGGAAATCTCCCCGGGAAAAAGCCGCAGCCACGGGTCCATTCATCTCTCTCTTTATCGAGCTTTCGAGCGGCGCTGGGGCGTTCTTCTGCAGCGCGAGCCGCGCGCGTCCGGGTCGAGATAATGCGGGTCCGGGGGCACGGCGGCGAGAGAAAGCCCCGGCTTGCGCGCGGCTCTCGCGGAATATGACGGATCGCGCGACGTGACGCCGACCCTCGGATCGTGACGATTGGCCGCTCGTAAATTTGCCCGGCCGCGGTTTCGCCCCGCTGCACGCTATATACCGCGTGTGATTTAAAGAGTCGCCCGGGCGAGTTTTCGATTAGCTCGTTCGCGCGACGCCGCGTCTCTCTGTTGACACTGGCTGGCTCGAAAATTGGGGCGGATTTTCGAGAGGGACAGGAGCGAGGGAGACAGCCTGAGCTGGTTTTTGGCTCCGCGCAGATACCGACGCGAGTTCCCGAAGATTAATCGCGCCCCACCGGATGATTTATTTTCGACACGTCGGGGAGGCCCGGGCCCGGCCTCCACCAGTGTCCGGAGGCACGACGGCTCCTTTTTACCCCCTCGAGCGATAGACTTGCGGTGGGATGTAGGTGTCGATTAAAAGCAAATATGTGCTTACCGGATTAGATCGAGATATTGCTGGATTATCGGTTAACCCTCGCCCTAAGCATTTTTTTAATGAGCTTTCCAACGGTATAAACAGTTGCTTTGCATTAGCCCACGCCTTCTGTAAGCTGTATATACTCGCTTTTAAAAGTGCAGAAAATAATGGTCCGTTTATAAAAATCAAAGCCGTTTTTCATTTCACCAGTCCAGCCGATTGTACCGTTACGTAAGCAAAACGAATTACGACGCGACTGCTGTTCGTTCGCCGACAAATGCGCCATTCGGTGCTCGTCCGTTGCGGCCTCTCGACATTAATAACGCATTCCACACACGGAACCTGACCAACGCGTCCCTCCACTTGTCCTCCGCGAGACCAGCGACCGCGAAACGATAACTACGCTGCGCGCGTCCCCCACCCTCGAAAAATCCCTCTAGCCATCTATCAAGTCTGTTTTCGGACCGAAGCACAGCTGAGATCGCAACTTCTTGCTTCCGCATCATATAGATCAATTGCTCAGCTTGCACCGACCACGAGAAATTTATCAGTTTAATCGTCGAAGAGGTGTGTAGAACGAGACGTGCAGAGATAGTTAGTACACCCGGTGTAGTTCTGGGCTCGACGTAGGTACGGGGGGCTGGCTCCCTCGTGTGCATATGCCGGAAAGTGACCAGGTGTTGCGCGCCGGAGGAGAGAAGTTGGCCTAGCGGATCGCACTCGCCACGGCGCGTCATGCCCGACGTACTACGAAGAAAAAGAACGACGGGGAGAGCGAGGGGGTCTCGAGGAGATCCAGTTTATCACCGCCGGGAGAGAGAGAAAGGAACGGCTGAGGGTATACGAAGGATGAAAGCCCATTGTCGAGGGCTAGGCCGGGAGGTGAAGTCGCGCGGCATTTAAAGGTCGCGGGCGAGCTCTTTAAAAAAAAGCGTCTCGGAGGAATGCGAGAGACGATCGAAGCCTGGATTATGCGCCTGAAAGGGACGGCTGCGAAATATAGCGATGAATAACGAGGCTCTCGCTCGCCTTTTCATCCGTTCTTAAAAGACCGAGATCGAACCGTTGATACGGTTTTTGCTCTCAATTAAAGCGCCGAGGAGTAATAAAAAGAAAGTAAAAATCGACGGATAAAAAAAGGCAACGTCGCCTCGACATTTATGGTTTTGCAACGACGAAGCTGCGAGCGCGTATGGTCCGACCGCGACGTATGCAATTAAACAAGAAACTGAACAGCGGCCGGAGACATCTGTTCGTCAGACAATCGACACAGTGCACTCGTTTCAGCCGGGCCGAAGGAAGGGCCGCACGCGAAGGAAGAGAAAAGAGCGCGGACAAAGCGGAGCCTCGGGAGTCCGCCGTTAAGGTTCATTTTCGAAACTATGCGAGCGCGGAGAGTAAAAAAAGCGCAGAAGGGAGGAGATGGATGGCGCGTAAAAAGAGGAGCCGCGCAGGGGTCGGGGAAAGAGGAAGAGACAAGGGCTTAATCGAAGGGGTTGAAAGGGTCGCCGGCGGAGGTGGAGTGCCGGGCATTCTGAAAAATTAATGAGAAAAGGCTCGCTCTCGCGCCTTCGCTATTTTCAGAATTACCAGGGGGGGCGCTCGGAATTTTCAGCAAGCAAGTGCGAGGAGGGCGCCCGGGGAAAGACGGCCGCTTGATTATACGAGGAGCAAGCGTTCCCGCCGTCCTCGAGAATCGCGTTTTTAATTTTCTGCCTTATGCTTGCGAGAAAATGCCCCGGTGTGGTTTTCCCTTTGCTCTATCGTGGCCGACCGCCGGGCACTTATAAGTACGCTTTTATTTTTTGCCGATGTGGGGAACAGTGAGGGCTTCAAAGGCAGGAATTTCATTCAGTTCTTCTACTCGTGCGACGTGTAAACATTTTTGCGTTCCATGCTGCATATTTGCCGTTTCTTTTAAAAGATAAAATACGTTTGTTGTTATAACAATGTTACGATAATATGATTTATCCTTTTAAACTGTTTGGGCAAACAATTTTTCCGCGACGGTGAGAATTTCGAGTTAAAAATAAGAAATAGGAAGAAGGGCAGCTTTGTTCCGACGAAATGCAGGAAAATTAAATGCATTAAAAAATTAAACAGCTTAACGAGACCTTTCATGTAACGCCGGCACTGCAGTTTTACAGCGGCTTTTTACCCTAACACCGGCAGCTATTCTCTTATTCTCGTTCTCGCTTTCTCTCTTCCAAATATATATAAAGTTCTCGCGTAAGCGAGTATATGACTCGCAGATTCAAGCTCTCGGTGTTGTAATTGCTTCTACTTTTTTAGCCGAGTTTATTTCACGTTTTATCCCGTTTTTTTCTCTCGTGGTAGTTTGATATACTTCGCAGTCAGACGAAAATTTAGCTTAAACAAGGTTTATCATAAGAGGTTTAATGCGCTTTTAAAATTCGCGAATATGAATGCACGTATACTCGGTTTAAATCACAAAAAAAAACTTTCGAAATAACAGTGAAATGACATAATAAAAAATTTACGTCGAATATCTTTGGGCGCGCGTATGCATGTAGAGAGATATAAAGCTCAAAGAGCGATCGGATCGGAAAAAGGGTCATGCATTTGGCATCGCGCGCTCGCGTGTGTTCGGCCGCGATAAATGACGAGGCACCGTGTGTATACGCGTCGCGCGCCGAGCCAACGCAGAGCCAGACGCGACTCCCGAGCTCATCTGCGCTGTGTCACCGTCGAGATAACGTCATTTTTCTCGTGTCTCGCCACCGAAGTTTTTGCATTAGCGCTAATAATGCGAACGGGAGGAAAAAAACGCCGCTGTTTACTCGCGTCGCCGTCACGGACAATGCTGTAAATTATACACGATAATTGTTGTATCGATTGCCTTGCCTGGGTCATGATTTATTCAAAATGCACGCACCATGATGTTTCCTGATTAAAGCGTGATGCAGCAGCAGCGTTTACAAACACAGTATCTCCTGTGTTACTTTCAAGGTACGCGGAAAACAATTTTTTACTCTTAAAAAAAAAACCATTTTGACAGTTGTACTACAAAAGTAAATTTTTGGATTCTACATCTTTTTAAATGAATTTTTTCCAGTTAACTATAAAAAAATTAAATAAAAATAATCATTCAAACGTCTAATTACGAATGCTAAATTTTCATAGTTGCATAATAAAAGTAGTGAAGTCAGGTTTTAGAGGAAAAAGTGAGAAAATACATGCGTCATTATTTTCACAACCGCGACGAGATCGTAAACATATCACGAGGCGGCCGAAATTTCCCCCAGCGCACCCCTTTACAGCCGCCCCCGCTTGGTCCCACTCGTGTACGGTTATCTCTAATCAGCCGCGCAAGAATGTTCGTAGCTCGTAAACAAACAGCGTTCGGCTCGTCAAAACCCGAGCGTATGCCCTTTATCGTTATCCGATCGCAATTAAGGACCTCTTATCACGGGGACGCGATCGCCCCCTCCCCCCCTCCACCTCCGCCTCTGCCGCATATAATTACGAGCATTTAAAATGGCGCGCGACGAAGCGAGCACGCACGCGCCATAATTCTGCGCGCGGGACAACCCTCCAGGGGTCACGCGCTTCGTCGAGTCGCTCGGTGTGCTTTCGGGAGATACGCGGGAGATCATTCTTTTCGATATTCGAATGCAAAGTTTGCCGGGGAGCGAGCGTGAAGTGGATTGTTTCGCGATAAAACCTCGCTTCATTATTCGACGGAAACGGTTACTTAACGCGTCTTAAAATTAGCAGCCACTACGAAGTTTATTAGAGTTGAAAAGGGGGCCGTGGCAATTTTCGAGCAAACGCAGCCTCAATTCGCCGGGCGCGCGTGTGTAAACTTATCTTCATTCTCCGGCATTTTTCATTTTTCATCTGTTTAAATGGCTATTCGGCTAGTTATTTTTGCTTAACCCCCGCTGAGTATTCAGCATTTAAAATGGGAGTGCGAGTGACAAGGTGTATGTTTGTTCGAAACTTTCTTTATACCTTAAGTACGCGTAAATGAAACGATTCAAGCGCACGCGATTTTAATTACTCGCAAACAGTTTGGTGAACGTCAACCAATCGATTAACCCGCTGAAGTTTAAATAAACAAATGTCGAAGGCAGCGCGAGTGCTGCAATCGGCAAATTTTATACACACCGCTTTAAACGAAAGTACGCAGATGTGTGCCAAATGAAGGTCGTGCACTAACCCAAATTCTCATAATCGTCGGCCAGTCTCTCGGAGCATCGCACGCGTTGGCGCTCGATGCAGGGAGAGACGACCTAACAATAATCCGGCGCCTGGGGACAAACGAGCGTACAAAATGCATCGGTCTCTCTCCCTACATCTGGCACAATGGAAAAGGTAGAGACCGGTGGCACTCACCTTTTGTGCCTTGCAGGCGGCTGCCAGGGGCAGGACGTCGTGGGGATGCGCCGTGTGCCGGTCGCGCAAACAAAGACCGCAGGCCGCGGTCTTGCAGAGGGCGCAGTACAGGCTGACCGTCTCGCCGGTGTGCTCCAGGCAGCCGGGGTTGTTGGAGTCGTGATGACCCGGCCCTCGGGGTCCGCGCATCAAACCCACGCCCGCCCAACTGCCCTGCGCTGGGCCCAGGTTGTGCGCGGCCAGCGGACCCCGCTTAGGATGGCACGATTCCCGGCAGCTATCGCAGTAGAGGACCTGAAACGTACATTTGTTTGTTATGTTTTCGTTGGTTTCTTTTCATTGTATAAGTATCTTAACTGTACTGTTTATTATTGAATTACGCTTCGTACAGCAGAGGATGCAAAAAAATGTTGCGTCAGGTCTTTATGCAATTGCCGGGTCGGCAAATGTATGTCACTGCTGACACGGGCATATGTTCGCCAAGTTGATAACCATTTAAGTAAACAGTTTAAATTGTGAGTGACGTAAGTAATTAAAACTGAAAACAATCTCACAGCCTCTTTCGGCGTGAGAATTTTCTTTGAAGCGACCATTTTTACAGGGAATGAATGTAGTCAATTAATTAATTTACTGTTCGTATGAAAACACTCGATGTATAAATTGTACGATGTATAATATTGTACATAAAATTGTGTACAATATTACGAGCAAAATTAGCACATCATATTTGTATATTTGGTGAACACAAATCTCTTTTGAGCATAAACACCATATGGCTTTTCATAATTTAATACAGATTTCGATAAATGAAAAGACCCCGTGAGCGTGCGAAAATTTCGGAACTTAGGCCGGATATTGATTTTCTAGCTATTGAATCAAGTCGCGGCGTTTTCAAAGAAAGCGCCACGAGAATTTGTGGATTTGTTGACTTTCCGCACCAGTGTGCCATTGTGCGATCGTCGATGTACAAGAGGGGAAATCGTAAAAGTATATAGGGAGCGATTTGAGCCTTTAGAGCGGCGTCATGTGAAAATTGTTCCTACGGCTCGGTCTGTGAGAGAAGGATAGAAGTTAATTTGCCCCCGCTCCCCGTTTTATTCTCTGCGAATGGGTTTCGTATTACGGTGACGAAATTGTTTAATTTACTGCGCTAATGTACGTCCCAAAACGACCCTTTCAACCAAAATCAATGGTCCTTTCAAAGCTAATCGTTAAGGGAAAATTTTTACAGAATATACAGAAGCCATTTATATAGTTTCCTCTTCCTAGTAAAACAGTTTCCTTTAAAATTTTAAAATGATTTTTTCAAAATAGAGTATCGTATAAATTGACTGTAAAAAGGAAATATTAAATTTTTTACGACCCGCCGATGCGCAACACGCGCCACTGTAAAGTCAAGCGAAGCTGATATTAATAAAAGCACCAGAGAGGCGCGAATTCAATTGCCTTCGCAATACGTGTTGGAGCCGATTATTACGGCTCGGAGATAAATTAATTTCTTCCAATTTCGACTTAACGGTGCTATCGTCTAATCAACGGGGCTAAAAAAAGCAGAAAAAAGGAGGCGCGTTAAAAATCGCTGCCGCGCCTCATTTGTCGCCGGCGAATGAGAAAAAGAGAGCCATTTCACAATGAGAGGAGGCTGCGTGCGTGTGGTGCACGGCGTGGAAAAGCTCGGCACTGTAACCACGTTTATATGGAGCAATCGATTTGACGCCATCGTCGAAAGGGGCTTCGAGTTTCAAGTCATTGAATACTCGCGCCGCCACGGGGTATGGCCCTGCGGCCGATTCACGACGAACCTCGTGCTTTTAATGAAATTGCGGAGGTTTGGACTCCCTTCTGCTCCTCTCCTGGCTCTGTCTCTCTCCGACGCTTCATCAATTTGCTTAATCAAAACGTCGCGCACGAGTTTCGCTTATTAACCTTTTAACTCGTACCGAGAACGAACGCCGATGATGGGGCATTTATTTTTGCCGTGCGCCTCTGTTTTCTCACTTCTCGGGATAATCTTCGAATTTCAATGCACAAACGGATAAGCTTGAGGAAACTAACAACTTATGAAATATTCAGCGAGGAGAAACAGCCGAATGGAAAGATCTTCTTGCAGTGCTTACTGACGAAGCTGCGCAAAGAGAAGAAAAAAGATATTTCAAAATATTTAGATAACTCGCGGTTAGATAAATAGAACCGTAAACGGTGTCGCCACATGTTCCGTTCTCTTGAAAAATTATCGTGTAAACAGTGATGCTTTTGTTAGTTCGAATTCTTATCACTTCTTCAAACACTATCCTATTGAGAATGCCTTGTTGATACACTTTCACATTGCAGTTTCGTATCGCGTTCACCTTCGGTCGCTTTCCAAGCATTGCAAAATATTTCAATTTCTTTTTAGCAGGTTTCATTGCTTTTTAATTAATTTCTAGAATTGTGAACGGTTTTTAAAAATTTAAATAATCAATTAACACTGGTATTAACACGAAGAAATATATTTTTATATGTTCGGACAATTGCGCGTTACATACAACAAAGTAATTGTTTTAACGTCAGGGCGAATCAAAACCTCGCGCGCCAGGGTAAGATTATTAAATTTCGAAATCAAGCACCTCGTGAAAATTTGCCGCTCTCGGGAAATTCCGCTCGATTCTGACAAACTCTTGCGCTTTTCACGTGCGGATAATTCGATTGGTCTATTAACGTCAGGCGCACCCTATGGACGCGATATCGCTCGAATTTTCAAAGGAGGAAAATGTAAAAACGTCCATCACTGTTCCGATGCAGTGCGCCACGGCTACCCGATCGAGTCAGTGTATATCCGTATATTTCAAAGCCAACAAAGGTGAATAAAACATTGATTGTCCAAGTACAATTTCCATTTTTTCACAAAAAATCTGTAATTTCGTTTACTTAAAATTGAAATACATTTGCAATCGGTGATATAGTGAACGATTATTATGATTCAGATAATTTTTGAACACCGATAGTGAGATAACAAAACTAGATTTTTTTGTGAAGTAGTTTGAATGGAGCCACCTTCAAGTGCTTCATTATTTATTCACCATATTTTTTATCATTACGCAAGAAACTGTTCAAAATTATAATGAGGTTATTGTATGATCATCAAACGAGCGTAGAAGCCCTGTGATCTTACTGAATACATTAACTACCAACTTTTTTTAGTAAAACTTAGTAGCTTAATTAAAATCAAACACGAGGTGCGCAATAATATTAAAAGTTTCACCTAAAAACATTAAATACAAGATTACCAAACCTAATCAATTGAGAATTTTCCATATCAGCAATGGAAATTTTATAAATGATAAATAAATCTCTGGATAGATCTACCTCTCTTTGCATATCTGAATAGGAATCTTTATGGCCTTTGCTTTTGCTATTTCACAAGATATTAAAAACACATAAACTAAGATTGGTTAAAGGTCAAAACATAAAAATGCAAAGATATTTAAAATGAGAGTAATACTGACTTCGCACTGTTCGCAGGCAACGGTAGCCTCCTGGGGATCCTTCTCGCACATCTGACACATGAGTTTGACGTTTCTCGCCTCGACGTATTTGTCGACGATGCGCTGCATCGCTCGGTACTTGGGCAGATTGTGGGCGCCGCCCTCGTCGAAGAAGACGGTCTTGTGGCAGACGGGGCAGGAGAGGCAGAGGGTGCCGCCGCTGGGCGGGAAGCAGCCGCCGTTGCCGGGCGTGCCGACGTAGCTGCCGGGCCGCGAGCCGGTGGACGTGCTGCTGCTGCACACGACGCCCGAGTCCGTTTCGGAGAGGATGGAGAGCTTGTCGGCCTCCTGGTCGGAGGCGCCGGAGGCCGCGCTGCCCCCGCCGTTCGTCACGGAGCTCGTGTCGGCACCGCTGCAGGACTCGGGCGGCGAGTCCGGCGGCGCCTGCATGCCCACCGCGCACGCGAGGCATAGCGCGTGCCAGCACGGCAGCAGCACCGGCTCGCTGAAGAACTTCTTGCACGCCGGACACCGGAGCTCGTCCTCCATCCTGGCGTCGTTCCGCGTTGTCTTCTCAAGAGCCTTAGCCGTCAACTCGAGTGCTGCTCCTCGTCGCTGTGTTTGCTCTCAGAGTGGCATGCTTTTTCTCATTAGATCTAAATTTGTCTGTTTGGAAGGCGGAGTACGTTGAAAACGGCGATACTCACAGCTTTGTTTAGATTTCGGAGTTCTCTGGAATCGACGACGTTACAGTTTGAACGATATCGACCGATAGTTTTATTGTTACTGGAGCAACGAATTTTTCTTATCGGTTTATCTTAAGTTGTTCGCAACGAGTAATTCCTTATCTATCTTCAAACAAGGATTATAATAAGCGATTATTGGGATTTGATGCTAACGAAACTCACGTACACTGTAAAGTACAAGTTTTTCCACTTGTTCCAAAACACACGAGAAAACACCTCACAAAGCACAGACTTTTTTTCTCGAGACACCGGTCAAGCCACAGGTATAATATAGCTCCAGGCTATGTCCTTCACTGGCCGTAGATCGTTAAATAACTGCGGAAAAGTGTAAATGGCGATTAATTAACCGGCAGTTCGGGGCGAGCAGGATAGACGGCGTAGTCCTCCACGCAGCGCATACACGTGGGAACGTGTCCTTTCCGTACGACCCGGCGTCTGTAATAAGGTCAGGGCCGGCCCCACAGCGAGTTCTCTCCGCTGCTCCTCGTGACCCTTTGTTGCGGCGCGAACGCTCGCCACGCCGGTTTTTCCGCGATCTTTTTCTTCACTTTCCAGAAGTGCTCTCGCGGCCGGAAGTGGCACTCTGCATGCCTTCCCTCACGATTTTCCGGCCGGTTTCGGGCTCCAAAACGTTACATCTTGATGTATCGCGCACAGTTCATCAACTAATGCACAGTCTAATGTACAGTCAATCACCTTTTAGGCTATCAACACTGGAGTATTCTCTTCGGTGATTTTGCACCGTTGGAGGGACTGCCGGCGTAAAGGGAGAAAACGGGTGTTGTCCGCAGTAAACGCCGCACTCGCGGGAATCGGTGCCTGTCTCTCGAGAAGGTACGACGCGCACGCCGGCCGCGGATCTCACGCGGTCTAACTCGGCAGCCGACACCGGGTTGACTGACTCGCGCCGCTTGCTCGCGCTCCTGCCGCTCTACCAGTGCCTCGTTCGCTTTAGCGCCGTCTCTCTCGCACTCGTCCCGCGCGCGGAGTCAAAGAACTGCCGCTGCGCGCAGCACCGTCAGGCGCGTACCCACTATACGAGCGAACCTTTTTTTGCCTCCGAGGCTTCGAAGGTTGTATTTTTTTTCTAGGATACCTTTCTCCGGTTACCGGAGGGACGGGTTTTTTTCTACAGTTTTGTGCGATGATTTACGTGAGAGGAGGTGATTGAAGATGTGGGTGATAACGATTTTAGAGCGCTTTTTGAGCCCAGCTTCACGGTCTTTAATATCCTCTTTTATTTTCCATTAACGCCGGTATCGCGGTTATACAAATGGCGAAATTTTTAAATGTGCAAAGGAATTAATCGTTTTATTAAATTATTATGATGAATTGCATGAACCGTATAATTAATAAAATGAGAACGTGTTGTTGTTATTGCGATAAGTGAGTCAAGGTCGGGAGTGGTTTTAGAATTCTTTAAAACATACGTTTTATTTCTAGAATTTAAAAAATGTGTTTTTATTACAAGTGAACATGTGGATTTTGTCGAGAATTAAGTCATGACGTTACAAAACTTTTATTATATCAGAAATTAAAGTTACTGACCGTTTAGTGAGCGCTTTTGGCTGACAATCAAAAATTAAATAATAACATTATTTTATAACTATATAGACATACCATTTCTTTATCGTAACATAAAATAAGTTATTACAATTTTGAAATATTTATTTATGTACCAATAAACTATATATATATTATAGCTCATAAACTTTACAAATATTATTTTTAGTTAAATGTAAGCAAATAAAATAAAAAAGGCATAAGTAAATACACTTTGATACCATACTCATTAGTTTTATTAAAACTTTTTTTAAACTTTTCCATCTTAATATTGTTATAACAACAATCTTTATCTTATCACATTACATTTATTATAAATACCATTTATAACAAATTAAAAGTAAATGTATAAAAATTTAATTGTTCATATTTAAATTTATATCTTAATGAAATAAAAAAAACTGATAAAAAAAATAAAACTATCGTTTCATTAAAACATTAAATAAAAGGCAATTATATGATGAACACAAGCGGTAGGGCGAGTGAGGCAGCAGATCCGCCACTGCCGCTGCGTTTTTCACGTATACCTCTCTCGCTCGCGCTCTCACGGCCGAAAGGCAACGTATGCCGGCCGCTCCGCAGGAGGGGAATTCGCGTACACCTATGCTCCGGTGTGTGCTCCCACCTATATGTATATATATGCGCGGTACGCACGGGATGCGCCGCGGGAGTTCGAGAAAAAAGGAAGGCAAAGCAAGCACAAGGCCGATCGCGAGAAGAAAGGATGCACTCACAGGATGCGCGCGAGACTTTTTTTTTTCTTCAATTTCAAATTCGCTCGAGTGTCCTACTCGAGCCCGGCCGGCCGGTGCGCGCAATGACTGCAGCGTTACATAAAGCGTCCGGGGATTCATTCATCGCTCGCGAGATCAGTGCCGTCGATTGTCCGTTATTTATTCGCTACTGTTGAAGATTTTTTTATGTAATTAATGCAGCCCACAGGAAAGATCGTCTTACATTTTTTACCAAAGAAAATAAATTTCCGAGGAAATGAAATTTTTTGTGTCGTTTCGTTAATTTTCCTTCAATTCCGATGCACTCGACTAACTTTTCAATCTGTGCGCAGAAGAGGCAAGCGACAAACGCGCGGGAAGAGAAAGAAAAAGGAGCAGAAAAAGCGCATCGTTGCGTAGCCGTGGAATCGAGTCCAGGTGCATTTTTCTCTCGGGCACTCGAAGGCATACAGCCGGCCTTTGGCCCCCTCTGAATGGCTCTTATTAGATCCCGACGGGGCGTTTGATCGCGTGTGACGGCTGCCTCGCGAAAAAGTCCGGCGCTTTGAGCGGACGACCCTTCATTCGATTTGCCTGGCGAGCGAAAGGCAGTCGATTTTTCGCTCGATCCGCGTTGTTTGGCCTTTTCCTTTTGACGCTGCAATTAGCTTGCGCCGAAACGACACATGCTGTAGGGATTAATTTTAACTGGAAACTCTCGCTGGAAACGTTGAGAACTGCTCGTCAAATCGAGGAATTTAATTTAATTTGTATGAATTGAATATTTACAGAATATATCGAGTTCATGAGAGCGCTGTGTAATAGAATTTAAATTAAAAAGGCGAAAGTCCACACTTCTCTGTTCTTTCGAAGATGAAAAAAGAGTTTCTTTTTACAAATTAGGCGTTCTTTTTTTTAAAAAAATCGCGTATTGATGTTTGGATTTCTTTTCCCCCTTTTCGTATTTCAGTGTTAACTTTTATTTTGTTGGATTTGCCTTCCGCGAGGCTTTCTTCTCCCTTTGCATCTAGTTCAGTTGATATACATTTTTCAATCAAATTCTCTTGTTCTTTCAACAATTTATCGACAATATCCGAATTTAAAATTTGCTTTTTTGGCGAAACGTACGTATTCTCACCAAATGCACTTTCGTATGTTTTCTTCTTTTTATTTGGAGTTGAAATAACGCCGTTAGATTCGCTCTTGTTACTAACGTAATTTTCTTTTCTTGTTTCCTCTTCGATTTTGCTTTGCCTCTTCGCTTCTTTGACGTCGATTTCATCGTCTTCCATTGTATCCAACCATTTTTCAATTTTTTCTTCAAGTTCATCTTCCTTTATTTTAGCAAAAGATGAATGCACTTTAATATTAAAGCTAAACTGCGTTTTTTCTTTCGAAATCACATTATTTTTATTATTTTCTTTAGTATTAACTGTACTTTCAGTTTTTTCTTTTGCATTAATTTTATGTTCAGAGTCGACTTTTCCATTTTTCTCAGGACTCTTCTTATTTTTGTCGAAATAGTGCGTCAGTGGTTTCATTTTACTTCGATTATATAAAAAACGATAAAAATCCGACCGATTTTCAACAGACATCTCTTGGTACTGAGAAATTAAGGCAAACAGTCGGGCTGAAAAAGAGAATTATATTGTTATTGCATGAAATTTTATCATTTACGATATCCATACCTATGTCAACATCGTGCCTCACAAGGTGCCAATACATTTCCGACACGTTGTCCCGTAAATTTGCGTCGTCAAATGTAAAGTATACTATCGATCGGCCAGCAACAGCTGCTGCCATTAACTGAACTAAAACCTTCAATTGAGGATTTCCACGAAATGCACCACAACCCCAATTACCCGTTGCCACAGCAGGCAGATTGTTTGAAGCTATTTCAGAACTAAATCCAACGTACGCCTTAAAATTAAAATAAAATGAATTTAAAAATATGTTAAAAAAGTAAAAATGTAAGTTATTATTATTACCTTATTTAGTTCTCGAATTACATTTCCCATATTGAACTGTACATTTGGTTGTTTGAAATACAAAGCATCGATTGCAACAATGCAAGTTTTCAGTCTTCCACTACTATCTCTAGGAGTTTCATCAATAAAATCTCCAACCCACCTAAAATTATTACTGTAGCCTTCATATCGGCTATACCTTTCGGCTCCTTGAATTAAAAGAGCTTCAGTATCATCTAAAGCTTCAGTAACTAACATTGTCACCATTAGTTCGGGACAAATAACAAATCTTATTTCTTCTTGAACACATCCGTAGTTTAAAACACCACCACCGACGTACCTGAAAGAAATATTAAATTTGCAGATAAATATTATTTTTCAAATCACAAAATAAAAATACTAACTTATTAGCAAAGTCAACTTGTAAAAGACCGGCTCCTTGAGTTTCTATTGTTCCTTTGCTAGTAATATGCAGTGGAGGTAATTTCATATGTTGCTTGTCCCATCTGGGACAATTCTTTTTAGGTATATATTTTCTCTGAATCGTTATTATACCTTCTGGTGCTGCGCTATGAAAAACCGTATTATTATTTTAGAAAAGCCAACATTTTATAATTAAAATCAAAGTATTTTTTAACAATTTCAACGCACCTTTTGAGGTAACTCTTCTAAAGTAATGAAAAATACACTTTAGCTTTTCCATCACTGATCGATTTCTTGCATTATTTCCTTCTCTAAATGATGAGAATAATCTGAAAAAATATTTTTAAAAATAAAAATTTTGATTCAAATTATTTTATTACTGTAATATTGAATATAATTACCTGTTAAAATTAATATACGGATATGATCCATATTCAGACTGTGGATTGGTAGAATTACGTCGCGGAAAAGTACAAAAAAATGCATTTGCAAGTAAAGAAGCAACTTGCATCTGACTTAAACTAATTGTCTTATTTGACTGACGTTTTAGCAGTGGAATTGGTCCAGTGATTAATTCTGGAAGTTGAAGTGCAAGGTGAGCTATTTTTGGTATTAAGGAATTTAAACACATTTTTGTTTCTTCATCGTCAATATAATCATTAAAAAAATTATGAAGAGCAGCAAAATCCCATCGCTCTGCATATCTATGATTGTATGACAATATTGCAGCTTCTAATTGATGACTGGTCATGAAACTTTGAAGTAATGATTCTTGAATAACTTCCCATCGACGTCTGAATCCACCTGTAGATTCATTTTCCTTCAAGAATTAAATAGAATATTAAGATTCTATTATTATTTTGTAATATTAAGAGTTTATTTATTTTACCACATCAATAGGATATACACTGTGAACAGAATGTGGCAATCGTACAAAGTACTGGTTCCACTTATCTACTGGTTGCTGTGGATGAGCTTTGGGAGGACCTCGATTAGGCAGTGGAAGCTGTCAAAACATTAAATTTGACATTAAATTCTATAATTAAAGTAAAAATTTGTAATGGAAACCTTACTTCAAATAGTATTGTGTGAAATGTTGAAGGATGTATTTGAGGAAGATGATTCCACTCAAATGGTCCATGGTTTTTATAAATTTCTTCCATGCTGACACCTTTCCATTCTGGATCATTGTTAAAATCTGGCTCCAGGCAACCAGCTACAGAACTTGCTAAGGGGATAAAATGTTTAAGCATTTATAATTCACTTCTAGAAGTACTTCTACTGTAAATATTGTAATTATATATTAACTGTATAAAAAGGTAAACATACCTTCTTCGGATGTTCCTGCAGTAGAGGCATTTGTTCCAACTTCAGCGTCGGAAAATAAATCAGGTGAAGGTAGTTCCTCTTCTAGGGTTAATTTTAATTCGGACATGATTTTTATATGTTGACATAAAATCTGTAAAAAGTTATTTACGTTTTACTTAAATAAGACCACATAACCAAAAAATAAATACCTTTAACTCACTTTCAATTAATTCTAAAATATGCAATTAATTCTAAAAATAAATAACATATGATTTTAAAAAACACTTTAACTTTAGTTTCATTTCCGATTAAACAAAAATTTCTATATTTTTTAAAAAATAGTTTGTGTCTTAGGTTTGTGTATTGTTGTCAGATATAATCATGATATTAGCGCCAAAATAGACTGCAGCTGGCTGCTGGCAACAGTTTGCGCGATAACCGATAATCCACAAACGAAGGTGGCAGCACTTACCAATTTATGCAGCAGCCCGTAGCCCAGTCGGTAGGTATGTCGTAATTGTACCTGTAATGTCGGCCGTATGTTGTCGATAATTATTATTGTAATTATTTTTTTATAGAAAGATTTCAATTTTTTTTATGCCGTATAAACTCACAATAATACTTTATTTTTATAACGACATAATTGAGATTGCACTTGTAACAAATAACAGAAAGGAGAAAAGCACTATTTGCAAATCAAATAAACTGAATACAAAATTGTAAAATTGCATAAAACTCGTACTAATTAATTCACTCCCACAGCTCTGTAACAATTGGAATTGATAAAAAAGGATGAAAATTCAAATTCCAGCGCTGCAAACCCGTTCATCGTGAAGTCGGTCGGCCTCCTACGCTCCCTGCACTCCCCCACTCGAGGCCACGTTCAGATGGGTGGGAGAGAAAGAATCGAAGCGGTTGATAGTGGGGGCGACGCATGTAGTCCTCGGGCAACTCGGAACATATATTCAAATGACAGGTGGTGCGGCCCGACTGTTTAGCCGTGCGCGCGCTCGCGCAAGTACCTTCGCTCTTTCTCACTCTGAACTACACCCTCGCTCGCCGCGGTGTCCATGAGCAACAACCGCGTGTGTGCAGTCGCATCGTAAAGACAACGCGAGAGTGTCGTGCCGCGAAACAGCGACTCGAGCGAGGGTTGGGACTGCACGCCCAGTTTTTTAGTTTTTTAATCAAACGCAAGTGGAAAAGACTCCTGTACAGGTTCGCGAGTGACATGTTGACGGGTCGCAACTCGCGACCTTCCTAGTGCAGTGCCTGGGCGCATCTCCGTCTTCTATGATGAGTTCCCGGGATTCCAAGTGCGCACCGCCCGAGAGTCTTGGCTGCATAAGAAAAGGTACGAGAGCGGCTATCGTCTCCTCTCCTGTCCTTCGCTCCTTCCCTTCCGCGAGGAATGCGTTGCAGTCGGGTTTTTTTTACTGCGTGTGGGCTCCCTGCCCGCTCTTGGTAACAGGCCACTTTTTTCGGACGATCTGCCGAGTATCTGCATACTATTGATTTTGGGGGATGTGCTCAAGTCTTCTCGATAGCGAAGATTCACTTTTATTGCTTTACTTATCGAGGAGTTATAAACGGAGCTTCGTTTGACTATTTTGTGTATATATAGGGGTTACCCAAAATGGAAGTGATTAATTGACTTAGTAATCTTTGCATACTAGAGCGAGCGATATATATTCAACTTTGTTGACGCTAGTCATTGATTATTCAAGGAACGTAGGAAATACAACGAGCAATCTGCAACACATTCCTCGCGCACGTTATGTTTAGAATTAGTTTACCCTTGAACGAAATAGCAGACTTTATTGTATATTTAAGAACAGCGGATGTTGGAAAGCAGAAAGGAGATGGTCATTGAAGAATATTGAACAGAGTGTGTTATTGATCTCGAGTGATATGGGTGGGATTTTGACTTTTCGAGGAATGAGCCTTGCCAAATTGGAGCGAATGCTTGTGCAGTATTGTGTGTTTGCCTTCTTATATATTTTGTATATAAGGTATGGTATTCCTCGAAGTGGTGAATGTAATTTCTGAATAACAAGCCCATTACAAAAGGCTTTTTAATTGTCGTTTATCGCTACTAAGAAATGCGATAATTTAGAAATGACAAAGAAATTTATACTTCATTGAAGTATATTTAACAAAAAAGAAACAATTTTTTCTTTTGTTTTCAACCTTCATATTTTATAAAAATTCTTTTGTACCGTGTAAACAATAGACAATCATTATCAGGATCGGCTTGCATAAGTAAATATTTCTTATCAGCGTTGGCTATTCATTTTGAATAATTCAAGACGAAAATTTCAATCGCACGAGCTGAAGCGTTTACCGAAAAGTTAAATCTCCAGCCGGTGGATCATCTACCTTGCGCGACACCGGGCTCCGAAAAAAATGCTGCACCACGTCATCGTCACGGGGTTACGTCAGCGAGCGCATACCTCGGGGGTCCGTCAGGAGAGAGAGAAAGAAAAAGAGCACCCGGACAAAACCGCGGCGACGATCGCCCGGGTAAAAAGTCCCATTGAGACGAGCGAGCAGCGACGCCTCCGGCGGAATGTAAGCCAGTGGAGTAGCCGGAGGATTCGAGTGGGACTATTGATCGCGGCGGAGTCGTCGCGGCCTCGCTCGCCCGGCGCCCCTGGACCGCCGGCATCCCACGCACGGCGGGATCCCCCCCGCGTGTGCACCACGAGTCCGGCAAGAGAGACATAATTTTTGTGATTTCAGCGGGAGGCGAGGGCTCCGTCGACCGAGGGAGGAGGCGCCGCCGTCAGCAGCGCCGGCAGCAGCAGCGGGTGCGGCGGCACGGATTTTCGTTTTTGTGAGTACGAGAGAGGAGAGGAGCTGCGCCGAGGCCTTGGGAACTGGGTCGCCGAGCACTTGCCGCTCTCGCATGTGCATCGTTTCGCGTCTCTTGCGACCCTATCACGACTTTCGTCTTTCCTTTTTCGTTTTCACTTGGTTAGGTAGACTGCTCTGCTGACACGCTGGAGATACCGGACTACTTCTCATGGTGTTGGTTTTTTTCTTCGCTGCTAATCTGTTGCCGCTTAATTCAGTGTGAATGCCTAGATTGAGGGGATGTGAAAGAGTCTTATCGATTTTCAACTTGAACTTATGCAAAAAGCTTAAAAATGTTAAAACAAATGTGAATAGATTAAAATTGTTTAGACTCTTTTCCATTCCTTTTTGGTGGTGGATTTATATATTATAGTATAATTTTTATTCATATAATTAATATTGACAGATGATGTAATAAATGACTATTTCACAATACTGCTTTATAAAAAAATAGGTTTTGAAGCACTTAATAAATTATGATGCTCGATGAATAGTGATATGTAAAAGATCTTTTAAATTTTCTGACAACACTCGCATCAGTCCATAAATAGAGCTCATGTCTCACTCGCGGCAGATCCCTTCGGTAGGTGTATTTACATAGCGACAATAGCGGACTTAATAAAGCACGCCTTATCTCTGACCCTCATATATAAGAGCAATGCCGTTATAGTATCCCCCGAGAAAATCCCGCGTATGTAACGTTCTCGGGACTGCCGAAGCTAAATCTCATTCTCCCGTTGTCGCGCGTATATCATCCGTTACGGAGGTGTGTGGTAACGGAAAAGCGCCTCTTGTTAATTTTTTCGCAAGGTCTGTCGCGCGCGCTCGTAACGCCTTGCCTACACCTGCACCGCGTTGGATGCACTTTGCATTTCGGAATCAATTTTCCGCGAGCGGCTAATTTCATATCGGCGCTATTACGCGCGACTGCTCGAGCCTGGCCATGGAGTCATTACGCTTGGCTGGCCATTTTGATGGAAAAATGAGAGGATTACACGCGGGATCTGGGACGACAACCGTACTTTACCGTAGCATAATGATGGCATTGCGTCCTTTTCATGTTACGCGAACGTATTTTTTTCCTAATGGGAAAGATCGCTCGGTAAATAAGCGTGAAAAACTAACGAGCCTAATTTGTTTATATGGAAATGCGCGATCGAAATAGGTCGGCAAAAAATTATACCAACATCGCACTGTCTATTATAATTAGGAATAGCATTAATATTCAATTTCTTTGTGCGCACGTTCACTATTAATATCACTTAACGCTCGACTCGTTTTCTTCCGTTTCTTTGTAACTTGGCAGCAAAAAGAAAAATCGCGGGGTGCGCAAAATTATATAATAGAAACAAAGATTATGACATCGATTTGAACAATGACACTCGCCGTTGAGTCATCGCTCCTCAAAAACAAAATGATAAAAACAAAAGTAGCCGTGCATCTGATTTTTTTCAGCGGAGCAACAGGTACTTTGTCGCAACTATGCAAAACGCACTCTCATCTTCGGCGCGTCGTGTGTTTCTCCGTTTTAGCGCAACACAATCGCCGCGTCGCTTACGGGAGAGATAAGCACGCGTCTGCATAATTATAGGTTCGCTCTCGTAAAACGTCGAATGCGTTAACACGCGCGCGCGCCTGTAGAAAAGTTTTCCTAGTAGCGCTTTCTTGTACGGCGCGTCGCACGTGTGCGCCCGCGAGACTCGTTATTAGTCGCCGCGTTGCAGGTCCTTGGGCGGGAAAATTGCCGAGGGGTTATTAATTTTTACTCTTTTGCGTAACGCGTAGTTTTAGCCTCGTGTCTCCTCCTTGGGAGGCTTCCAAATTTTGTTCGCTTTCTATTTTATAATTGGAGAAACAATTTTTTCCTTCCATACAAATTCCTCGGCTCGTCTAAGCAAACGTTATTAAAGTAATTGTTGCCGCTGTATGTGTAAGAGGCCTGAAGGTTTGATTAAAATTGTTTAAAGTAGTCTATCGATCGATCGTAAAAAAGAAGTATCGCTTTGACGGCCGTTGAGTAAACGAGGCGGACAAAAAGCTCGCCGGCACGCCCGGGGCTAGGAGTGTACAGGCCTGTCGCTGGAAAGGCGCGCCGTTGGGGCTGCATCCGGCGCTCCTTTGTAAGGATGCCTCCTCGCGCAGGGGGGTTACCGCCCTTCACCTTCTTCTGTGCGCGAGGGTCATCGATTCCTCGCGCTTTCTTTCTGCCTGCGCGCCTCGCAGTCGAGGGGAGCTTGCTCAAGCTCAATCAATAAAGCGCTGCGCACGCAAGCTCGACTCGACTGCGACTCGCATGTATAACCGTCGTGTTTACGTCGCAATGATTTTTTTTTACGACTCGTAGATGTATTTTCGCCCTTTACAATTTTATTTTTCTTAGCGTAAAGTTGCTCGTTACACGCTCCGCTGCGTAGTTATTTTAGGAACAAAATCAGGAATTATATTTATGAAAAATAATTTTTCCCATTCAATTATTAATTAACTTACGAAACTCGTATAAAATACCGGTTGTTGCGAAAATTTTTTACAAATTTATAGTTACCAGATTGCATTTACTTTTAATATTTATTCCCGACTACCACGGGAACGCATATTAAGCTGTCGCTCGGCGATGCATAAAGATGCTTGAAGAATTCCCCGGGGGGAAGGGCGTAGGGTTTTGTTGCCTCGTAGTTAATGACTTCCGTTGTGTACGCGCGCCTCGCCGGTGGCAACGGGTGTAATTTTTGCGCGATGCGCGCTGCGACGGCCGTGGGCTATTAACTCGGCGCGAGTCTCACGCATGCGGGCATCGATCGCCCGTAATTAATACGCAATATTGCATTCTACTTATTTTTTTGCTAAATTTTCTAATCTACTGCAGAATTATTTTAAGTAAGAAAAAAATAGGTATATGTCTGATAAACAATTATTATGTAAATGAGGTAATCACTATAATTAACGAAAAAATATAGTTTATGAAAGTATTGTAATAATGTTGATGGTACAAAATACCGTTCTTAATCTGCTGAACTATTCATTTAATTTTGAAATTTCTGCGCTACTTGTCAAAGAGAAATTGAGAGTAACCGTTGTATTCACGCGCAACCAACCACATTTAAATACGGGACGGCTAACAATGAGATGGAGGAAAATTAAAACCATTACGCACTAATGATCTTTTGCTTTTTTCAACTAAATAACAGACTACACAATTGCTTTACTAACAATGCAAATACCATGTTTTAATGTATTTTATTACATCCATGTAAAAAAAGGAGCATCTTAAAACAAATGTATGTAACAGGCTTATGAAAGTAGGGTCGAAAATAAAATTATAACTTTTATAATCGCTTAGAAAATTTAGCGCACGATCAGGCCGTACCGCAAAATGGGCCACGGGACGTTCCGAAGAAAAGTTAACCACCAATCTTACCAGATCCTTTAATTTGCCGACCGCGTACGTGCAGGCGGTGCGGTAGTACAAAAAAAAAATTTACGAAATCAAAGCGTATCCCCTTTCACGTGTATAGCTACGAGAGCGCCGCATGAGCGAGAGAACGCGTTTTGTATTTCAACGTCCATTTACGCTTTTATTCTGAGCAGTCGGTGTACGAAATAACAAGCATACGAAAATCAGCCGAGGCTGCCTCCTAGTCTCGTTTCTTTACTACCCGATTGTTACACAAATTTTTTATTTAAATTAATAGCTGCATTATTCGCCGCGGAAAAAATTCGCTTGAAATATACGAAAATATTAATTGCACACTTTGTGTATTTTACTATCGTATAAAATACAATTTATCGCTCGGCGCGTGCATTCTGAGTTTGACGTTTGATCGAACTATTCTCGTTACTTCAAGATCAAATCTCGTTCCCGGGTAAATACGCGCCGCCTTAAAAAGAGGAAAATTTTATTGTGCCGGTAATTGAAATAATTAATTCAAAGTTGGCACGGTATCAGATAAACGCGTTGCTACACGTCTGTATCTTCATCTCGCGCCGCGGTGGCTCTAAACGCCCCCGTAATTCCAGCCAGTAAATTAAAATCGACGGTCCTGCCGTCGCAGTACTGCGGGCACCGGAGTGCCTTCACGCGCGACCGCCGCCGCCACGTAGCGCCCGAAGAATGCTTCGCGCATCCCCGAAAAAAAAGGAGAGCGGACCGTTGGAGAGTCTCCGCGGGACCGGCTCGCCGGAGGCCCGCCGGCGAGAGACGCCGCGATCGCGCGGCCAGATTCGCGCGCGAGCCGCAGGTGAGCGAGAGGCTCTTATTATGCTCTCCCCCTTCGCGCGCCGAGATTAATCGTGGGAGTCATTAGCGCGACTCCGCATTCACCGTCGCCCGCGAGAGGCTTCATCGGAAACGTTACTCTTTACCGCGTAATGGGCTCTCGTATTATGCGCCGGGGAAGTGCAGAGATTCCTGCCGGCGGGGGCTACACTTTTTATTCTTTTTTACTTTTGGAGAGACAATTACCTGCTTCCATTTACGAGGATGCTCAATTAATAAACAGCTTTTTGTCTTTCAATTTCGTTGTTTGAATGGGAGGTAATTTTTTTAATGAATAAGCTGTAACTAATCTAATATTAATTTAATATTTGGAACGGTGAAGAACATCAAGCAGGAAAGCTTTTTTTTCCTCTTATTTGACCAATGTTGCGGAAAAAACTAAAACGACGGAACTACGCGTTTACTTCTCTTTCTTTTTCATCTATCTGAAAGGTTCTAGTGTCATAAATTACGAAAATTTTAAAGGAGAATTATTAACTTTCAAACTTAAAATTGATGGCGATTCTTAGCATCTGAAAATAATAGGTGTGCTGTAGGGTATCATTTTTATAGCAATGCAGTTGGTGTTCACGTACTCTTAACCTCTCGGATAGGCCGCGTTGCAGCCGCGTAGTCAAATGGAAAGAGCTGCTCGCATTTGACGTAATACCAGTTGTTTTCTCAGAAAGATATGAAAGGCCAGATTGCAAGGTGCACTGCGGGAATCTTTCTTTCGGCGAATCGTGCCGGCTGCACTTTCTACGGGAGAGAATCGAAGTTGAAGAAATGTGCAGCGTCGGCGACGAGTTGCGGAGCGCTCGATGGGGAGAGGCGCACAATCGTGCCCTGGGAAATTGCACCGGGGCCGGCCTAATGCACACACAACTTTACGCCTCTGTGTACTAATTTAATTTTCATGTTTATTGCTCACGACTACTTACTTACCGGCTCACCTCGGTGTTCTCACCTTTGTGACGCTAACCGTAATTTAAGAATGGGGTATATACTTTCACCTCTGCGGGTTTCTGGTTTTGGTTGCGGGAGATGGCAAACTCACCTTCGCTGTAGACAACACGGTTTTGCCGTGCCGCTTGCAAAATAATGCGATTTGCAATAATGATATCGGCTCGAATACGCGCCTTTTTTCTTGTGCAAAGACAACCGCAGCCATCGGTTGCCACCTTGTTTTCGTGATCGCATCGGCCTTTTTTTCTATTACCTTATATTAAATAACGCGCGGCAAAAAACGTCTACAACAGTTATTCCATGGGTGATTTATTAATTACTTCCTCGTCGAATCAAATAATGTTTTTTCATACCCACCAGAAAAAAGCGTACATAGATGACCTTAGAAAATCCACTTCTATTCTTTGCACAAAAAAAGCAGGCCGCGTAAACAAGTTTGATCGATCAAACGAATGTAGAGTGAACCGATTGATGCTTGTCCACAGGTTGTGCTCAGGTGAGACCGTCGGGGCTATATGGGGCAATGCGTATCTCGTAAGGCGGGCGCCGTCATCGCAGCATCCGGCTACTCGCCATCTTACCGCATCATGGAAAAGAAGCCCTCCAAGAATCAGGTGAGCACTTATTTCCTCCTTAATTCTGCCTCTAGTCTTACCTCCACCCTTTGATCCCTTCCGAGACAATGGCTTTCTTCCCGAGGTGCTGAATGAGGAAGAGCCTAGGTGGACCGCGATGTCACGCCGTGAGCTACGTGACACGCGAGACTTCCTGCCGCTTTCTGAATTCTAGCGACCGGACACGTCGTTCTCTGAGACGACCAGGCATTCTGTGCAATTGCAGCCATTGTAGTAGCTTGGACTTAGTTACCTTTTGAATTCAAGCTCCGAAAATAGATAAGGTGGAATGAAAAATTTACGCAATTTACAAATACATCAAACGTAAATTAAAGAATATTTTAACATATAATCCAGGAAATCATTATTCAAGATTAAGAACATTATGAAAAAGATTTATGAATTAAAAGAAAATTTTCGAGAGTAGTTTAGAATGAAAACATCATATATCATGGATTATGTGATGCACTCTGGAAAGACTTTCATAGATAAAGATGTATAGTTCAAGAATGCAAATAAATTTGATATTTAAATAACCGGCTTGCATAAAGCAAATATAAATATCCTCGCGCATATTTCGCCAGACTTATTGTTTAATAAAAATCAGTTTTATCACCAATTCATCTCGCGCACATCGAATCCTTACGTAAGCGAATATCACGAGCAAACGGGGCTCATAAGTTGCCTCGGAAAAAGTAAAAACAAAAAGCGAAAACTTTCAAAACGCCCCCATTCAATTAAAGAGTAAAAGTTCATCCTCACGTTTAATCGTGATGAGGCACTTTGAGGGCCACGACTCCGGAGCGGCGGAGACGCTTCCTGCCGTACTTTTTGCCGACGCACTCCTCTTTTTACTTTGGCTGGAAAGTCCCAGCACGAAAGTGGCCACGTACGTGGCATTTCGCTATTTAGGCTCCTCGAGGCCGATCTCGCGATCGACGGATACCGCGCGCGTCGAACCTATCGATCGCTCCGCCGGTTTATTTTCACCCGCCGAGCGCTAAAACTGCACGGCAGCGGCATGCACGTAGGCGCCGGGCGTAGGTGGGCCGCGCGCGTAAATCCCGGGGTGTGTACTTTCTAGATCGAGGAAATTCGTCTCGGCTAGAAAAAAATTTGATTGATGCCCCGGCAGCTCATTACCGTCCCGTTTTTCCGCTCCTTTTTCAGATCGCAACGGGCGATATCCTTTTCAGCGGAAAGATAAGTAACCTCATTTCTTTCCGGGCAATATAACAAACTTACTGTCGGTCGTAACTCTTATTACGTCCGTCGATCCGTCGATTTTTCATTTATTAATCGCATTATTGCACCCCGAGTATTTCACTCGGCTATTATACAACAGTCGCGCGCACGAACCTGTTACATTCAGTACAACTGCGTAATATTTATTTTTTACGCGCTGGATAATACCGGTATGTCGCTTTTTTTTGTCAGCACCGATAAATCCCCGATAACGATCTGCGAGCAGACTTCCTCGCGGCAGCGATCGTTAACCTTCACCGTCCTCGGGTGCCATTCACACCGGGGCCCGTGCTTTGCGCGTGCGTCGAACCGATTGGCCCTCAATCGCGGTGATCGATTTCACATCGGGCGCACTCGCGTACAATTCCACTGACTGACGCAATTGCGAGCGCGCGGGGTCGCATCTCGCGGGCAGTAAACACGCGCTCGCTCTCACTTTTGGAGCCGCGGGATCTTCGGGGCGCTCATTGTGACTCGACGATGATTTATCGAATTTCCGTGTAGGACTCAGGAGTTCGAATGGAGCTGTTCAATATATCATTCGGCGCGGGGTTATTTACGAAATTTTTATCATGCGGTGCACTGACACAGACGATGTGATCGAGGCGGTTACTTAAAAATCCTCGTCTATTCTTTCCCGCGTCGATGGGTTTGCCTTTCGAAAATCGGCTTTCAGAACGGATTGGCGAACCTGGACTCGTATTTACATAAGGACCTGTTTTCTAATGTGGTCGCTTTGTAGGTTTTTTTTATCGGAACGACGTTTTTCTTGGACTTGGGGAGTTTAAACTCTAAAGACGGTAATGAGAGTATAGGCACCGTGAGATAAATGGTAATTACCAGAAAAAGAGGTACTGATCCACATACACGCATGGACGCGTTCCAGCGTCATTACAGGTTTTCAAAAGCTATTCAAGACTTTGAGGCGTAGAAACGCCTTTCTATCTAAGTCCATAATACGACTGCTTCCTTTTTCTGAACAACGCGCACTGTCAAACTGTCACTCAAAGTCTGTTCAAGTTCATCCATCGATGAATAATTTATTTAGAAAATGAGCTTTTCGTTTTGTTTATCAGTTATGCATGAAAATCGTGTCTTTAAAAATTTTTGAGATAAAAAAAATTTTAATTTATTATGCATCTACGTTTATATTTTTGATTATTATATGAATTAAATTTATTCCACTTAAAATCTCGACATTAGCTGACGCTTGCGAGAATTTTGTTCTTTGACATTCAACAGAGTATAACGTGAGAATAGCTCATTGAAACGTTTCGTGATACACCGGTGAAATAGTCGCGCGGCGGCGGAACTACGCATTTATAGACTAGAATGTCAAAGATGTAAACAAAAAAGGAAGGCACATAAAAAGTATAATAACTGTCATAAATTCGTGAAGAATGAGAAGAGTTCCTTTATAAACGCTCCTCCCACGCAACGTGTAATTATAAGAAGCACTTTCTATACCCTCTTTCTCTGACTTACATCGAATTTATCATCAGGGATAATAAATTACACTTATACCTTCGGCATAGTATTTATCCGTGCTTGGCGCGTATGTAGGTCATTCCACCGAAATCTGCGGAAGTAAATTTTGCAATTTTTAAATTGCCGGGCATTATTTAATGCAAATAACCTGACCTTGTAATTAAAATCTTTCAATTATCTCTGATTACTATCTATGATACAGTTTAATGAGTATGTATTATTACTGTAAATTTGCCTGGGATTAAAACCAAGAACAGCTAAGCCTGTAATTGTACAGCCAACTGGTTCAATGATAATCGGTTAGTTGCATAGAGCTACACAAGGATTATTCATTGTTCATCGTAAGATTTGTATCGTAAGTTATTTCACGGTCGTTTGGAGCGACCGAAATTTCGGCCCATCATTTTCGATAATTTCGACAACGTGCACAAGTCGATCATTTTTCGTGTTAATATCATAACAAAATAATTGTCGGCGCCGCTGCAAAAACTCGCGCGGCCTGTACACGTCGATCTATACTTACTCTCCCGCAAGACTTTCGCTCTTTCACTCCTCACGAATTCGACGTGGGTCGACAACTCTGCTACGTGCTGTTTTTTTCCATTGCGTTCCCCGGGCGGCCGGCATTGTTCCTTTTTCCTACTCGCTCGCGTCCAATCAATTCTCGATCTTTGTTGCCGGCCGCTCGCCATCGGTGCAGTAGGCCTCCTACCGTAATTTTTGCCCGGGAAATTTCATTTTTTCCTCCAGAGCTTCATTGTGTGATCAGCTGATATCTTTAGTCGTGTTGGTTTTAATTGAGTTTTGCAGCGGCGCAAAAAATATGGCCGCATACTTCAGCCACTATCAATTACTGAATGCTTGATTTACTGCGCGATTTCTGAATGAGGTAAATCTGATTTACAAGCATATCTGGTAAGGTCAAGGGGGGGGGGTTCAGGTGATAAAGGTATACAAGCCGGGAGATATCGACTTGTCGGAGTAGACTGCACAAAAGATAGGAATGCAGATCCGCTGGATACCCTGCAAGTTTGCTCGTTACACAGGAAAACTGACCCTGTGTGCTTTCTTTGCACTTAGCGTCGTTACTTTGACTTTTACGTTTCAGCGATGATGATATTTTTACGAAGACTTTGAGAGCAACTGTAGTTGAGCAAGTTAGTTTTTTATAAGGTGAAAACGAGCTTCACTGGATGCCTTCATTTTTCAGTTGAAAAGTAAAGTGCGTAATGAAGATAGTTTCTAGACTTAGGAATGTGGACATCATTAGTACACTTCTTGAACCGTCTTTCTATAGAGACATAAAACAATGCAGGAAATGGTTATGTAAGAGTACTCATTAGTATACCAACAAGTCAATAAATGTCAGTATAACATTTAAAATCTTTTACAGCGAAATATTTATTTTACATTTTAATATTTCAAGATTTTTCACATTTAGACAATGACGGATTGTTAATTATCGACAGTAAAAAGTTTCAAAAGTGAAAATGTTCTCAGAGCGTTATAATGCGATGGTTCTGATGTTAAATTAGAAATTATAGAACGTTTTCTCCTTATTAGTCAGCCGTTGCTAATTATAAGGGCACGAGGCGTTGTAGACATTCTGTTATATGCAGAGTAATAACAGCTAGCGCATCCCTAAAATCACTGAACTGTTTAGAGTCCCTCATGAATATAAATAATGTCGAGCAAAGCAGCGTGACTGCAAAATTTCCCCATTGTTTGCTTGCATTATCTCAGTACCTACATGCAGAATATCCATTTTGCTTATCTTTTTTCTTTCTTTTTTTTTTTAAAGGAATATTCATCGATGCGATTTATGCGCCGCTCACTTGGCACGAGGTACGACTATTGGCCAGGAAATCTTCAGTGAAATCTAAACAGCTTTCATTGCATTGATAAAATTTACAGGCACACTAAATTACGATAATTGAATTTAGGGTCCGCAGCGGGTAACCGTATTTTCCCCTTTGCATAGATTGATCTCGGGGATTTTTTTACTCCATTTCCTCGATAATAATCTGCCCACGGATTTATAGTACAACTTTCTTCTTCCATTATAAAATTCAAATTTTTCCAAAAGCCATCGCTCCAGAAGCACCATCCTCTCTCGCCGCGCGGGATGAGCCGAAGCTGACTTTGGCAGATAGGCTCATTTCTCAAAACGCCGAAGTAGGCCAGTTAGCGCGAACGTTTCCCGCGAATCGAAGCCGTCAATCACATGGCCCTGCGGGGAAAACCGGACGAGCGTTTAACTCGCTCGACTCCGGAATGCCGGCGCAGACGATCGGTAAAAGGTAAAAGGAGATCCCTCGTGCGCCGTGTGACCCCTTTTCTTAACCACGTCCTCCTGCACCTTATACCCCCCGTCCGGTGGAGACCACCGGCAAGCGGACGCCGGGCGAACTTTTTTTCGCGGGTGTCCATATGCAGGAAAACAAACATCGCCGCGGAAAAATGCCCGTCTCTTAACAAATGCGCCCGATGAAAGCCCGAATCGAATTACAGTTAACAGGCGCCGCGTGCATTTGGTAATAGCGTCGGCGGAGGTATCGTGACTCGACGAAAATTAATTAGGTTTCTTATTAAATCGAACCTGGGGGCCTGTAAAAACGTACATTTTTTCGAGTCGCTTTACATCACCCGAGCCACGCGCGTTTGTAACAGGAGTTGACCGATCAGTCGGGGAACGCAGAGAGAAAAAAATTGCGCAAAGCGAGCAACCGTTATCGTTATTAACGCTCCTTATTATCTACATATTTTGCGCGTAACTCGTACGAAAACCGGTACGACGCGCGAGCGCTGGCCTCGTGTGTACACGACGTGTATACCTTTCCATTATATTAGCCCAGCAGGCCATTCTTCCCCGCGTTTCCCGCTTCTTCTTCACAATGGCACCGTAATTTCGTGATTTTATTTTCTCCCGTTCTCTTTGCGAGCGCGGAATGCTAATCGCGCGCTTGCGCTCTCGCGTGTGAACGTTGGCGCGCCGCCTTTCCTCGCTACTGCTATTATTGTACATACGGACGTCGACGCGCCGGCTGGAGCAATTAATATTCGAATTTGTTTTGAGAGCCGGAAAAATTGCTCGACACGTGTTAGGCCGTGAACTTTACGATAGTAAGTTTCTGGCCAGTGTCTCGCGCGAGATTATCAGTGCGTATTTGCATATCAGTACCTGGATGCTCAAGATACCGAGCTGCCGTTTAACCAGTCGGAAAATAAGATGTTGCTATCGCTATTTATCAGTAGCTTTCATCGTGATTATTCTGACGACTTACGTGTGGCCAGATCGATTTAATTAAATGTGATGGAAACAAAATTTTATTTTTATGCTACGGAGTTAATGAAGTACCGGCGTGTACTTCGATCCGTGAGCGCAGCTCCGCCTTCGTGTGTATTGATTTAATCGGGTAATTGATCAATCTAATCTGATCGGTAAACCTCCGAGAGTTGAACGGACCAACGTACGAAGAGGGAAAGTACACAATGCGTAAAATGTACCTTATTAAGTGGAAATGTATCGTTAGAAATAATTTAGATTCGCGGCGCTTTTGAATTAACCAGGTATCCCAGGGAAAACTTCGCGCAGAACTAATTTTCTTTATATCGGATATCGATTAATTTTTTTTTATAATATCTCAATTAATCGGTGGCTTGCGCGTTGTTAGGTTGACCGAATCGGCATTGGATCTTTATAGTTCTCCGACTGTTGAATTTGAATCCCGTTAAGGTAAAATTTCAAAGTCATCCTTGTCCTGCCAAAGACAAGTCACTGAAACTGTTCTCACGATGACTACAGGTCAGCCTTGACTGATGGATTACCTTTAGCCAGGCTTCAATTACTCCCAACAGCTTATCATTTTGAGTAATTTTTCCATTCAACTACTGTTTAAAAAACCTGCATAAGCTTATTAAAGATAATCATCAACTGATACCAAACTGGAAAAACATACGCCTGAAATGAAGACATTCTCCAAATAGTGAAAGTAAGTTAAACGAGCACCGAGCAAAATCCAGGCAAAAGTTCGAAAAAAAAGGCCGCGGCAAACAAAAGAGGGAAGACACAATCGCGGCATAAACTGCTCGCTCGTTCGCCTGCGAAAAAGGCCTTCCCATGCAAATCAAGTGTACCACCGCCACAACAATGCACATCTCGCGTGCTTCGCACGCGATCGACTGTCGGTGCTGCGATCGGGCGCGCCCGTGAAATTTTTTCGCCGACGGAGTCGCGGAAATTCCGCGGGGGGCACCACCTCGTCACGGTCTAGGCGAGCGTCAATGTCTCCCCGATTCGCACGGCCACACAATGGCCCTTTTTCACCGGCGGGCATTGTGCGCGCACCACTCGCCGGTCTCCCTTTCTACGCGGGATGTGCGCGCGACTTTCGCGCGCAAGCGCGCAGTTCAACGTAACGGATTTCGCGTTTTTAGGCCCCTCGTGACTCGGAAAGCGAGAAATCGCGTCCCCGCGCGCCGATGCTGCGCGCGCACCTGGTAACGGGAAATTCGGGATGCGGCCGATTGCGTGCACACTCCTTATTGCGTGCTCCGTGGCCTTTGCGTGGGCGGCGCGAGGTATTCGTCTTTTTTTTCTTCTTTCTACGAAGGATCAATTTTGTAACCGAAGAAATTCAGGCGCGAGGATTTTTAGAGCGAGAAGTATTCGTTTAATCGATCAATTTATTGGAGAACGCGCAGTTTGCCAATGTTTTTAAATAAAAGCGAGATTTCTTATTGAATTTTCAGCTTCAAATTTTTTAGTTAAACCATTAAATTTTCAATCAGAGGAAACATTTTATGCAGGCACGTTCTCCTCCGCTAAAAATAATTTCCAGCGCTTAAAAGGTATTGGGATTCAAAATACGACTTTCTACACGTAAACTCTCGAGGATAAAAAATGGCAAACATAACTATTGTCGTAAAAATCTAACAAACGAACCCCGTGGTTGCAGACACAGCCGCGCACAGGGGGATCTCGTAAATCAGCTCGCGCGGCTCATTAGGGTTTTTCCGCCGGCGCGAGCGCGCCTGTCCCGCTCGTGTCGTCTTCATCTCTCGCTTGTCCCTGCGCTTATTTATCCTTTCGCGAGCATGACTTTCCTGCGCGAGAAGAAACGCTGACAAGCGAATTTCATGCGGCGCACGCGAGCCCACGTGTAAATACATTGCCCCGAGAGACACTTTGATTCACCGAGTTTGTTATGGCCGCCTCGTCTGTTATGACTGGTGATTGATCGACGCGTGCATACGGAAAAAGCAGCCGATAGTTAAGGCAGTTTCTCTCCGCGTAGAGTAGTTTGTCACTGACTTTTGGTTAGCTTTGGTAACGAATTATTTGTCATCTCTTTTTTTTTCGTTTATCATTGACTGATTAAGAATAGATCTCTGGATTATTGACATTTTGAAAAAGTTGAAAGTAATTCTTTATAATAAAAATGTTGCAATTTAAATTGAGAAATATTTGTTTTACAACTTTCGAATGTAAATGTATAGTGTTACTTCGATGAGTTTTGCAATGCATATCACTGTCGGAGTCATTTTCTGTATCGCTTTAATCGAAAGTGATATAAAAAGTAGATGATTCAATTTGAATTTATTTGTTCAAACGAATGAGAGATTTAATTAAATAGTTATCATCTGTAAATTAGTGCATCAATTATAGCATTATTTCTTCACATCGTAAATTACCATTAGCTAGTAGAAAAAAAGAATACAAACGACCCACACAAAGTTCAATGCGAACGCAAGTAATTAAGTACAGAAGAATAGAGACGAACGGTTTTCCTTTGGTTATATAACTCACTGTAAAATCTAATTGCAGGATTCCTTAATCAAGATTTCTTTATACAATAATTATAATAGAATTTTCGGTATGTACACGTTTTTCGCAAGCAATTATAGTAATTTTCAAAGTATTAAAATTATTATCACAAATCATGAAATATGTTTAAAGTGTCGAGGGTCGATTCTAACAGCAAATTTCACCGAAAGTAAGGTGAGGTCGGAGAGAAAAAAAGTTTTACGAAACTATCACGATGGAATTCGCTTCCATTTCGTATAATAGACAACAAAAAATGGTTCTATTCTCTCTCTGAGTGTTAGCACCACCAGCCCGCATCTTCGATCCTTTGCGCGTTTCAAGTGCCGTGACGAATCCGTTATTTCGTTAGATAAATTCTTAGATCTAAAAAAAAAGAAAAAATCGACATTTGCGGTTTTATTCTCACTGTTGGGCAATCCGAACGTTCGTAGAAGTAATAACATCAATACTGCTTGGACCCCAGTATAATTGAATCGTAATATTTTAAATTGACACAAAGTTTTCGTTTTCAAACCCACAGCCGTATAAAAATATTTACCCATGGTGAGGGGACTTGTGAATTCGAAAGGTGTATAAACGTATCTACATACAGGCGCTTTCACCCTCTTAGCGAGGGACAAGCCAGAGTCCGGCAAAAAATCTGCCAATCTCCGACCGTAAGTAACCCGATAGTCTCGACATCGGTGCTTCGAAGTTGGTCAATTAAAAGCCTCCGTACACTTAGTGGTGCGAATTTCTCCCGCGGCGATACATAATTTACACAATACGTCGTCAATGCGAAGATACGAGAAGCTGTCCTCTCGGGTGATAGCTTGTAATTTGCAGACTTCTCGCCTTTTCGATGGCTTCGGGCGATAAGTTTCATTAAAAGCCATCTATAAATTACGGCTAGAAAAGTGCTCCATCAAAACGTTTTAAACGAAGATTGTGGTAAACGATAATAATAATTCCTAATTTATTTGTGCTTCCAAGCACTAGTAGTAAATTTTCTCCAGTCTTCACACCGTACGCGATGTTCAAGCAAAAATAAAAAAAAAAATATTTGATTAGGTAATCGCGTTATTATGTTTTAGTCTCCGTCGAGAGTACCTAGAGATAAAATTGGAGCCGGGGTCGCTCCCTGGAGATCAGGTACACATAACAGGCGCCCGTAGGTGAGCACGTAGGTACCGCTGCTGCCTCTCGCTCTCGCATCGCACAGTTATGTGCGCGAGAAGGTACGTATAAGATACGTACGTACGCCGCGGCGCCCCGCCGGCTATGGATAATGGATGCGCGTCCAGCTGATTACCCCGCGGGCAGCGCGCGCCAAGTTCAAAGAGGTTCAACGGCCTCCGCCTTCCTCCCTTACCGCCACGCTCGTTTCGTCAAGATAGTGCTCAAATCGCCGGCGATTTGTCCCAAGAAACTACCTCGATTGTTTTCCTGCAATAGCCCAGTAATCGCGATGGTCTGCAGAGAGTCGGGTACTCTTTTTTTTTTGTTAGTTTCATGAGCGGTATAGGGGACTTCATTGATGCTGGAGATTTGATTTATCGTAAAAAAATTTCTAACTGCTAGGAAAAAGCCGTTAAATACTTGCTAACGAGGAAAAGTGACGTTCTTATTATTGGCTTCGGGAAAATTTCACAGATGCCGGTTGTTCAGTCACTTTTACGTTTCCTCTTTCACTTTATCAGGGAAAAGTACGAAGGAAACAAAAGGAAAGTCTCTTTGAGCCTATTTCATTAGCTTCTAATTACGCGCGGTGATCCCACGATTTTTCGAGCGCCGCGCGATTTGAATTACATCGAGCGATCCCCGCGCGATACAAAAATCATCGTTTTCCCCATTACAACGAGCTCACCCCCATCGCACGTTACGCTTTCTCCCGATGGGCTCGCGCCGATAAGCTGCGGAGGAAATTATAACAAAAAACGAGAAAATGGAGAATGGAGATTCGGCAAAGATGCGTAAATCTCGCGGATAGAAAGTATAATAGTCAGTTGCTTTAATTCCTCGACGTATCCCGGCGAGATACCGCGATCAGTACGATAAGCGGTCGCTCGGACACCGTTGTTATGTGTTGCTACGCCGGGGTCTATGCTCGCCATTATGTTCATTCACGGTTGGAGACCTGCGCGCCCGACACAATGCCATTCTCCAATTGTTTCGCTCTTTTTTTCGATTCGCTTCTCCGAGCGTTACACGTACATTTGGACCGACGGTAAAAGGTAAAATGAAGATGATTGCCCCGTTTGTTTTGCGCTCACTTTATATTGTTCTTTTGCTCTTTGCATTGTAATACCTATAGTTAAATATCAAATTTCATTGATTTTTTCAAATTAAATTTTAATGATTCTAAAAGGAATTTCCATGCTAAACTATTGCGTAATTTACACATTATTCGTCTATAACTAATAACAATTTATTTAAAGCAAGGAAAAGTCGTCCTCATAAGAACGCAAATAAAAATGTTTACTTACGTAAAGAACATTGTATGAAGAGAATTTTGTGAAAGATAAAGATTTAGACCAATAAAAATCTTACACAACTAAAGCCCTGGCTCTTCGGTGCCGCTAATTAAGCTATCAGTCGAGTGATACAATAAAAAGACCACACAATTAGGGAAAAAAAGGCAAAGTAAGTGGGCGGGGAAGAGCGCGCGCAACACTTCGTCACGGCGTCGTACGTACGCGGAATTCCTACGAGCTGGCCATTCCGGCGCTTCCGCCGGCGCGCTTTCGTTGCCTCGTCGATCGCGATTTTTCGAATTCCCGCGCGCCGACCTCCTAGACGGCTCGATTTTTACGCCGTCGCGTCGCGCGCTTTCTCCGGACGTGCGCAAATTGGACCCGCGCTTCGACGAAAAACGACGTCCAACGCCTATTATACCCTTTTTTGGCGCGCTCTCCTATACCTCTTTCCTTTTTTCTCTGACCGTTTACGCAAATTGTATAGGAAGTGCTTAAAGTACCTTGTTAACGCATATACAATTTTCAATTTTAATATGGCGTTTTAATTATCGATGTGAAAAGTATTATCATTGGAGAACTTGTTATTCAAGTACAAAGAGGAAGTTTTTTCCTTCGGAGAGAAAGTTCAGCTTTATTAAACGTATTTTTTTTGTCGAGTAAAATATTATTCAATTTTGAAATAAAAGAAAAGATGATTAATGAGTAAAAGACAGTAGCATTCAGGTGTCAGTAAAAGTCGTAGGTAGAATGCAACACCTACAATTAAATATCAATTTTCATAACACAAATGATCCAAAGTTTTTACCGATTCACTCTTACACCCGAAAGTAAAAGTTACCATCCCAAATTTTAACTTTATTAATGGCACTTTTCCAACCTAATATCGTCTTAATGAAGGTTAGAAAACGAGATTCACTCTCACAAGTTAACCGTCGGTATACGGAGAGCCTGACGTGCCTTATCGATTCTCCGACACAGCGAGGATGTGTGACTCACTCCTCTCCGGTCATCCAAGACTTTTTCCACCCCCTCCCCGGTGACCTCTCGCAAATTTTCCACCTCGTCTCATCCCGCCCGTGCGCCCGACTCTTTCATGTTGTTTTTCAGTCGCTCGCTGTACCCTTGACCCTCATCTTACCATCTGACTTCGTCAGACATACGTCGTCGTAGTTCCCACCATAGCGTAAATCGAAAAATTCGAATCGTTGCGTAACCGTGCTAATCTCGATTCCGCGCGTAATGAAAAATATACATAACTATGGTGAAAAAGGTGGCAAGAGTTACTTATAATGCAACATCTGAAGCCGTACACCACGGATTTCACGTCGCCTTACAGGATTATTTAACGCGGAAGCGGACACGCTTGTCGCGAATTGACCTCCTGAAAGCGCCGGTTGAACGTCTTGCCGCATACTTTTATAATCCAATTTATTTTTACGGTGCATCGACTTGACGCGCGCCGTCGACTCGGCCCGTTCGCCTTGCGCAGTGTATCATATATCGTTGATCTAGCAATCGCGTTTCCCGGGACGTTGGACGCCATCATCCCCCCGCCGAAAGGGGAGAGCCCGATCGTCGTTTCAGCGCGGCGCTGCTCCAGTTCGCGATTATCGCGCCGATGCAGAATAAGAGCAGGTCGGCTCCGTGTTTTTCCGGCCGGCGATATTTTGAGACGACCTCATCGCTCGCACACACGTGCGCAGCACCGGTCTATATTCGTCCCTGGCGCCCGGGCCCTGGAGTTTTCGAGTGGAGGCCGCAGTTGCGCTCCGCGTGCGCTACCAGATAAGACACTTCGCTTTGTCCCTCGCCGAGCGTTATTGCACTTCTCGCGGCTTTCAATTTCTGCACGTACAGTAACGGATTTTTCTAGGAAAAGAGTAATAAGATTGAACTGGACCTGGATCCCTCGGCGAAGCGAACTATCCCCGGGCTGCTATTATTTCGTCGACGAGTAAACAAGGAGATCATGAGCAGGTGGTGTATTGTTCAATTGAATCGTCGTGCCTGACGAAGTTTTCTCTAGCTTTCATTAAATAACGGATGTGTAACAACGATGAGTTTGATGCCGTGTGGAATATGGCCGTGCCGCTACTGACATTCTATAAGTTTAATTATGAAAATCGATAAAATGATACAGCCTTTTATAACACAAACGCTCATAGATAATGTTTTGCCTGCATTCACGATTATTCTTTACAGCCGCACTTGTATATTCAGTCTTTAAAAGAAGTTACTGGCGCAGTCTACGTATGGTTTGAAATTTAAATTAATAATTTAATAATTAATTAAAAAAAAAAAAAAAAAAATTACCCACAAAATAAATATATTGATAAATTAAATTATATTTAGTTTAATTCAATATGCTTTTAAAAAAGAAATTATTTTATGTGAGTAATTTTTTCACTGATAAAAAAAATAATGTACGTCAGCAGATAATATTATGAAAAAGTGTTTATAAGCCTCATACTAGGAAAGTAAATGGCTTTAAAATAATAACAAATAAGCTATTTATCTAACTTTGTATCGGCGCTTTTCGAGCGTTCCGTCTTATCAGATCGCATCGTGTTCCCCGTATCACCGCAGATATAAGCGTAGTTTGGCGCTGCGAGTCTCGCCCCCGCGCGTCGTTTCAAAAGAAAAGCGAAAAGGCACAAAGAAACGTAGGAGGCGGCGGGCCGAGTAGATACGGCACTGGGTGGGTGGTTTCGCCACCCCCGGCGCTGCACCGGCGGCGCGCGCGTATAGACCCCGCCGCCCCTCGACGCCGGCGCACTGAGTCCGATCAATCCAACCCCGGCCTACCCTCCCGCGCCGACTCCTCGCTGGTTGCGCGAGTCTCGCTCCGTGCCCCGTCGCCCGGCAGCCAGGCTAGCCTCCACCTCGTCCCACTGCACTCCGGCGCCCGTCGTCCCCGAGGACGACATGCGAGCACAGACCCAGTGAACGTCGCGGCCCGTGCACGACACGACGACACCGCCCGCCCGCGGCATGGCCCGGCTCTGAGGGCCGCCCGCCGACTCGAGGCTCGCGTCGAGAGGCTGCGCAATGGCGTGCTACTACGACGAGGACGAGGACGACTTCCGCTACGGGCTGAGGTATCAGGAGGACCTCGAGGAGAACGAGAAGGGCGCCTTCAGGGGATATGCGGTAAGAGACGCGTCCGAGGGCCCGCGACGAGCGACGCTCCTGCGGGATTTCGCACCCTCGAGGCAGCCGGAGGTGGCAGGACTTGTTTTTCGCACGAATTTCGGATGAGTCACTGCTACTGCGTCGATCCTAATTGGGATCAGCGTGATGCTGACGGCGGTTTCTGCTATATTGACGCGCGGCTTGCTATATTGCGGACGGTTTGCTTTCCATTTTTCGTTCAAGAGTGATATGTAATTCGAGTAAAAATGTGCTCTTTCTTTTGAATCGTCAATATTTTTTTCCTTGTCCGCTTGAATGCGTAAGATAACGCAATTATCTTCGGTACCGTTGCCGTCATTGCTACAACTTTCTATACTTAATCTACGGTGCTTTTATTATTTCCGCTGCATCCCGAATCTAAGCTTAGTTAGATAAGTAAGAATTCCGAAGAAAATAAATAATTCTATCGACAGGCCGCCTCAATAAGATAAAGCGTAAATCACCTCGACTATCTATATACACAACGCAAAGATGAAAAAGTTCACGAAAGATGGCCTGGTGCAAAAGTGTGCCGCAGCACAGTGGTAGCGCGTGACTCAGAGGATTTTTTTATCGCGAGTCCATTCCTTCGGGGACACTTATCAATTCCGCGATTCCGATAAGAGCTCGCAATTTCGCACGCAGTCGGCGCGTAGCCTCCCGTCGAAGCTGGTGTGCGTCGCGGCATCCGGTCGAGCATGGTAAGCCCCGGTTCTCCAGGCTGCTGCGACGTGGGTCGACGATCGCGGATACCAGCCTCGGGCGCGCGCGCGCGCGCGTTTTATTGCACTTTGGTATGCACCGTGCGCGCGGCTGCGACGACGGGATCGATCGCCGCGGTGCCGCACGAAATTTTCGACCTTGGCCGCTTCGGGGATAAACTGCCTGTCGCGTGTCGAGGCGCCGTTCGGCGAATCTCGGCGCGGATGCAGGCCTGCGGACGGCGGGTCATTGATCCAATGCCCGCGGGGCATACATTCGCCCGCTGATTTATTCGCCGGTGACGCACTTGTACACTGCGAACCGTGAGTTCTAAAAGATTCCTTTTTTTATCTAATCGTGCATCTGCGCGCTACTTTGAAGTTCAGCTGTGACGGGTGAGAGGTACAAGGCTACCTTCGCCGCGCTAATGGAATTATATTTTCAGTCTGTGTTCGACGGCCGGTAATGTAATTGTAGTTTCTAAGCATAGCACGCTATCTCTTGCGCAGGGATTTTTAAAAACTTCTCGAAGAAAATCCACGATATTTCTTTACTTTAATAAACGAGCGAATGCAGCGATATCGATCGGTGTACCGATGAAAATCTTAATCTCGACATGTTAAATTTAGATTGGCGCTATTTGTGTACACACGAAAGTGATAATTAATCGGCTAATGAAGCCGTTAATGGAGTCTTTATCCACCGGGCGGGCGTAAATTTTCCCCGATCGTTAAGTCGCAGCTCCGTCGAGCGAAGTGTACTCTCCGCGGCGCACACCTGGCGGTCTCGTCGAGGCGGTGTTCGCGCGCCGTGCATCGTATTGCGTAAGGCTCGCAAGAGCGCTTTGCGCGTGCAAGAAAGTTCTCACGCGGCCCGCGGCCAAGCGGCGCGCAGGACAATCACCGCGAGCGCGCGGCAATGCCAGCTCGATTTCAAAGATACTGCGTGATCGACGAGCCATTGATCAATTAGCCGATAGACTCGCCGTTTCCTGCAGTTTACCGTTTCGCTTGCTTCACGCGTACCCTGACACTTATTTATGATGTCTTTCCAAAGTGAATTAGTCCTACTGCGGTACTGCGTTTAACAGAAATTTGTTCCATATAAATTTTATGGGGTAGTAGTTTAGAAAATAAGCTCGTATTTCACGTTATGTCTTTATTTAAGAGAGACTTTAATTGTGGAGTAAAATTTGGAATAATAATATTTATGGGAATCAAAAAATTATCAGTATAAATTGTAATGATTTGACAAAAGTAAAATTAATTTTAATTTTAAAATTAAATTTTAATTTAATTTTAATTTTAAAATTTTAATTTTAAAGCTAAGTAATTTTAATGTGCAAAAAAATCATTTATTATGTGTAAAACGTGACCCATGTAAAAAACAAACCAACATTTAAAATTTTTTCTTTTTATGATAAATTTTACTGTCTTTAAAGCAGTAGAAATTTGTTGAAAACCTTTAAAATGATTCAGTCCATTCTTTTAACCATTTTCTTTGATCTTTTGCAGATAAAAAGAATCATTTGTGCTTTCTTCAAAGTTGAGCCTATATTCTGCTTTGAAAGTAGCGCTTTTGTCTTTTTGAAAAAAGTAGGTTTAACTTTCAGCAAACAAAAAATTGCACAATTTTTCTTGAATCGTCCTCGATTCAAGATTATCCTGCCACTGAGAAGCCATTGTCTCCTTCAATCCCAAACATACCCAGAATTCCTAAGCGGCCGATAAAAGGAACACGTGCTAACAATTGACGTTGATTCACAGGGCGATAACAAGAACTCGTCGAAGAGAGGCGCGCCACACACTCGGGGCACCGCCATATCGTTCGGCTTCAGGAGGCGCGCCGCGGCCTCGGGCATCCCCGTGCCCGTAAGCAGCGTCGCCAAGGAGCATCCACCCCAGCGCTCCAAGTCGGTGGGCCCGGAGCACGCCCGCCGGCAGACCGACGACGAGTTCTACCAGTCGTCGTCCCGCTACCAGAACTACTCATCGTCGGGGCGGTCGACGCCGCGCCTCGCGCCCCCCAAGAAGGAGTCCAGCGGCCTGCCCGTCCGGACGAACCGCTTCGGCTTCCGCACGCCGAACCAGCGCTTCACCGACAAGGTCACCGACATCGCCGCCTTCAGCAGCCACGCCGTCGGCCACCTCAGCCAGGAGCACGATGGCTCCTTCCGCGTGCGCCAGAGCCGCTCGCCCCAGGCGCACCAGCAGAGCCTGCCCAAGCCCCGGCCCTCCCCCGTCAACCAGCCCACCTACAACAACAACGTGAACAACAACAACGCCGGCAAGTACACGCTGCACTCCTCCCACCTGCCGCTGCCGCAGTTCGCCGTCAGGATGTCCGAGGCCAGCTCCAAGATCGCCAAGACCGCCGCCAACCAGAGCCGCAAGGTGGGCGGCCTGGGCCGCGCCGGCACCTGCAGCTCCAAGGAGGGCTCCGGCACCGAGGACTCCGGCCTCGGCTGCTCCGACGAGAGCCGCTCGCGCTACGAGTACTACGAGCGGCAGCAGCCGGCGCACCGGCCGCGCAAGCTCGGCGTCGTCCTCAGCGGCAAGAGCTTCGACGTGCGCGACGTCGACGACGAGCACACCGTCACCGAGATCTCCGTCATCCCCCTGCCCAAGAACTTCGCGCCGGTCCACGCGGCCCACCACGTGCCAAACCTGAACCTCGGCACGGGCCTGGTGCGGGAGCGCGCCAACCAGTACCAGCGCTCGCTGCTGGTCAGCAAGGACAACCGCTACATGGACTCGACGAGCTCCGTCTCGACCACCGCCTCCATGTCCACCACCTCGTCCGAGGGCTACGACGAGGGCCTGGGCGAGGAGAAGGCCTACAAGGACCGCTCGCGCACCGAGAAGCTGCCCGCCTCCTCGTCCTCCTCGATGATGCGCTCCGCCGAGTTCAGCCCGCCCAGCTCGGACGAGGCCGAGTTCGGCCACGGCGGCGAGGCCATGGCCGACGAGTACTCACTCAGCTCCAGCGAGGACAACTTCAACAGGCGCCAGGTCGGGCTGCCCGCGGTGCCCTGCAACACCGTCACCCAGAGCACCAGCCAGCACTTCAAGGCCATCTCGAACGCCGCCAAGAGCGGCGCCCTGCCCAAGAGCACGCTCAGGTCGGTGCTGCTGACGATCGAGGACCCGGCGTTCGCGGCGGTGGCGGCCACCACCACCACGCTCATCGACGACGAGACGTCGCCGGTCGACAGTCTCTTCGACAGCCCCACCGCCAGCGTCTCGCAGTCCGACGTCAAGCTGCTGAAGAAGGAGCCCGGCGTGATGGAGCGCTCGGGAAACACCATAGACGACGACAGCCCCGGCACGCCCACCAACGCCTCCAATTCGCTCAGTTTGTCGGAGGGCAGGGAGTTCTTCGACGACGAGATCGCGGACCAGCCCGGACTCGTGTTCGACGAGACCGTCAGGGATACCTCCACCGCCAATACCGACCTCAGCCAGACCGTCCTCGAGACTGCGCCTAAAATCAGTGAGTCCATTATTCATCCGCGACTTTTCTTATCTGAATGAGATCTTATCTTGTAAGCATGCAAGTAATAACTGTTTACATTGCATTTGTGCGTTGGATAAGGCTATTCTATAGGTGGTACATGACAATAAACTAACTCCATATATCACTTTCCCAGATGTATTACAACAAGGCAGAAGCGTAGAAAACAGCCCGATGCACGGTCGCAAGATGAATCGAGCTGGCAGTGTCAGCACTTTGTCTTCCTGCGAGTCGCTCGCTTCGGACGATCTGATGATGGATTACGAGCGCAGTGACGCTAGTTCCTTTGGAGATGTTAATAGTCGGTATGTATTGTACTCTTTGCTTAGCTATACGGTCAAATTTTAAAAACAAATATTAATCAGATACCATATTTCTAGGGGAAATTCAACATTCGTCATGCAGGATTTAGATGACGCAACTAGTCTTCTAGAGCTAGAAATACAAGGGCACGAAGCAATGAAGGAGTGGAACACCCTGTTGGGACAATCTCAGCAGGCCCTTTCAAACTCGACGAATAACAATATCAATGTCGGCCTCAACAATAATCAAAATACAGACTCTGGGTGTGTATACTCGCTTTTTCAAATAGCGAATTTTGCATTTTCACGCGAAATTAACAAAATCATTTTTTGCAAAACTTTTTCTAATTTACTTTTCTAAATTGAAAATTATAATGATCCGAAGTCAAAACGAAGGATTAATATAGTTTTTTTGCCAACAAAGATTAATTTAACCTATGAAAAGTAGATACACTAATTCTGCAAATGCTTTAGGTTTTTAAGTATAATCCACTGTCGCTTCTTTTCACTTTTTTCACATTATATTTGTTTTACGCTGCATGGTTTTTCTGTATTCTCTATTTACCATAGTCAAGTTATTTGTTTGTATCACGAAAACACGCTTAACCAGTATATGTTTGTTTATACTCTGTTTTGTATTTTGTTTTGTAATCGGGCTATAACCCCAAATTATCGCGTAAAATGTATGTAACAAGTACTTTTGTACAACTGCCAGTAAGACGCCGATATATAAAATCTCCTGTCGCAGTATTACTCAAGATAAAATCGCGGTTGCATTGGTGAAATGCAGAGCGATAAAGCGATTTTACGAGCTTCCCCTGGCACTTATATGCACATGGAGCTCGTTTATAAATCTACCAGTTTCGAGGATCGCGTGTGTCCACTCGAGTCGAGTTCATTTTGCGTGGGGAACGTGAGTCACTTGTCGCGTCTACGGTTGCATATCTGCCGAACAACCGTCGTGAATTTTTCCTCCCAGTTTTGCGATACGACGAGCTGTCAAGTTTTATGTCGCTAGCGCGACGATTTGCGTGTGAACGAGCCAACCCTACAAATTATCGTCGACATTACATTTGTCGTCGAGTTCAGGAAACACCCGAACGCCGTTAACATTAGAAAGTTTATTATCACTAGGTAGTATTAGATCATTATTTGTTTGTGTAAATTTTTAATAATTTATAATTTAATGGTTACTAAAATGATCTAGTCTGTTTTATTAATTTACGTGATACAATTGAAGAACTTTTTGTTAATTTAATATATACTTTTATAATAATACATTTATTAAAGTTAAAGTAAGTAACAAAAGTTTTAGGAAATTACAATAGTTTAAAGTAATTTGTAGCTTTTTACTGTTTGTTTTGTTCATCATTTGTTAGTTTTTATTACAAGTTTCAGTGTTACTCATAAATTTTTACTAATCATATATTATTATTGTAATAATTTATTTATTAGACTCTTTACAAATTGGAAAATAATTTTATTGGAGTAATGAAAATGCAGTTTATAACAGCTTATAAAAGTTCTACTTTAATTAAATTTAAAATGTACATGTAGTTAATTTATCGACGCTTGATATGAGAGAATGTCTAGAGCAACCAATGTTAAGCCTACTTTAGTGAGTATTTCATTCACTAGATGGCAGACTTATTTACTCGCGAATAGGCTCAAGAGAAAGTAATTGTAGTATGACTCATTCATTGCAGTTTTTATAAAAAAGTGTAACTTTAGCATCGCATAGGTAATTCAGCAACTACAAACCGGAGTACTTTCAAAACTGTTATTTAATCAAAATTAATTAATTTTTAATAATTTCTTCATAACTGAAATTACTATTTTTTCCATTAACATTTTTTCATAATTCATAAAACAAACATAACTTAAAAAAAAAGGCGGCTATAAAAGAACTTTCACTGTTTAGAGAACGGGTTATCCTTAGTAGCTAAAACATTTAGCTTCCGTTAGCGATCCCTTACACTTGAAAGGCTTCCGCCTGCTTGCAATTCGAGTGCATTACACTGGCTAAGGAAGTAAAGCCGACTGTGTCGTGGATACATGCAAGACGGCAGGAAAGTCTATTAAGAATTTTTCGCGCAACGTCGCACACTATACCCTCTCTCGACCCAATAGCGACTTTAGGGGCGCTCGATATATCGACTGCTTTTGCCAACGGCACTTCTTTATACACATCTTTTATATGTCAAACGTTTAGGCTCTTTATTTGTTTTCGACTGCTGGATTCCTTCCAGCTTTTGGCTCTGTCGCCCTTTCAATCGCTTCGTCATCGACGAAATCATTTGCAAGTTGTACGCAGCTTTTTTTGTAAGAATCCTAAACATAGATCTAGGTAACTACTTCCGCGGCGTAAAAATATTCGAGGAAAGCGTAATAAATTTTTGTGGAGCAAAGCGGACAGCTTATAGCAGTTTCGCGCCGCCTTCGGCCGCTCGAGGCCCGCTCCGAAACAAAGCAATTCAGCCCGGGGAGCTGGCTTTACATTACTCAGTACCCGTGGGCTCCTACGCACGGGAGTATTGACTTGCGCGTTTATGTATGCCGCCCCCTCGTGCCGAGAGGCGCATCCCTCCCGGCCTCGTCAGCTTTTACGGCCGCCCCTTGGCAACCTGACGTCTCGTCCGACTGCGGATTGCGGACTCGAGCCCCTTGCCAATTTTGCGAAATTAGCACGTCGGAACTGATACCTACTCCCCGGCTCTCGCTGCAGCCTACGTGTCGGGTCCTAACGAGGCCCTACTTTTTCACTGTCCCGACCCCCCGCCGCTTCGAAGGAAATCGTCCGGCGATAAGGCGCTTACGTGGGTGGAGAGCGATGATTCAGTGTGTTTTCGCTTTGACTTGTTGAAGGCGGTCTGTGTAAAGTGTTTTTGCTTTGGTTACGGTGTACATTTTATTTTCGGTAGAGTTTGAACAAATTGCAAATATTAGACAATGGTCAATTATTTTTCTAATTTTATTTTGTAAATTGACATTTAATTGAAATATTTTACTAAAATTTTCATTTTAGATTGTGTTCACGTTATATTTTCTGTAAGCAAATTTAATTTTAAGTTTTGTTAAACAAACTTGGTTTCCGCTTCACATAGCATGCTTGTACAACAGCAGAATAAAAAATAATTGCGACTTTTCTGTCGATACTAAATCAATAAATTAAGATAAATGTGTTATCTATTTTCGGAATGATTAACATTCTTCAGTAAAATAAGTGAATAACTTTTTACAGGAGCATAATTGAAATTTTATTTTGTAACTCTAGAAGAATTAAAAGACTTTTCACAAGATCGATTTACTTTCAAAGGAAATCAAATTAAATCACACTGTATATAAGCAAATTAAAATTTTGCAAACTTAGTAAACCAAAAAGCAATACCCGAAAATGAAAGGTTCCCAAAGCAAAGCTGTTGTAGAGTCAGCTTAAAGTCCCTTGTACTTGGAGCGCATCGTGAAGCTTTGAGCAAGGCTAAAGTGGAAAAAGGGCATAGGAAGGTATATAGATATCAGCGCGTCGAGGCGGCGGAGCGTTGCGGAGCAGCAGCAGCAGCAGCCGGTGGTCGAGCAGACACGCCGCTGAGCAGCGCGGCTCTCGGCGCCCGAGCGAACTGCCAGTCGGCATCGCACCGCCGCGTCGCGCGGACCTATAACGCGACACTTCCACCTTTTATCCCGGACGCGGGCATTTTTGCCTCTGAAACGACGAGCAGCCGCGGATCCGAAACCCCGTGTGTTGTGATGCCCCGTGATTACCTTGTGTGACAGTGCTTCCGACGAGTTCGTGCCTTTTTTTTTATCGTGAGTCATAGCCACAGTCCAGTTCAAGGGTAGCCGAGTGGAGGTTCCTGCGAGTCGCTCGATGGAATTGCACTTTTTTTTCTTTCCGATATTATAAATTGAGTAATTTAACGTTCAGCAAGCGATTTTCACAATTTTTAGTGCTGTGAAAGTGTAGACATTTGTTGAAGCAGTTGTCAGTGAAGTACTTTTTTTTAATCGATGTCTACTTCAACGAGTTTGAATGTCGTTAATTTTTGTTACGAATTTATGATTCGGTAAAGGTATCGATTCCTAGTTTAGTTGAAGTAATGAAATTAAGGAATTTATTGAACACTTGGCTACTCTTGACATTCACGACTCATGTGAAATAAATAAAGGAGAATTTTGCGTTTTGTTTATAAAGCAGAGAGTAATATGTAAAGCCGACAAGGTCCACGAGAGTGACAAAAGACGTGAGAACAATTGCACTATCAGTGTTAACACGTACTTTCGCGATGCGTCGACTTATCGTCCCGATCGGAAGATTCATTGAGAAAAATTTTCATTATATCGCTTGAATCATCTTGTTTCTCATTGTTTCCCCCCGCAGTTCATGCTTTTTTATTCGTAACCGTACCTCATTTCAGTTCATATCGCATGATAATTTTATTTATTTTAATGCGAACAACGTCCTACAAACATTGTTTACTTTCTCTATAATTTAGTAGGTAATTGTAATTGCCCCGATCCCGCAAAACTCCAGCAGTAATCATTTCTTCTTTTCGTTCAGTTTTATCCAATCTTATTCACCAGTTCGTGAAAAATACGGTTAGATAATTATGTAAATAAGCTAAAAATGTATGTAAATCACGCATTCAATTAAACGAATATTTTCATAATAGAACCTTATCATTTTTTTAAAATCAACTTTAATTTCCAATTTGTGGAAAATTTCATTGCTCCGCATTGCACGACGAAATCGTGTTTTCATGATTAGGAAAAACTTTTAATTGCCATATCACTTTTTATTACGCTGCTTTCGTAAAAAATTTCGCGCATAAAGTTTCAGGAACATTAATTATTATTAAACTATATTTTACGCTTTTTACGGTATAAAGAGAATTTTTTTTATCGATACTTTCTAAATGGTTCTTAAAGCAAATTAAAAATGTCATTTCAGTCTCTCAATAAATTAGCAGCATGAAATCATTCGATATCTTTATGATGCATTGTTTTTATTTATACCTGGCAGTTTATGTAGCTTTTATCTAATCTTGTTTTACGCACTAGGATCATTTTGATCTTTTATTATCAAAACTTGTTACAAACGTGATTTACATTCATTACAGTTCTGTACGTATTAATATATTAGAATTATCACATGTAAAGGTGAGCCTATAGTCGAACATTTAAATATCTTTTTGGTTTATAAAATTTCTTTCGGCTTCATAATTTTTTTTGTATATTATTTTTTTATTAAAATTTTGCCTTTATTTGTATCTTTAATTAAATTGGAAAGTTAAACGAATCGAGTGCTAAAACCTAATTAATCCGTTCTAAATGATCAAAACAAATCAGTAAAATATATCTATTTTATTTTTCAGGTCTATCTTTGAATAGAGTTGAAAACAGTATATAACCGGAAATTCAAAGTAGCACTCAAATTAACTATATAAACTTTGTCAAACTAACTATAAAGTAACTGTCAACTCGACGATAGGCTACCCTTCGATATCGCAGAAGAAAACTGAGCGAGCTTTTCATGTGTGTAACGTTGCGTTTGCAGAAATACGTCGTTGATAGGAGAAAAAGTAATCGCGCGTCGAAGTCTGCGCGGACGAGCAAGAGAAAAAGTAAAGCCAAGTTCGTTTTCCTCCGCGCAAACTTCGCCGCGGCGAGATCGAAAGGAAAGCAAAAGTAAAAAGAAGAGAAACTGAAGGATTGATTTGTCGTCGGTGTTTTGTGTTCTAGCGCGCTAGAAAAGCGGGTGCAAATAGTCGACGAGGACGAACCGGGTGGGGACTACTACCAGCTGACATTCCCTAACTAGCTAGTCGCGGCCTCCTCGGGGCCACCCCCGCCGGCGAACTAGCCACCGCACTCCGGGATAATTGAAGCCGCGCTTGCGGTGTATATACGTCGGAATAAAGAGCCGAGGCGCTCGTCCAAAATTACCCAAGGCGCGATCTCTCCCCCTCGGCTCTCGCGCCTTCCTATTTCGGATCACTCCACCGAAAATAGGATTCCTGAAGGGAGGCGCACGTCGCCGGGGGGGCCTCTAAGTACTTGTTTAGTATTCCTTTTTGTCTCTTTTCCTTTTGCCTCCGGGCGCCGGAACCGGGCGCGCGGTTTCTTCGCCGGCGTTTCCGGCCCACCGCGGCGAGTGAGAAAGGACGATTGCGATCGAGATTCTTTTATTTGCATCCCGTGATTGATGTATCTGCAGCTTTCAACGGCACTTGGCTTCGGAGCTGCGAGCGCGTGACTCACGGGTGACGAAAAGCTAGCTTGTGAATTGTATTTTGATCGGTCGGTGATTGATTTCAATTTTAAAGGTTTAAAAACATTTAACGTAAGTAACAATCAGATGTACGTGTGATATAAGTGTTAACTTTACATTTTAAAAAATCGTTGAAAAAATAAGGAATTTACAAAAAAAAAATCGTTTTAACTTGTATACGTGTTTCGTCCAATATCAATCTAAAGAATGATTATGAAATATATCCAATTAACGGAGTCGATCGTTCCCGCCCATTTACACTTGCAATATATACAACACGTAATTATACTAGTTTTCGAAAGAATAGCTCTTCCCGTTCTTTTTATATTAACAAAAAATATGAGAACCGCCAATTATTCGTCCTCGATAAATTTTTAGAAGGCGACTTTACGCAGTATACGTTCCTCGTGAATTTACAACCCGTCGTGATAAAGTGACTTCCGCACCGATTTTACACGTAGACCAAAACTTTAGATTAAAAAGAAAATTTATACTTCCATCGTACAATCGTAAAGCAAACCAACCAAAAACATGTACTCTCTTGCATTATAAGCAAAAAACAAAAAAGAAAAAAAAAAATACTCAAAAAATATATATAAAAAAAAAAATATGTAACGTTCAATATATCCTACCGTAGAAAGCAAAAGAGAAAAAAAACGGACCTAAAGTGAATTAAAAGAGTGGGTGTAACGATAACGAGTTCGTATTTTCTTCCGATGAGGCGGCCAGAGCCGCGTGGAGTGTGACGAGCGAGTGAGAGAAAGAGAGAGAAAAAAAAAACAAGGTCCGAGAAGCAAGAACGACGGCGAGCAACGGCGCGAGCGAGGCGGAGGGGAGGCGAGGGGCGATGGTGCGACCGATGAGGAAGGTCGAGGAGCTTGCGGAGGCGAGGAAGTTGTCGTCCGGGAAGCCGATCGTCTGCCCGGCCGCCGCCGCTCCCCCAACCAACGGGTAATAAATGTCGAGCCTTGACTATCGTCGCTACTTTCTCGTAACTGCGTATATTATGCATATCTGGTAGGCCAAAAATGAAAACTTATTAGTCTTCGTTTCTGCGATCAATTGTATCGCGTACGTTTTGTGTAAAGATTTTAGGTTCGGAGGAGTATTGGTGCGGGGACTGTTATAGTCGTGGTAGACACTAGCGTTCCTTGGGGAACTGCATCGACGATTAGAGACAAATTTACACGAGAATTTTTGATAAGCAGGTATATTAGAAGGTAGAGAATCGAGTTTTTTACTGATATTTAATATAACAGTAACGGAGATTGCCTTAGCTTAATAAATAAAGATCAATTAATATTTTTGCCTAGATGTCGATGCAGCTACTGAATTTTTCAAGTTGTAGTACGTAATTACCGCACCAATACTTTTTCATTTTCATTAAGTTTCATAGTTTAATTATAGACAATTGTATCTTTAACTTTGATTTACTGTGATAGCCCGTGTCTAGTGAAATTTACACACAAAATTGTTTCAAAGATTTATTAACATAATTAGTTTTGTGTTAATTCTCGTACGAAAGTTTTCAACTACAAGTATTACATTACCCTTTACTACATATTGACATATGTAACAATAAAAAAATACGAAGCGTGTACTTTGTACGTGAAGAGTATTATGCAGGTCCGTTTAATGGTTACAAAATGAAATTACATTGCTCAAATATTTATAATAACATAATTTATTTATTTTAAATCAAATTATTGTATTTTAAGGAATATTAATAAATCTTATTTAAGACGTTTAGCGAAATTCACGTTATTGATAATTCAACACGAATATGTATAACCATTATTTTGCACTTATTTCTTTTACTTTTATATTTCAACACATTATTTTTTTTTTTTTTTTGCTTGTGGCTTATGCAACGATCACATTTCTTTTATAATGCTAATCTCAGTGTGCGTCGCGCGGCTATAAAAGGCTCAACCGTGAATGCGATCGCCTTAAATGTAACATTATAATATTTTCAATGTGTTCCTGTAAGTGCGCACAATTTACAGATAAAAGAAAATATTTCGTTACGTCGACTTTGGAACAAAAGCATTGTTTTCATAATTTTACTTGCAGAGCACGTTTTAGTTTCACCCGCTGCACAACTTTTACGTGAGCCGCATGCGATTGTCACACTTACGCTGCTAATATCGACGAACGAGAGATTAATACCACGTTCGATTTGCCGTTACTCCACTTTATTTTGTTTGCTTCCAAATGACACGAAAATTACCCATTCGATTATTAAAATTTTATTGAGCTTCAAGGAAAAAAAAATTACTGAAAGATAAGGCACGAGAATAAGTGTATTTAGAAACAACGGAAGCAATCGATTTCTCCGTATCCGCGAATATCACTTAAAGTAAAAATCTGCCAAGTTCATTTTACTTAACACCCCACAAAAGTCCGGGCAATTAGGTGATCTGGGAGTTGGAGCGAACGGCCGCGGATATATGGCGGTGGCGCAACCGGTTTAGGTATCCCTCAACCTTGACTCGTTAGCGATTACGCAGACTGCATAATATCTCGCTTGCTCGCGGTTTATATGGCTATTACACGCTCGATTCGCTTTTCGAGAGGGGCCTTGGCTCGGTATTTCGCCGCTCCTCGCGGCTTTCCCGAAGGTTTTGAGTTTCTTCGCTTCCTTTTCCTCGGCCGAATCAAGGTGACCGGGCCGATGTGGGTTCGACTTTTTTTTGACCGACGTCGAATCGAAAATTCCGTAAATATATATCTAGAGCGGAGAAAGTTTTCGTACGCTTTTCGAATCGATGCAGTTTAATCGACGACCAGATCGGTTAATCCAATTCAAGATACTGCAAGTAGGATAATCATTTTTGAATCGTGCAATCTTTACAGTACTGTTTAAACCGGTAATAGTAGATTAGACGGCAAAATGTATACGACTCCACGTTGAAATATCAGCGTCTGCGCGGAGAAAATTGAGAGTTCCACCGCTATTTAGCGTGAAGCAGGGAAATTCTTAAGCGCAGCCGTGGATAATTTTTCTCTTTGCCCATCAATGCTAACGAGTAACGCTCTGATTCTGTCACGTCGAGCCTCGGCGAATCAAAGGATTCAATCACTTTCGTGAGCTCGATTTTCATTGCCGCGTTTGAAAAGCCGCAGACGTTCAAATCGTAAAATGCCCGTCCGCCTGTTATCAGACCTCGCGCAAAATTCCGCGACTTTCTACAAAACGACGTTTACTTCTCACGTTCGAATGTGGCTTTCACGGCTAGTTTCTCGAGGGCTCGGGCACTTCTCCGGAGCGCTGATTATCGGTCGAAAATTGGGACAGGAGCTTGCAAAACGGCGATCTTTACCGCGAACGACAACAATGGTATCTTCTTTCTGCGACAATGCCGCGTTAGAAGGTAACATCCGTCGAAAGCTAATTGGCCGCGATTTTCCCTGGGAGATTTCGACAGTGCTGAGCCTCGCCACGCTCTCTGACCTCCGTGACTATATCTCGCGGAGAGCAGGCGGCTGTGACGAGACTGCCGAGAGCGGCGAACTTTACACCTTGCTGAGCTTTTTCCTTTTCATTCTGCTCGATTGTTTCAAAGTATTTTTTCTATTCTAACTTCGAAGCGTTTTTTTTTTTCAATAATTAGTTACAAACCTTTCTCGTTTGAATTCTTACGGCAATTACTTTTTTTAAATTACAAAATGGAATCATTTATGGTTATTGTGCCTATCTCCTTTTGAAGATAATAAATCCTATTAAGCATTGCGGTTTACTAGGAATGCGCAAATCGATTCGTCCGAGACTTTTTCTCTTACCGCGAAAAAAAGTGTCTCTAGTTACTTCCTTCGGAAAAGTTAACAGAGCGCGACGTTCCTGGCTTCGAATCGAATCTTCTTGCAGCGAGGAAAAAAAACTCGATTGTTTCATGTCTATGCTCGTAAAATTTGAACGTACCTCCCACCTCGGGCATCGTTTTCGTGTCAATGCCTCCGTCGGAGGATGCAACCGGCGGCAACGGTACAAAACGCACTCGTCCTCTCCTCGCCGGCGATCGAGAAAACGATCGGCGAACTCGCGCTCGATTTGCGATAGGAAAGTTAACCTCCCCGCGTAACCAGTGCAAGTATTATTCGGTGCTTCGACGGAGAATAACCGCTGCTCGACTTCCTTGCGAGTAATTACGAAAAACGTTCCAGCGAGCGAAATAGAAAGTCCACGCGCGTAGACGCGGTGGCAGGGTCTCGCTTGTTTCCGCTTAACAAATCTATTTACACAAGAGTACCCGCCGTTACTGCAAAAATACTGACAGTCGAAAAAGAATGACCGCTCTAGGAGCGTTTCGTAACTGGCGCTTTTCGAGGCAACGAGAAACTCTGCTATTATTGCTTTCAATAATTTTCAATCTGTTTTTTTATTCAGACCCAAGTTTATGCTTCCTGCGTTCGTGAAATGTTAAATCGATCGAAATTATTCAAACTCTCCGTGACCTTGCGTGTCTAATAAAAGGAACCCTCGATTTCTCACATTTCTAGATTCTCGAAATTCCCATGCCAAATAATGTTCGATGGTTCGATAAAACAAGCCCAGGCATCAATCTCAGTCGCGCATTAAATTTCTCTCGCGAGCGAGTCCGCGCACGACAGTGTAATCCACCCGGCGATGATCGAACTAGGCCTGGCCGCGGTTTGTGCATCTCGGTTTCTCGGGCGGATCTCGCACGCACGTGTATTTTCTCGAGCACGCGACTGAATTAAATCAGGTGCGTGCTCCAGAAACGCGCGTCGTGCAGTCCAGCGCTTCCTTCCTCCTTTACCTTGGCTTTTCCTCGGGCACGCGCGCGCGAGGCAGGTGCGTTCACGGCTCAGCTGCCCCGGCGCTTTTGTTCTCGGCCGATCGTAAAAGTGGCGCAATTACGCGCCATCGTTTTTTTTCTTGTTTTGTTTTTGAACCGGTCCCGTATTTGCTTATCCCACAGAAGCGTGTAATATGCGATTTGTGATTTCACTCTTTCGTTCGAGATTTTCCTACGAGATATTCGTGAATAATTATCATATCGTGAAGAGGAGCGGGATCATTTTGTTAGGTTTACCTAATCTTCATTAAGGTTAATTCGGTTAAAATTCTCGCTGCGTTAGCGACGAGTTCGCGGAACGCGCTCAATTCCTAAAGGCCCTTGAGGTATTATTTACGGAGCGAAGAGCAAACGAAGTGCTGAAATCTGACACAAATATTTATCCGCACCGGCCGTCATCCAGGGTGAAAAGCAAATATCGACTCCCTCGCTGTGGCGGACGGCGAGCTCTGCATAAAACATTACGGCTGCTCTCGCGATATATTAAACGCCGGTTTCGCGCATTTCCGTCCCGAATTCCGCTTTTTTATTTCAACCTTTTTACTTTGGCAGCCTCGCGCCGCACTGCGAAAAAACGCCCCGCGGACGGAGGGAGAGTTGCGTGCGCCGACGGGGCTGAAATCGCGAAACAAAAGGAAGCGGATAGCGCGGGGAAAGGAAAATAAGTTGAAAAGGAAAGCAGCTGAGGGGCAGTCCAGCCGAAAGATGGATATAAATGGAGGCTCGGAGTGGAGTTTCGGCGGCTCTCGACTTTTACGGCCGCGTTTTAGTGGCTCGTTACGACTAGTCGTAAACAGAGTTCTTTTATTTTTCGCGAGAAGGAGGAGAGTATAAAGCTCAGTGCGTGAACATTTCATTAAGTATTTAAAAATTTTATTAAAGCTCGCCAATTTAAATAAAATTCATCCCATGGAGTCGATAAATCTCCATGGTGTTTTATTTGACGGCGGTATTTACCCTTTCGTTTATTTCCGAGTTATTGCTGGGTGAGCTTCCGGACAGCTTTATCGGAAAAAGCTGCAGCCGTTAGAGGATTTCCGTCTGAGACGCGTGCCAAAATGCTACGGGTCGGGAAGATATCTGCAGACTCGGGAAAGTGGAAGAGCCGTAAGAGAAGAGAATTTTGCACGTGACACTGAAGGAGGCTTCACCTGAATCTCCAGAATGTAGAGATGACTCTTGTCCCGCTCGACCCCGGAATTTTGTCTAGACGCTAAATATATATAGGCACGCGTAGATGCTTGGCAACTTGGCCGTTGGCTCTCATAATCTGTCATAGCACATTTGAATTTAAATTTTCATATTTCACGAGACCAGTATTATTTTGATAATCGTAGTATATCTTGATAATCTGTTTAAAAAGAACGTAATTGCGAATAATTACAAAAAATCTTACTTTTTAGAGATAATAAACGTTTTAATATTACTCTTCTTACTCAGAATGTATATTTGTAATTATTATCATTTTGAAAAAAGAAACAGCGAAAGAATCACTAATAAAAAACCATCCAGTATATTTTATAAATATTTTAAGATTAAATTGAAATACAGCAGCAGCGCTCATTTCGGAAAGCGAAGGGTCGCTGGTAATAAATCGAGTTAGAGCGGAATTTCCAATAAAGGGAGCCTTGCCGCATAGCGTCCCATGGATGTTGCGTCTAGACGCGCGGGGGGTGGCGGCTATCGCAACCCTCTGTAGCTCCGACGCGGTCGGCCAGACTCTTGGCTCGCCGCCAGCGGAGTTCTTTTGCCCGAATAAAATCCAACCGATTTCCCATTCCGCGAGCTTTCCGCACCAAAGCTCCTTTTGCAAACCTCCGGAGAGTAATGCGAGCCCGCAGTTTTATGACGATCGCGTTTGCCAGTGTATATTTGAAATTTAAATTTAATTATTGCTGTAAGAGATAATACGTTTTTCTCGCTTCAACTTTCGCATGTTAATATCGATCCTGCTGTTAATGGAAATTTAATTCTGCGGTAAAATCGATATGTCTTTGGGAGGCTTTCCTCATTAACCTCCGGCTGTAGCTAGTTCAATTACTCAAAAGCCTTTTAAACGAGTGAATCACGACAGTGCCCATCACATCCAATGATTTTAATGGAACTTTTTCAGTCTCTTCTTCTTAAGCCTTGACGACATATTACCAATAGCAGAGACAGATTCAATCATAACACAAGCCTCTAAAAAGTGAATATAATTTTTAAATTATGCCCCAGTCGATAAAGCAGTTCGAGCGCGTCTGCAGTCCTTATTATATTCCCACGCCGAGCCGCCGAGCGTCGTATCGATTCTTCCGCGTCCATTGTCTCCCACACTTGGAGAGCAGGTCGTTAAAAAAATGATACCCACCCATCTCGTCGACATTATCCTTCGTGATTCATCTCGCGGCGTCGCAGCGACGCAGCTCTCGCAGTCGGGCTCGCTCCTCTTGCCTCGTGCACACTCCTCGGCGGGATAGGTATCGAGCAGCCGCGGCGGCGCGTGCGCGCGAGTGAGGCGCGCGCCTCGCCGAAAAACGTCGCCTCCGCGCTTGTCGTCGTCCCCGCCGTCGACGGCAGCCGTGCGCTCGGGCTTCCGCGACCCTCGGCGAACTCCCCCGCGTCGTCGAAGCGTCTTCCTCGCTCCGGGAGTCGTCGACGCGGCTTCCGAGCTTCCGCTGCAGTTGGGCCTGGTCGAGCCCCGCGCGCGCGCGCGACGGATCGATCGGAGCCGAGCTCCGCAGACCGACAGCCTTGTTTTTATTGCCGAGGATCTGGGCGCGTGGTGAACTCTAACTTCCAAAGCATCGCCGCTGCGGTCGACAAGTGGCACGAGGGGTGTTTTGCAGTTCAGGGGTTGAGGGTTGGACCGGGGGCTCGACCTTGGCTCAGCTGGTCCGCCATTGATTTTTTGAATTTTCACTGCGTGTGCGCGTAAACACAGTTTTTTTTGTGGCGGATTGCGATATGACGGGAGATGCAAGTTCCAGGACTAAGCAGTGATCGATTTTCCATCTTGTTGTGGGTGAAAACTCTGTAGGTGGTATTTCCATGAACTAAATGAGTAAGTTTTGATCTTCATTCTTGAGACGAACTTCCATCATGGGGGTTTTGGAGAGCTGACCTTGAACTGGTTCGCCATTGATTTTTCAGGAAATGCAAAGCTCGCGAATTCTGGAACTACAAAAGAATATTTAACGAGCTACCATTGTACGGCAATTTTCTTCGGAAAGTCTTCGTAAGACATTTATAAAGTACCCAGTCGTGACCTGAATCGACGATACTTTACTTTGTTAGGAGGATAGCGTGTAATAGAAAAGCTCTCGAGGCGAAATTGATATTTTGATCGTGGCGAGGGAGTATTCTAAAATTACCTGAATTGCACAATCGGTAGATGTGCCACCGTGTCGCATCGTTCTTTTCTCGTGCGCTTTGCATTTCGTCGCGAAGCTTCCTTCTTTTCGAGCCAAGCTAATTTGCGTTTAGAAAACACAATATCGCTGGCGTAATCGCAATAATAACTGTTTCCACCTAGCGCACGCGAATCATTAGTCATATTTTATTACCTGCTTTTTTAAGACCACCGTGCTCAAGATAATGAGTGACACACATTTCTAATAAAAGCGGGCTGGGGTTTCGCAAAAAGCAAAAAAGAAACGAGCACGCCGATAGGACACGCAAAAGCACCGAGCTATCGGCGAGGTATAGCAGGCGCGCACGCTCCTACGGCCGAGATAAACCCCATTCCGCGCGCACGTGGTAGCCGGGCGAGTCACGCGAAACGATAAGAAACGGCGTTCACCCCTCCTTTTTCCCGCACCTGCGATAAACTTTTCCTTTTCACCGGGAGTCCGTGCTTTTCTGGCCGCCTTTTTTTCTCTTTCCCGGCGGCTAAACGAACGTCACGTCTCGCCCACGGGCCGGCTATTCTCGGCGCCGCCGGCGGCTGTATGCGGTGCAGCTCTGTCAACAGGCGCGTGCAATTAACAGTGAGTCACACGGGCTGCCCGTGAGCTGCGGGCTTTGCTCGTGACTGCTTAATTTCGCGCGATGAATTGCAGCGTTTGAAGCCGAGCGTGCGAACGGCACTCGCGAGTGGCTAATTTCGCGGGATGCAACCGAGCGGTTAAACGCGCTATTTGTCAGATCTACAAAATCAACGCGTTTTTCTTTGGATCTCAGTCACTGAGGCGTACGGAGGCTTAATTATTTCTTTCTGTAATAAATTCGTCTTTAAGTAGTTAAGAAATTAAATGAATAAGTATTCTTACTATATAAATTATTTATTATAGAAATGTGTGACTTGTACACTCGAAAAAATAAATTAAAAACTACAATCAAGGAATTTTCGATAAAAGAAACGAATTTGATCAAGCATAAAACGACGTTCTATAAAAGACGATTTCTAAACGCAACGGCTGGTCTCGCGCTTATCGGAATACCACCACAGAAAAACTTACCCTTTCAGTGTACCTGAAGCGTGTCGCGCGACGAAGCGGGAGCACTAGCGAAGCGCAATAAAAACCAGTTATCAGAGAGACGCTTGATAGAAGGAATGTCGACGCCGGAGGGTGGGAAGGGCGCGAAGCGCCGCAGCGGCATTCCCACGCCGTTGCAGCGGGCCGCGCCGGAGGTGCGACGCCTCGTGGAGGACGGCCGGGACTCGGGCCTGTCATCCGAGTGCACGACCCCGACGAATGGCTCGCCTCCCCCGCGACAGCCGCAGCCCCCGGCCGTCACCCCCTGCACCGCCCCTGGGCAGATACCCCGCAGAAGGATGAGCGACATCATCGCTGCGTCCAAAGCTCGGCTGCAGGAGTCTGAGAGGTCGACATTTATCTGCAGTTCTTTTTTCGACTTCTTCATAGGGCCTTTTTTTATAATTTTCCGGTTGCACTTATACTTGTTGAAGTGAAAATAAACATTTGATAAGTTACTTGTGGTGATCTAGAAAATTATTTAATATAATTTACGATGTAACTGTTTAAATAAAAATGTCATCTTGTCGATCTCATGATATGATATCATTTTACGTTTACTGGCAGTTGTAGTATTGGTATAATTACTATTTTCTTATTGTAATGAGGAAGAATAAACAATGAATCGACAGTGGAATTAAATTAAAATTAAAAAACATAATAAATAGAAATTTCTCATGATCTAACTTTGGAATGTATTTTGTATATTGCAGGCTGAATAGTAATCGAACAGCCCGACTACTGCAAAGCAGGTCGAGTACGGACTCGCCAAAGTCCCTCGACAGCACACGAAGTCGACAGGTCTTCAGTCCACTCAGACCACCCAGAACTGTAAGTCGCTTAACTATTAAATGCAACAAATTTTACGCCCTAATGTTTATTTATAAAATCCTTTGTAATCAGGGACAATCGCCGAGTTTGGATTCGGGAGATGAGGGCAGCCTCAGAATGGAACGTGGAACCTACAGTTACATGTTTCAGGATATCGTTTCCATAAAAACGATGCTTCTGAAATTGAAACGGGTCCTTCAGGAGGTACAATTCTTCTATTAATACAATACTATTCTCGCACATTTTTCGTTCAGTGTCACGGTTCAACGCCGTTTGCTGTAAAATTACTTTTTATTTCTTTTTTCATTTGTGGAGAAATTCTCTTTCATCACATTGATTTCTTTCAAAGTTGTTCAACACTGGCTGTTTATTAACACGCTTTTTCTCTTTTCTTTTTTGTTACCGTTTTATTTGTTTCGTCCACCTTGATGTCTTGTGCTCGCAGTCAGGAGAGAACGGTTTGACGAGGGTAGGTTTTTTTTGCTTTTTACGTTTTTTCCCCCGATTTCTCGTTTATTATTTAATTTCATAGAATTTAATGATGAAAATATTTGTCTTTTGTTTATAGGACACTCTCAACCCATTCGATAATTCTTTAAAGGTTTGTAATGAAATGTAAAATGTTATCTAAAGAAATAATAATGACAAAACGGTGTTATTAAACGATTGTATTCTATTGATAAACAGAATGGTCTCTTCTACAACCTGAACGACGGCAACGCGACGACGGATGCAACAACGTCTCCCACTGATGGGAGAGAAACCGTCGCCGACGAACTGGCCGACTTGCGCCGACAGGTGGTCTTCTTGCAGGGTCAGCTGGATGATAAAGATCGCACGATACAGACTCTCCAGGTACGAATTATCACTGGATTCGTGCGTCATTGCTCCAAAGTTCTCTGTTTTACTTTATTCGTCGCTTGCAGGCGCAGTTGAGCAAATTCCAAAACGCAAATAAAGCAGATAGTGCAATTGACGTTTCATCGACCACTAACGGCATGGAGGAGCTCAAAGAGACGTCGAACGCGGCCACACAGACTGAAAAGGTGGGGGACTTAAAATCGACCTATTTTTATTGATACCTGCATCCTATTGTTATTTATAAAGAACGACTAGAGGAAACGAGTCGTTATTGACCTAATATTTTTTGTTCAAATTTAATGGAGATTGCCAAAAAAGATAAATATTTATTAGGTTTTCTATTTGAATTTCTTTTTTGCAATTTCAACTTGCTGATAAATTTTAATGTTACAAGCACGTAATTAGATAGTTTTTATGAGAATGAATTACTGGAATGTTAATGTTTCAACATTTACATATTTACACTGTTATAAAATTTTTCGTAACATGACACGTAACACGCGAGCGTATGTACATAAGTTATTGGTTAATGCCAGATAGAAGACAATGATTTTTTTTTATTTTTTTAAGTTGCGACCAGTGTCGGCAGGACCGTCAATGTTACAGGGACTTCCTCAGGATAACGGAATGGGGCCTCTTGTTAGGTAAGGACACAGTCATCATATTCTACCTTTAAACTAACCATTATTCTTCAGTCAATCACTATTTATTCACTATTAAAATCTAATCAATATTCATTAATATTTTATGAGAGGGAGGAGAATCACATAAAAAATTTTATATATAAATTCTTCTTGCTCTTAAAAAATCCATATAATCCATTATTCATAATAAACATTTGAAAAAATCGCACATGTACAATTGAATCATATCCTGATTATTGTTGCTGGTCTGGTCCACGTCTGGCGCGGTGAAACAGCTTCAGGATCGGGAAGGTAGAGTGCGTCAGTCTTTGTGACTTACTATTGGGATACATACTACTTTGCGCGTTAAATGCCCTTATTTACATGCACCTGGAACACTTGCAAACCATTTGTTCCGCTTATTCGTTTACGTAGTAGTGCATTTTGCGCTTACCTCGAATCTCTTTTTCCATTGGTATCTATATATAATTGCATGTGGACGTCGTTCATTGTATTTTGTATAATATAATACATGTATCGTCGATTTATATATTATTTTCGCTAATCTATTGTTAATACTTTTTAAAAGTTTAAATCAAAACTTACTCAATAACCATTGTTGATCGAGTAATCAAAAATCTACCTGAAGATCTATGCCAAGATAGATATTTTTTTAATTCAACGAGTTCATTGAATATTGTAAATAATGTTTAATCTATAGAAATATAATTTATTTAAGTAATCAGTAATGGAGACGTACTCTTTGAAATCCTTTTTTATTTATGATTTATGTAATTCGGTTTACTTTGACTATGAAATATGAGCGAAATATTTTTATTTTCGATTTTACAATCAGCATGAATTACTATGTAGCTTTCTAATTTGTTAAGTAGCCCCCGTTTTATTTTCATTTAAAATAATTAAATAAAGAACGTAAATCTTAATTTATAATCGATTGACATTAAATAATTTTTCATGCTGCGATGGTTAGCCATGTGTGGTGAGTTACTTCTTCAATCATTTCCGTAAATCTGTAACGCTGTATCCAATCAATTACCCTTAAAAGAAAAATTGTTATAAAAGAAATGTACTCCATACATCCAAACGCATAAATGTTTAAACTATACAAAATATAATTCAGTTCGTTACAATGCAAGTTTCTTTTGCAGCTTGAATGAATCTTGGAGCGGACAGTATCAGCAGCAGCACAGGCCGGGCGAGCCGGGCTCTCCTTGTTTGAGTAAGCCGTCCTCGCGGCGGGCCTCCTCGGAGCAGCAGAGGCCGTCGAGTCTGCGGGGCCTGCGGCCGCCGAGCACCGGCGGTCTGCCGACCCCGTCGCCGGAGGACTCGCCGAAGCTGCGCGCCGGGCGCAACCGCATCTCCGAGGTGGACGCCGTCACCCCGACCACCCCACCCACGCCCGCCGCCAGATCCGCCATACCCACCCCCAGGAGGCTTGCCACCCCGACGCTCATCCCCAGGTCCGCGAGGGCCGTCTCCGCCACCGGCCGGGCGCACAACTCCTAGCAACCACTCATCTTTTTCCTTTGCGACATCTGAGCGCGCAGAACCGATGTTTTAGTTATTTTACTACTCTTTTTTTATTATTAATATTGTTTTGAATAGATGTTACTGCCGACGTGGCTTTAATTCAATTACGATGAAAAGACTTTAGGAGCTTTTGTCTTCTATTTATTAAAGAATCTCTTTGAGTTTGAATCAAACTTGCTGGATCATTGAACGCATATTTTTAAAGGAAATACGTTTTGAAGATTGTCAGTAGTTTAAAGTAGACCTGTTCGTCGAGCGCGTTCGATTGTTTTTTGTTTTTATCTTTTTGTTTCGTTCATGATAAGTTGTTTCAAATTTAAACTTAATGATCCAGTTGCGGAAAGTCTTCAGAGGTGTGCGATGTAAAGACTGGAAAGAGTGAGCTTAGAGGCGTTGACGATGATAATCGCGTTTGGTTCTCGACCGGCCAACGAAAATTAGGCGTGTACTTTGATTTCACTTCGGTTCAGTGTACATTTTTCATTCCCGCGCGTATATCATGTATATAGTTGCAAATTTAAATCGCGCGTCAACTTATGTCACATTTCATCTTTGCGTAGCATTCGAATCGAATGGTTTCTTAGAGCTATCTACTTATTTTAGTTACGACGAACAATGTAAATACGAGCCTTTTGCGTATCAGTTCAAATGTACGTAAATCGAGGCATTTTTCGTTATAGACAAACTTTTTTATTGAGTTTAGTTGGATGATGCAGATTCCTATTCAGTAATTTTTAAGTGCAATCGTCTTTTCGTATTGTTTAAGCACTTGATTACAGTAAACAGCTTAGTTGTTTAAATGTTTAATTTTTTACGACTTTTATGGACGTAACGTTTGTGATTTTGAATAAATTACTTATTCATTTGACCCTTTAGTCGGCTACATCAGCAAAAAAAGCATGTTAATTAAATCAACAAATTTCAATTATATGCTTAAACAATATAAAGAGAAATATTCATCAGTATTTCTGTCTTAAAAGAATACGATGTAGCGTAATATTAGCAGGGTTTGTACAGTCTAATTTGTGCTTTGCGATTTTACTCATAGTTTTGTAAATGTTTTATTTATTTCTTCGTATTGTTGGTGCTATAATTTTTGCAAAACTATTGATTTTCATTAAAAATCCGTTCGAATGCTAAATTACTTGAAATTTAATTCTACGTCACGAAAAAAATGCTGAAATATTCAAAACTCATTAATGCTTGGCATGAGATGAAAGCGGGGTTTATGAATGTTAGACGATTTTCAGGAGTTGTTAGGATTGCTGATTACAATTTTGAAACTGAAAAAGTATTCAATGACTGAAACTTTTTTAATAGTGAAGCTATTTTTATGAAATGAATAAATGCGTTACCTTATATTTTCTAGCATTACGTGCACAAATCCGTAATCAGTAATCTTACATTTCTACGAGCATTAAAATAGGCGTTAATGAGCTACCAAAAATGAAAATTAAGTAGTGACAATAACAAAAGGAGTTTTATCGTTTGATCCCATTTCAATTTTTGGAAAAAATTAATATTTGTAATGTTCTATTTAGAATTCATTTACATCGATCCGAGGTGTTTTTTGTGTATTAAAAGAAGAAATAAAAATACGCTTGAGTGTAACCATCGCCCGAGGTCGAAGGAAACTGATTTAATTGATGAATTTTGTACGAAGATATTATAACGATGTTAGAGTTTTAGTGGGACTAGTTGGATGCAAAATATCATAGCTCGTAATCTCGCGCTGTAAGTCGCAATAAAATAGGAATGCGAGTTGTTTACATTTGTTAAAGTTGCTTTTACAGTCGAAGATCATATGAATCATTTATACATTTCAACGCGAGAAAAACATCAAACGGAGCCAAAAATATTAAAGTATCAGAAATTATAGGGAACTTTTGTAACTTACTATCTTTCTGATTTATTGCATAATCACGTATAAAGGCTTGGACTATTAAAAATATGCTCTAACTGATATTAAAGTCAAAATAATGTACTTCAAGAAATATAATAAAATTGTTTTGAAAATGTACCGATATGATATTGCTTCGATTTGATTTTAAAATAAAATAATGATGCTTTACGAGGGATTTCAAAATTTCATGATTTAGTTGTAAACGTGTCCAGCCAATTAGTGATAAAAAAACGCAACTCTGTTTTGAAATTCGTCCCACCTACCAATAAATTAAAAAATGTCCTATTTAATCTTGGAATACAAGATGTAGCACTTATGATAGAAATGCCATTTGGCATTGTCTTGTGGCTAAACCGCAAAAACAGTGAATAAATTATATTTGCTGGTAATAAAGTTGTTTTTCTTTTCCCTTCCTGTCCATACAATGTAAAAAAAGTAATTCATAGAAAAATCTCAATAATAAAATCCAGTAGAAATTATGAGTATTTTTATTTCAAGAAAAGATTGTAAAAACGCTCTTAAGACAATGCCAAAAAATTTAATATAATTTTGTAGACGATAATACAATTTTTAAAGCAATACAATAATTCATCTATACACACATTTTTCACTTTCATTCGTTTATTTCATTGACAAAACGAAATAATTATTTATTTTATGAATAATTAACAGAGTTATAGAAAAAGAAAACTAGAAGTAAATCAAGGTTCCCTTGATTGAATTTGTTTTTTTAGTACTTTCATAGTGACGTACATGCATAATTTAACTAAAATAGTAATTTCGGACGTTGTTAAGAGATTTTGGTGTATTTTTAAAGTAGAAACAAATAAATATAAACTATCCACGAACGATCTTTTATTTTTTTTCTTTCTCATCGTCCACGGGCTCCTTTTTTATAGGAGTTTTATTGTCACACTTTTTGTCCTTTTCACACTCAATGACTTCTTTCTTCACTGTGACTTTGTTATCGCTCCATCGAGTGTCACTTTTAGATTTGCATTCGATTTGCGCACCGTTTACTTCTGTGCTTGCTTTTTCGTCTTGGATCTCAACTACCTCTACGCGTTTTGTATCGTTCTGTATATTCTTGGATGCTATGTGATATATACTTTTCAAGGACGTGAAATATGTATGTGATTCAGTCTGTAAATTAATAAAAATTAAAGTATGGTTTGAGTAAGAGTTTTAAGGTGTTTGTTTGAATATTTGATTCTTACCGTTACTTTCTTCAGTTTATCATCTGCACTTCTCAGTCTATCTTTGTACATTTTTAAGCTATCGGAAAGATCCTTAATAGTATTGCTTTGTTTGACTGACTTATCACTGACAGCAGACAACTCGTGCTGTATTTCCATCATCCGCGTCTCGGTGTCAACGCGTGCGCTCTCTGACCGTTTTAATTGACTAACTAATTTCTCTATATCTAATAAAGAGCCTTTAAATATTACGAAGCCTTCTGGTACTGATTCAGCTTCTTCTTCAGTTGAAGAGTTTTCTCGACGAGCTCTTTTAGAGGCAGGTCCGCTTCCCACGAATACTGGTAGTAACTTCTTATTTCCTAAAAAAATTATTCGGTATGTTAATAATTTTTCGTTTTTGTAACTGTAGGATTTATTTTTTTTAAAACTTACCCAAGGCAAGTGATTTCAGAATTTCTTCTTCGCCATCTGCTTTAGTAGCAGCTCCATCAACCTTTTCATTATCATCTTTTTTAGAATCTTTGACTTCGTCCTCCTTAGTTTTGTCGGTTAATTTGCGGTAATGTAATGAATCTCTCGTTACAACTTTTTGTACTAGTTTTCGAACTTGGGCACGAGATAAGTTCAATCCTAGCGTGTAAATTAATTCTTCGATATCCTTGTCAAAAATGTAACCACAATGAGTTTGATCAAAATACACAAAAGATAAAAGAAGATAAGGATCGTGAGTGAATAATTTGGTTTTCTTTTTCTTTCCTTCTCTGTCGCGATCTCTTCGGCCTTCTTTTAACGAATCGTCGTCCTAGAAACACATATTTATAACAACTCAATATGTACAGACAATAATAGTATAACATTGAACTATATACTCACATCAGAATCATCTTCGTCATCTTCGTCGTCATCTTCATTTTTCTCCTTATCTTTATCATCAGTTTTACTTTTGGCTTCTTTGTCTTCTTTTTTGTCTTTGCAGTCGTTTTTCTTTTCATCCCTTTTATCGTCTTTCTTATTTTTTCTATCATCATCCTTCTTTTTGTCGTCTTTTTTATCTTTCCTCTTATCATCCTCTTTTTCCTTTGGCTTTTCTGGTAAACTACATAATGCACGATATATTCGGAAACCAAAATCTCGCATTAGCATTTCGTTAAAAAGCTCGGCAAATAATGATACCTCAAATGAATGCTCCTAGAAAGTCGTAAGCAGTTCTTTATTAATGAGCTTTTTTTATATAAAAAAAATATTGCTTGCTATCTAAAGAAAAATTTACCTTTGTATCTTCCGGTCTGTAATCTAATAAAACACTCAGAGACATAACAGTGCAATCGAATTTACCACTTTTAGCTGTCTTAGAAGGATGAGCAATGATATGCGGTGATTCTGGAAGATTATATCTTTTTTCTAAAAGAATCTTTTCTCGCTCGAAAATTTTTTTCTTATCTTCATCGTGCTAAATAAAAATTTCCATTTTAGATTAGATTGATTTTTTGATATTTAAAAGTTTTATTAAAGTTAAATTTACCTCTTTATTCTCCTTAGATCGTTTATCTTCTTTTTGCTCTTCTTTGGGCGAGGGCAGACTCTCTTTATCATTTTCCTCTGCTTCTTCTTGTCTACCTTCTTCTTTGGCTTGCTCCGATTTAATAGCCTTAGTAAGTCTTGCCTGAAGCTGTGACTTTAAACCTTTAGAACTCAAATTCCGGGAGACCAATTCTTGACGCAAATCATTCACCTAAACCAAAAGAATAAGTCGTATATATTGTTAAACTTTTTTTTTTCCAAAATGTAAAAATATATTTGAATCTTACATTCATAGTTTTTGGATCCAGTTCAGAGAAATGAGTTGGGTCTTTCTTCTCGGTTGCCACTTCGTCCTGAAATTAGAAAACATACTTTTATATGGTTGTAGTAATTAAAGTGCAAAAAGATACTACAAAACTGAAGCAGCCCCTATAACCAAATGAAACTACATAATCTTACACTCATCCTGACACTCTGTCTGTGCGTTTTTTCTCGACATCCATTCACATTCACGCTAAACTATCTACACGTTAATTAACATGACAACGATAACAAGTATCTTGATTCACGATGCCCTTTCAACACGTTACAAGAAACTGCTAGACTCTCTTAGTGTCCTGGCTCTGGTGTCGGTGTGGTACAAATTCGTAAATACTAATGTAGGTAGCAGATAGTAATAGTAGTAATATAAAAAATTCAATGTTAAATGAAATGATTTTTTTTACTCTAGATTATGTAACTCTATTTTTTTGTTTTTTTTTTCTTTTTAAAAACAAGCTTTTGACTCAGCTGCACACTTCTCCGAGCTAGGTTCGCTCGCTTAGCATATCGAACATAATGAGACTGCCAGTGGCTCGTAACCACTCTACATGCTTATCGATTAGTTTTTTAAATATATTTTGGATACTCCAATAATTTTTACTCTTTCGATTTTGGGAGGAAAATTAAGGATGTTTTCGTTATGGCCAACAGATAGTACAAATCGGTAAGCATGCAGAGCTGGGTGAAAAAAAAAGTTTAGTTTAGTAATGGTAAAAAACAGCTGTATGTACGATTAAAGAATCGGTAAGAAGTAAACAGTATAGAAAATTAATAATTCGAGAGGTAAAGATAAAAGGCAATATGCAAATATATATATGGTAGTATATATATATCAATATTTATAGATAATGTATATATATGTATGGGATGATGATTATTTGGCAGTGCCTTTTGATCAGCGGCGCCGGCAGCAGCGGCAGCCTCATCGGCCAGCTCATTGATAGCAGCGTCCGGATCGGCCTCGACGGCGACTGCGCGCAGCAGCTTACGCTCCAGTTGCTTTTTGTAGCTGAGATGGAGGCCGTCCCATTCCAATCTGGTCGGCACGCAGCGCCAAACATCTGGGAGAAATAGTATGACGGTTTCAACGCGAGAGGGTACCACACGGCCGGACTTGTGGGTCGTCTCCGCCCGCCTGTAGTAGAGCTCCAGGAAGCGGTACCTGCGCCGCAAGGAAAAAAAAACAATACCCAAACGTCAACTCTAAGGATGTTAATGCCTAAAGTCTGTGCGCATATTCTTTCTCTCTTAAGTTACTTTTTCTCTTTCTCATCCACGTTAAAAAAAAAAAGAATGAACAAAGAATAAATAAGACTCTCTCCCCCTTCTCTCGTCAAAAAGTACGAGCAAACGCCTTTTTTTTCGTTTGATTCACAATTAAATAAAAACAAATAAGGTCCATTCACTCATAATGACCGACGGTGCAGCCAAAAACAATGATAACTTAAAAAAAAGTAGCGTAGAGAAACAGTGAGAAAGAATAAGTGAAAGCCCGTGTGTAAGCACTGGTTTGTTAAAGAGATCGTGTTGCGCTCCTGCTGCCTCTCTCCATTGGTCGCAAAACGCCGCACATACCTCCGAGCGATCTCGCTCCGATCTCGGTTCTCTTTCAGCCCAGTCAGGCAGACTCCAAGAGATTAGAGAGCGCACTGGACGTAATTTCTATTCTGTCCCATGATTAAAATATTTCATTGGTCGTAACTCGTTTATCTCGATCCAACAGAAGTGAAGGAGCGATCGAGTTTCTCATGAAAATTTTTAATCAGTTAAACAGAGCGTCTGATTTATTTCGCGATCAAGTTATTTTACTAGCTTGAAATCTAACGTCGAAAAATAACGGTCATCTACTTATTTACATCGAGAAGTGCATTAACCTCGTCGCTTCGCTAATCAGCAAAAAGGAGAAAAGAATTTAAAAGATCGTGGTATTCATACCATTGTGTGCAGCTGGACAGATCGATGCCCGTGAGAGCTTTACACGTTCTGATGGCCGTTTTTATTAAAACCGATGGGTCCTTCTCCGGATTTGGTCCGTCTAATGACGGACTCCACGGGCCACCGATTGCCATAGTCTCATTTTTTCCCCGCAGGCCCACTAAGAAGTTGACAAGACGTGTGGGATGAATATAATCTCGGTCGTTATCCCGATCTTCTGACATACCACAACAGCGTTTGTATATTTCTTCCATAGCAGGCATGGAGATGAGCATGACCTGTGATTATTTTTCCAAATACTTAATAATTAGCACAAACAAATTTCTTGAATAATTGATAAAAAACATACTTTTGCTGAAAATAAGTAATCTGCATCTGGAGGTTCCAGTACTGCTGTATTTTCAGTACATGAGTCAATGTCTTTGTGCATAACGTGAAAAGAGCAAGGTTTGTTGAGAGTAAATGGCATATGAGGGGGAAAAGCATCCACCCATCTGAAGTTTGTAGAAAAGAAGTCACTGGGAATGTACATATTTTGGTAACGTCTCTTGATCTCTAAAACATCTGCTTCAGGTCTGCAAAATATAAATTTAAAAAGTATAATAATTATCTTAATAAGAATAATGGAATATTTTAAGCTTTAATTAAAGTACTTACAAATCAAGAGCTATCTTTGGTATTTGTACCATGTATCGAGGGACTACCCTTGTTCTTCTTCGAGGCCTGGGAGATTTACTTCTTCTAGTCCTAGATGGACTTCTCTCTTCTTTCTTTTCCCTTTCCCTCATTCTCTCTTCCCTACGTCTTTTTCTTTCCACCTCATCATCGTCATTTCTTCTATCTCTTGGAGATCTTTCTCTAACTCTTCCAGCCTTATTGCGATTTGCTACAGAGTTAGTATTGGTATTACTTGTGGTAAATCTGCAATTTTACATTAATTGTTAAATTTTAAAATATTCTGTATTTAATTTTATTTAATTAATGGAGGCACATTACCGATTATTTGCATTTTCATTTGGAGGTGGAACTGCATTATATGTTCCAGATGTTCGTGCAGGCTGTGCTTGCCGATTTGTTTGGTTAGTTTGTTGTGCAGATGCTGAATTATTGTTGTTTCCCATAGGAAGCACTTGTATTCTTGTTGCATTCCACTTGAATGGCATATTAGGATTATAAGATGCTTCGACTAAAACTCGATCACCTACTGCTGGGTTGGAGCCTTTAACGCAAGCACTATAAAATAAACTAGTAAATATTTTTCTTAGCTAAAAGTAAAAATAATAGTTTTACTAAAAATATTACCTAGTTTGAAAAAAGACATCTTCATCAACAAAACCAAAATTGTCATGGACTTTGGTAACTGTACCCGTAAATACTCTTTGCTTTGTTGATGATGGAGGCACATTTTGCTGGACTTGCTGAGCAACTCCAGCTACTGATTGCGTGAAAGCATTAGCATTTAGTGTTCTTGGAGTTGGATACGAAACTGTTGCTACCTGCGGGTACAACTGTCCAGCTATACCCGATGGTAAATTAGAACCTAACGTTGCCATGGATGCCATGGTTATATTTGGCTAAAATAAGTTAAAACATAGTTTTAATTAAATTACTAATAAATAAAGTAATTAAATTTATTAATCAAACTTACTTGCTGTAATCCTAAACTCTGTTGATAAACTTGTTGGTTTGGTTGTTGGTATTGGACCATGGGTTGTCCACCCATTCCTCCCATAGCTTGACCCAGCATTTGCTGCTGGATGTTTTGGATCCCTTGCCCTTTAAAAAGAAGATAGTACATTGAATTTTTTGAAATTTCAATTCTTGCCTTTTCCTAAGGATTCAATTTTTTGCTTTTAATATCCTTGATACAGTGAAGTTGCACAGACGCTGTTCCGAGAAAACTACCTTTCAACTTTTCAATCAATATCTTGCATTCTATAAATGAATGCGAACCAAAATAATCTGGTCACTTACTGAAATACATCTCTGACCCAATCAGAGCAATGTCTAACATTGATAATTCCTATCCCCAGAAAGTCATGTCAAACGTTAGCTGGCCTCAAAGCTCCAAGAATGCAATTGGACCTGGGTAGCCCCATCGAAGTCCAGACATCTATTTTCACAGTGACTAAATCTGTGCCGATAAGTAAAACAAGAAGCCGCGAAATCGCCTCGTGCGTGTTTTCGCCTCCGCGGGACTACGGGTGCGCGCGCGCGTGCGATCGAGGCTAGCCTGGGGCTCGATTGAACTAAACGCGTATATACATACGCCCCGACGCGTCCCAATTGTGTCCGGTTCGTGCATCTCACACCCCGAGCCAAAGGTTCGGGTGCACCGTCGTTGCGAAAGCTACTTGGCAGCGCGCTTATCGGCGAGCGGGAGGCGGCGGTCGCGGCGGCACGTCGCGGCGTGCGCGAGGAGGCGGTCGCTCTCACCTGCGTTGCGAACCCAGGGCGGGTTCTTGCCGCCCCCGAAGGGTGATATGTTGCTCATGCTGGGATCCTTGCTGGCCGCGGCGGCTGCGGAGACGCCCGGGCTCTTCCTCTGCTGGGGGCACACGCACACACACACTTGCACGCGCGAGCGCGTCCTTCACTCCGGCGCCATGTTTTGCTAGGATGTGCACCTATATAGCAGCCTCGAGGCCTCGAGGGACTCGCCGACTCGCAGTGTATGCGCAACTGCGAGATACCGGCCGCAGTAGCTACTGGTAGCTATGGCCAGGCACACGCAGCGCCACGACAACTCCAGAACGAGTTGGCTACTGCGCGAGTCAAACTAGCAGCCTGTCGGGGCAGAATATAGATTCACTTTTTTTCTTTTTTTTCGTCTCCCCGATCTTCTGCTGTTTTCTTTTTCGTCGCCCGTTTGGCTCACTGTCAATTTCAGTGCGAGAGAAGCTGCTTCACGTTTTGGAGTAGGAACATCATCAATAGGCGAAAACTGAAGAGGTTATATCTTCTGGAGGACTGCAATATTTCTAGGGAGGTAAATTACTGTTGTTTTAGCTAAACGAAAGGGCCATTTTCGTAAAATATTTTATGAAAAGCGATCGGTGAAAATACCAGTTCACTTTGGAGCAGGTTATAAAGTTAATCAAAATTTATGATGACTTAAAATAAGCTTATATATATTTTAAAAAGAAATCAAGCGAGAGTTTCGCGCGCTTCCGTCTTTATATATTGAACGCAGCTTCGTGCGATGACCGAAATAAGACGTAGAAAAAGCTCGACTAGTTTTTCTTTCTCGCTTTTATTGATTTGTATTGAACTCGAGTAATACCACTTAGAGCATTATAAATTATTCGCTTGGTAAATTTAGCGGTGACTTGATGGAAATGAGAAATGCCGTTCTGTAACTTCTCTACGCTAAATGAATCATATATTTGCTGCACGGGAGCTGCTGCTATATTTAAGATTTAAAAATTCAAATTACTTGAATGTGATTAAGTAATTGTGGAGTATCCTTACAGTATCATCGTTCGTGCATTATGAAATGAATATTTAACTCGTTTTTTAAAAAGTGCATTTGAAATATAAAATTTTTTTAATTAAAATGTTTAATTACTTAACATAATTATTTAAAAGGTGATTACAAAGTACGGCTTAAAAGGTTGAATGTTTTATTTTATTATATTAAAATTTAAAATTGATTAATCCAGTGATATCTGTTCGTTTTCTATAATTAGATCACTGCAAGCTTTCCTGCTCCAAAATGAAAAGAAAAGTAAAGAATCAAAATTTCGCGGTTAAGCTTTGATAGGCTCTTCCGTTTATTGATTGGCCAATGGGTAGCAGTCGCCGGCGGAACTCGCCGGCTTATATAATGGTCGACTGTCTCGCTCCCGCAGCCGGCTCGACCGCAAGCCTATTCGACAAAACACGTGCTCGCGGTAGTACACTGCCAGGATACACACCCGGTCCTCTTTTCTCGCGCGGTTTCGATCCGAAAATATCCCCCGACTCGTCGCGCGGACAAAGGGAAGGCGAAAACAAAGGAGGAGAAAAGCCGCGGGATCGATTGATCGCGACAGGTACACACGCGGGGGCTAGCGGCGGGCGGTGCGAACGAGGAGTAGCGAGTAGCGAGCGGCGAGTGCAGTGTAGGGGGAAAAAATGGCGTTGGCATCGATCTGCCGGCGGCTGACAATTGATTCGACCTTCAGCTGCTCGAATCACTCGTTGGCGGCAGTCCGGAGCTGTGGCCGCAGCTCAAGCTTCGTCAGCTCGGTGAGGACACTAGCAGCAGCAGCCGCCGCCAAGATGGGCCTGCCCCGCGTCTACTTCGACATGCAAGCCGACAACAAGCCCGTCGGCCGTATCGTCATGGAGGTTAGTTAAATTTACTGTTACCTTATTTGTTTACCCCTTTCTTCGATTTCATTTTCAATTACTCTGCACTTCGCTGTTTCGCTGAGTTTCGGAGTTCGCGCTTTACTGGATAAGGGTTGTACCGGCGTTTTGTGTTTTGGAGCCACTTACGGTCGATTATGATTTTCAAATTTCGATGCATTTAAACAATGTTTTTTTGGATAACGTAGTAGAATTTACATTTTTTGTTTTGAAGTAGGCAATAAGTACAGTCACAGACACGAAACTTTTTGTGATTTGCAATTTATTTTGAAATAGCATACTAAGAGTTTATCATTTTTGTTTTTATTTGGAAAAATAAAATGCAGAATTTAAATAGGTCATCTGCTCCAATTTCCATTTTGGAGCAATTCTTTCGTGACTTGCATTTTATTTTGTAACGCGTAATTACGTTAATTATTCATAAATATATTATAACTAATAAATTCTTTATGAATTCTTTTTTTCTTCGTTAATTTTGGAAACACGATCAATTGCTATAAATATTAAAAATATCACTAATATTTTTTGTTCTGTTATGTTTTGCATAATTTAGTTTCTAAAAAATTGCAAAAAATTGCAGTTCTTTGAAAATAAAAGCGTTAATTTAACTGCGCAAAAAGATTGTCTAGTAAAGACACGTAGCAAGAAATTCGAACGCACTCGAGAACATTGTAAGTAATGAGGTTGACTTTATTCCAATGCAATCGTTCGCTAATTATTTTAAGTAAGTGTTGCAAAACGTGTTATAAAAGCAAATTTGCTTAATCTTTACACTATCTTTATGTTAGCGACATGTACTACTACACTAGTTTACTTATTATTAAAGCGAAACTACAGCTTCGCGTATGATTGAGTCTTGAATGCAGGTGAGAATAACAGAGATATGCTCAGTACTTTTATGCATACTCGACCCTGTCCTCAAAATGGTATTTCCTTCTTTAAACTACTGAAGGAGGTCAAGTACCATTACTGCGGGTAATCTTGACTTGTTAAAATTCTTTGCTATTCTAACAAAAAGATTACCTGAATATGCCGCTAAAATATAACGGTCATTTAGTTCCGTAATTATTCTAATTTACTCGATTGCTCCGACTACTCACTATTAAGTAGCAATATTTTTTTATTTTAAATTTTCCATTGAATTACGTTTTTAAATAGTTTTTTTTACTTTGCAAAACATTCATAATATAATTGGTGGTAAAAGAGCTAAGAGAATAAAGATGAATCTTAACGTTGTGAGCAGTGAAAACGCGCCAAACCTTCCGTTTATATTTTTTGCTCTGGCGGCTCGGCTGGAGGGGCGACAGCACATGAGGCATAAGAAGAGCACAGCATGCATTTGTGCAAGAATAGTGCGGTGGCATGGTGCAAAAGCGCCAGCTCGCCGCACCCAAGATCCAAAGATCGAGTCCCGAACCCTTCCAGATCTTTGCACGTCGATGGTATTTTAAATCGATGTGTCACATGTTGGAAGAATAAAAAATTCAACGCCATTGCTTCGTGTTTACCACTATGGTTCATGCGAATCTCAAAGTTGATACAATAATATTATGCTAAAACTTATTTATTATTAAGCAAGAACCTTTTTTAAACTTCTTTATTTATTTACACTATTTAGCTATAGTTTAGTAGTTTAGTCAACTATTGAATAGAAATAAATAAAATTGAATAAATGCAATTTTGCTGCAGCTGCGAACGGACGTGACACCAAAGACAGCTGAAAACTTCCGGATGCTGTGCACCGGGGAGAAGGGATTCGGTTACAAGGGTAGCAGTTTCCACCGGGTGATACCGAACTTCATGTGCCAGGGTGGCGATTTCACGAACCACAACGGCACTGGCGGCAAGTCCATCTACGGCACCAAATTCGAGGATGAAAATTTCCAGCTGAAGCACACGGAGCCCGGTCTCCTCTCGATGGCCAATGCAGGACCCAACACCAACGGTTCGCAGTTCTTTATCACCACCGTTAAGACCGAGTGGCTCGATGGCAAGCACGTTGTCTTTGGAAAAGTCGTCGAGGGCATGGATATCGTTAGGAAGGTATGCTAATTTTCTGTTCTTTGATGACTATAAAAAACTCATTTTAAAAGCAACATTTTTTTAAAGCTCTTCACGCACTTGACTTTAAACTCATTGATTAAATAAAAGCAATAAATAAAAATGTAAGTCTTTAATGCAGTATAAAATTGTTTAAAAAGCAATTCTTTTATACGCAACTATGTTACTAAAAATTGCAAAATGGAAAGTTCGGATTTTGTTTTCACCGCGAAATCAGATCTAGTGAGCGCTATGAAGTTTCCATTCAATTCGGAAAATTGAGCAAGCGTTACGCAACGGGAACCCGAAATAATTTTTATTTTAAAATTAGACCTGAAATTGTGCGAGACGGTGATATCGCCCCTTGCAGTTTTTCGCTCTCGTCTACCGCTACGAAAATAGACGCGCCGATCCGCATTACGGGCTCTCCGTACGCGTAATTCGATAGCCAGGGGGGCTACTGTCCAGTCGCGTTTATTATTTCGGACTGCGACTCGGTCAAGGAAATTTATCGCCTTCGGTCAACCGCGTAATTCAGCCAAAGCGTGATGAGCTTCGCGAAGTGAAGTACATCATTCCATATCTAAAATTACCTCCCCGCCTCCTTCTAATGCACCTCTTCCTTTTGTCGTTGAAGCTGGAGGCGCTGGGCTCGCAGAGCGGCAAGACATCAAAGAAGATCACCGTCGGCGACTGCGGCGAAGTCAAGGCATAAAAGAGTCGCGAGGAAAAGGAAATTGCGCGCTGCCGCGGCAGGAGGGGAGACGAGGCTGCGAGCCACGACGTACGACCGACGTCGCTGCACGGCGAATTAATCATCCACCGCGCTTTAGATCTCATGACATTGCGTCGACTTATTCATTGACCTTCCTTTCCGATTTAGTACGGAGCGCGCATTACACTTGCAAGCGGGCGCGCGTCTTTCCTGGCCAGCACTGGAGGCAGCGCGAACAGCCGAATTTCCCGGACATCCGCCGATTCCGCGCTTTTTCTCGCCGATTCTTCGACGCACACACACACACACGCAAGAGCACACACACATATAAGTTGATTGCGGATACGCACACTTTAGAGCATTTATATGAAGATTTTTATTGTGCCACGCAAAGGTATCGCTTTCCTCGAAGTTTCCTTTGGTGTCTTCTTTTCCATTTACTTTGGATCGGATTGCACTTTTTTCGCGGTGTTTGAATGGTTGTGTCCGGTCATTGAGAAGCGAACTATTGAATTAGCGCGAAGATTTGTAAACGGTCCTGTTAGTATATGAATTTCTACGAATAAAGTTGTTTTCAAAAATCAACACCTGCCTTATTTATCATCGTTGAATTGTAGAATAGTTTTTAAATGTATACACTTTACATGCGTATGCAGGATGGAAATGAAATTGAGACATTAAGATTTTCCAACATTCAAGATTTATTTTGGGCAACATTTGGTAATTCTCTGTACTTACTGTTAATTAATACAGATGAGTCGGATCTAGCGATAACATCGATATCTCTACGGTTCGTAGGTGTACGCCATTGTATGCCGTCCTCGTGCACCTCGGCTCGACGTAACTATTCAATTTTAGAATATGCAGCTAAACCGCACCGTCCGGCGACGCGTGCTACTCTTATAATGGTTAAAACCTCGTAATACACCGCAAAGATGTGAAGATTTGGTGACTCGTTCTGGGATTATTGGTACACCATTGAATAGAATATAAAAAGTTCTCGGATGTACTTACCACGAACTAAATTCAACAATTTGTTTTTGAAATTTGAAATACGATAATACATTGACATTTTTTATAAATATCTGTATTCCTATTTACTGAATCACCAAATATTAGCATCAGTGCTACTTTGATTTCTTGTAAAATTTCAACATTAGACGATAAAGCAAGTATTATTGAGCCAGCAGTAGGAATTAACTGCTAACCAGATGTATTTTTAAACGAAAAATCGAGTTTTGAAGGTTTTGCGTAAAAAATCCTTCGCCTCGATTGCTCCTTCCACCTATACACTCTTATAATATTGCTGATTGCGTTTTTTCTTAAATCCGTTCCCATGCGGTCGTCGTAGCGCTTATTTAAAAAATATGCAGATTACATCAAGGTAAAAAGGAGAAAAAACATAAACGTCACTTTTCAATGAAGTGAATTTGAAGAATACATTGTACAAGAGTACACATTACATTACAATGGTAATGCGGTTGAGCGTCGGCAAATGCGCCACAACGACGCGGAAATCTGCGATCATTGCGTAATCGCGACCGCGCGCGGCGATTATTCCTTTGTCAATCGGAGCCCACCGCCAGGAACATTCAAAGCGATTCAGTGTCAAATTTATTTACAGTTTTGCATCGCAACGAGCTCATTACACTCTCTCACAGTTTCTCCTTCGTACGCACTTCTGAACACTTACTGTTCGAGTCTCGTTTCAACACTATTGAAACCAAATCTAAGTATACCTGTGAATGTCAAAACTAAATGAGGAAGTGTTAACAAATTTGTTTAAATCATAAACAGTGTTTTTCGAGACTCGAGCTTTTTTTATTCACACTGTCAATTATCCTTTGATTAACAAACGCCAAACTACGCTTTGACAAACGATGGTAATGATTACACTTTTATGTCCTTACTAACGATTGTCTATACATTCATAAAGGTGGTCCGTAATTTTTTTTTATTTGTTTACAACTTCCATCGAGAAGAATAAATTTTATCATTTTTTTTATCACTCAACTAAGACGAAAATCCGATTGTGTCGGTGCGCCGACATTGTAATCTGGCATGTGCTCGCTTATATCTTTTTTTATATTATAATTACGTTAATTATGAGTTAAAAGTGCTTAAAATTAATTTCTTGGCTAAAATGATACTAAATATAGCACAGAACGCAATAATTACACACTACATCATGACTCGAGATTAACATTGAATCGAAAGTGTCTTAAAATTAATTAACAAAGGAACTTGCACAATTTTTGATAGGAATGAAAGAATTTCGCTCGTCAGAGAGCGCGAGAATTCGTCGTACTTTGGAATTTTACAACTTCAATTGTTTACATATACAAATGTCGCGGGATGAGTGGTAAATAGGAAGGCTAAGGACGAGGAAAAGACGGGAAAAATTCTTCGAACCATCGAATTTAATGGCAACATTTATAAAGTTGATTACATTTTGTATTATACACTTCTTGCGTGCTTTAAATGTTTACTCTTACATTATTGAATTCCAATTCGCCTTCGTCCAGCGAAGGCCGATAAATCGATTCTTTATTTAATATTTCAGCCCAACGCTATTCTCTTTTGTTTTACCTCCTTCGGAATAGCTCCTTGTGCTTTACGTACTTGTGAACTTGCGTAGATCATTTTTCATTATTTTTTTATTTCAGTGTTAAATCATTTGGGTTAGCCGCTACTAAAAAATAACTTTTTATCACTATTGGAGATCCCCGCTTCTCGAGGCTGTAGGCGACTTGCATTCATTTTTTTAATGCGTTTTCAGCACGCGAAAACTGCTGCGCGTCGACCTTTCGAGGCGTATGACGTAGACTCGCGTTACGGCGCGATATGGGCGCAGTTTGACGTCTCGGAATTGTTCGACCTGTCACTGTAGTCTGATGCGTTTTCTCGTTAAAACTCGCAGATACCTAAAACTCGACAAAATGGATACCTTTTGTTTTATTTTTCTAACTTTTTTTTTTTATCAAACGCAAAATGCATACACATTTTTTCCAATTTCACACAAAGGAATTGAATGGAGTAATACGAATGGAAAAGCTAAAAGATAAAACATATTCACTTCGTCGAATTAAAGATCCCCAGAGCGCGCGTGCGTCATCCTCGATCGGCGAAAGTTCAAACAGTTAAATTTACTTTAGCATTTTTACTTTGGCTCAATATCTCTGTATAAAACTTAATAATTAACGTTCGTCCGCTCCAAAAGCAACGCCGGCAGGCAGCCGTGCGCTCTGTCAAAATCCCCCCGCTTCTCGTAAAAGGAAAAATAAGCGAGCCGCGAGCATCCTCCGCGACCCGATCGCAGTGCGAAATCAGTGACTGAAAGCGAGGCGCCGGCGCGTCTTCACGCGGGCACGTGGCAGCCGGCGGCCTCGGCGAGCTCGCACGGCCTTCATTTGACGAAGAGGTCCTTGAGGGAGGAGCAGATCGAGGGCTCGCAGGACTCGGCCTGCTCGTCGTCCTTGCCGGAGGGGCCGGGGGCGGCGGCGGCGGCGGCGGCGGCGCTCGGGCTGCTGCCGCCGGTGAACCAGGCCGCTACCTTGCCGGCGGGTCCGCTCGCCGCGACCCCGCGGGGCGCCTTGCCCGGCGATATCGCCTTGCCGGACTCTCCGGCCTCCGCGGACTCACCGGCCGCCGCGCCGCTGCGCAGGAACTCCTCGATCGCGTTGCCCAGCACCTGCAAAACAGCCGCAATTTCGCTTTAGAGGGCCGGATAAGCGGGGATGGCTGCGAAGGGGTGGAGGGGGATTCGGGGCGCTGGCTTTGTTTCCGGGGGAAAAATATGCAGAGCATTGAAAACAATTTTATTTCGGATATATACGAGAGCTGAATTTTGCAGAATGCACGAGCTCGCTCGAGTGCGCGTTCTGAAGTATTTCAAATACAATTCCGGCTCTCCGAGCTTTTCATTCGGTCGATCCTCATCGTTTTCCTTCGCGTCTCTCCCATAGTTTCGCGAAGAATTCGCAAAACAGCCGCGGAATACGGATTCGCTTCGACCCTTATGCGCGAGCCGCGATGGAAGTTTAAGCGCAGGGGAAAAGTTTGCGCTTGCTAAATTCGCGAGAACTTTCTCGTCGTTTAGGGTTTAAAACTTTTTCATTAGAAATTTTTAATGGTTTTCGAATGCTCCGGGCTATTTTTTTTTGATCGAATCGTTAAAACTTTTTTTCTCCGCGATAATCTTTTGGAGCAATTAGCAAAGTACTTGCTCGGGGTACGTAAAGCCAAATTGGTCAATAATCCAGTGGTGGCCACCAGTGCACGTAATGCAATTATAAGATTATTCGTAGGATTACACGCCTCGGCCGCGGGAATCAATGAAAGCAGAAGCGCATTTGCATACGAAGCTTTTTACCCATTCGAACATCAATTAGCGAAATGTGTTTACTTTTAATTTCGATTCGGTTGTTCAAATATAGGCTGTATTTATTTAAGTTTTCTTTTTGCTACTCTCCATTAATGAAATAAACATGCATCGAAACGTCATTTCCTTAATCAACTTTTTCATCGAATAGGAAAGAATGGTTACAGGCAGATTTAAATTTTTTATCAGTTTTCTTCATAAAGAACGCAGGAAGCAAGGACAGTGTTTCGAACCTGAGCATCGACTTTGGTACCGCTGGTATCGTCCCAGACGACCTTGTGCCGGACCTCGTCCTTAGTGGGCGAGGTCTTGGTGAGGCTCTCCTTGACGGCCTTGACGACTCGCGATTTTTCGAATTTGAAGGAGAGGGTAGTCACGGGCGAGTCGGAGTTCCGTTGTTTCTTGGACATGGGCTGATGTCGCTTGGCGAACCACGACGACGGCGATATGATCGAGCTGCTGTTGGCATTCAAGCCCTTGGACAGCAGAGCCGCCGCGCTCGACTGCTTGCTATCGCCGCAGCCGTGGAGTATCGAAACGTCGAAACTGTTCGACCGGTTACTCTTCAGCCTACGAACAAGTAGTAAAATTTGAGTTTCATAAAAAAATTATTTTTCTTAAGAAACTGTTCGATTATCGCGTAGATGATGGTGATAAATAATGGGTACTGGAGTGGAAAAATAAATAGATGTAATTAATAAATATCTTGGTGGAGCCCAACTCCCGATTAGCAGTCTGTACTTAACGCGGTAGCCCTTTTGGCTCGGAGGTAGAAGCGCTCACACAACAGAAACTTTACAAAACACGATGATGTTTTATAAAACTGCTGTAGTGCAATGAGCTTTAGAACATTTATTTCATTTAACTTTTTCCTAGCAGAAAACTTTATTCACTGTTTTTAATTCTACGAAACATTTTTTTAAAAACAAGAGGACAGAAACTTCAAAAGACATGTACTGTGAATGCGCGAGCATCAATTAGTCGTTATGCGCTTTCTATTTACTGTAAATGAAGATACTTGTCCGTCGCTAATTAAAACTGTTTAAATGTACCGAATCAAAGGAAATAATTAAATTAACGAGAGATCGGCGAACTTTAATTCATCCAATTAACGCGAACAAAGAGAAGGAATAAACAAAAAGAGTCCCGGACCTGTTCCTCTTCTGCTCGATTGTCTTGAAGGAGGAGTTGGACGAGAAGGGCTTCTGCTCCTTGTCGTCCTCGGTGCCGCATCTATTGATCTCGGTGGCGGAGGAGGTGAGCGAGCTGAGGATCGATATGAGATCGGTGTTGGTGCAGACGATGCCGGACGAGGGCGAGATGGCGGCGGAGGTCGAGGGCACCCCGGACCGCGGGGGTATGGGCGGCGGCGGCCCGGACAGCATCGGCGGCCGCGGCGGCATCTCCGAGGCGCGCCGCCGCGACGTCGCCGCCGACAGGCTCGGCGCCGACGGGATCGTCGTCAGGGCGAAGTCCGAGAAGCGCCGCTGCTGGTACTGCGTGTAGCGCTGCGTGCCCGCCGTGCCGTTGCCCTCCAGCGGCTGCACCTCGCACACGCGCTCGTGCGACGGCGTCTTCCACATTTTTAGCCGCACCTGGGGAACGCCGAGTGTGAAGACTAATTTTCATTAATTTTCGGTCAATTCAAAAAAAAGTAGTGCGATGTACTTATAATTGCTGCTGATTTTCTATATTGCCTTTCGAGATATTACTCTCTGAAATCCAATCAGTGAAATTTTCACTGATTTTTACAGTGACTCCAGTTTTCACTGGTTGGTAAGTGAAAAACTACTGT
>JAXIUT010000009.1:27242129-27252381 GCA_035586675.1 Eurytoma californica | reverse complement strand
TTGCATTCGGGTTAGAGGAGGGGAGTAAATGAAAATGGTTAATAAATAACGATATGCACATTGCATCCGTTTATAGCACCGGTGTTGAATATAACTTTCGTGAATAATGAGGTTTTAAAATATTTGTTTATTGTCTCTATCTTTGTTTTATAATGTGATTAAGACGTCGTTTAATCCTATTGTAAGCAGATTTGGAGTCATCAGTTAATTGTAAATTCATCGGTACATGGAAGCTATTACGTAATCCGCACTGGACCCTCGAATACGCAATTAAACTTGCAACAATGTTCAATGATTGATGGTGTGCTAGTAGTCGATCTAGTTGATAACACAACATTTTCGATGCTCTTCGTTTTTTTATAACCCGATATGAAATAATAAAGCAGCACCGCTTAACCGTCACGACTATTACTTTTTATTTACTTTTTTGAGCAATAAATCCTTCTCGTTGTTTACTTCAAATAAAAGTGATTTATGAAAATGGGAAAAGAGCAAATCGTTAAATAAGAATTCTGTATACATATCCACACCCTTTCAAATATTTAATTTAATTCATTCAAATATTAATTTAAATCATTATTTTTAGTATCTTTAATAGAATTACGAAATATTAAGTAAAACATTTTCATTAATTAGAAATTATTATTAAAATTTATATTATAGTGGGCCACCCCATTAAAAATGTTGCATTTGGTGTGAAAAACATTTATTAATAAGTTTCAATCAAATCAAAGCATTTTGAAAGATTACCATTATTACATTGCGGTATTTATTTATTTATTTATTTATCCAGAGTTACATAATAACAATTGTCGATCAATACAGAGTATAATTATAGTTACATAATAACACACTATACCGTCGCAAATCCTGCAGAGGAAAATAATTCCTGTTCGCAGGTCCGGTTTAAAATAAGTAGAAAAGAAAAATAGTAAAAGAAAAGTAGAAAAAAATAAGAAAGAAGAGAAGAAAAGAAGAAAAGTAGAAGTAAAAATGCTGTATCGGTTTTACTATTCAGTAAGAACTTCCAGCCATATTTGCATACTTCCAGTCATACTGGTACGAGACTATGTAGGTATTACTATATATAATTTTTGTATATAGTAATACTGCAATGTAATCTTTCAAAATGCTTTAATTTGAATGAAACTTGTTAATAAATGTTTTTCACACCAAATGCAACATTTTTAATGGGGTGGCCCACTATTCCCCGAAGGTTCACATTGCCCCATGGCCCGCTATGCCCCGCTTTCCCCTACGTAAATAGATATTTATTCGAAAACGCTCGTAATCGTAACGTTGCGTAACAACAATGCATCCGAGATGGGTGGGATGCTGGCGCAGCTCAGCTCGCGGGCAAACAACTCGCGTCATTACGGGCGCGGGAGGAGCGCAATTAGCGAAAACCGTGGCATGCGCGCGCGCGTAAATGCCGGCGTAATTGATAAGCGGCGGCCTCCAAGGTTGCGCGTCGGCGCGGCTGCGCGCCCCTCCTCCTCAGGGTAAACATCCCGGAGGAGGTGATGCGCCGGCTTCTTTCCGAGCTTTTGTCTCCGTCGAAGGTCCTTGCCGCGCATAAATATCCTCGACGGAGTCGTCGCTGCGCGCATCGCGATTCTTTTGAAATTTCGGCGAGTAGAGTAGGTCGGACATATTCGCCGAACAAAAGGGTGAGACGCTCGTGCCTTCGCGATTTTTCTCCTTTTTTTTGTCGCGGAGAGAGGGAAATCGATGCTGGCGCGTGTACGCGGATGTGCGTTCCGGTGCCCTTGCATTTGGCTGTGGATCGATGAGGTGCAGATGCGTTTAATTAGGCGCTCGTGGAGCTGCCGAGGGCGGCTGACGAACTGACGCCAGGAAGAAACTCCCGTCGCATGTTTCATTTGTTTTAGGTGCACCGACACGTGTTGTGCGGCTCGCACGTGCACGCCTGTCGGTCGATTAATTTCGGACTCGCCGATAAGGCGAAACAGCCGTTGATTCCGTCAGCACTTTGATTGTCAAATTAGATATGCTGCCGTTTATTGACGTAGAATGATTTCACTGTATAGTCATTTTAAGATGTCATTACTTTAAGAGACTTTACCTAGATTTCGATAAGTAATCGATGAATCGACATTTAGTCTATTTACAAAAATTAATTTAAAATTGCAGTTTGGTAAAGAAACATGATAAAAATTGACCTAGTCTTCAAGAAAAAGTTCTTAAGATTTCAAATCGAGAAAAACCTGTAGTTCTCAATAATTCATGGAAAAGTAAAGAAAATTCTAGAGTGATAATTCGTACTTTTAGAAACTTTCAAACAGGATATTGCCCGCGATATTAATTAAGGACAGTCGATTCGAAGGAACTACAGCGCGCGAATTCTCCGTCGGACGATAGAAAGATAAGTCGCAGTTCCGCGGGACCGAGCGTCCTTGCCGCGAGATTTGGATAAGCAGATTTCGCTTTTCGACGAGATAAAAGCGCCTGTTCTCAAACATACGTAACGCGGGCCGCACATTACCTCGAGGAGCGTCGGAGAGCGCGCGAGCAGAGCTTGACCGGCGGGCACGTGGCGTCGATCCTCACGGCCGAAGAGCAGCCGCTCGGCGCGTGTCCGCGAAGTCTCCGCTTTACCCACGTGGAGATAATAAGTAGCCTCCAGAGTGCGGACGCGGTAATTCTTCAAAGTGAAGATAAAGTGGACTCGCGACGCGAGGCCGACGCGCAGATCGCCGTCACGTGCCCCCGCGGACTCGCGGTCCACGCGCCGCCTAATGAGAGGATCTTGAGAGATCCTGCCGAGGTCGCGCGGAAATGCTGCGTTTGTTTATCGCGCGCGCAAATGGGGCGGGCTCAATAACAGCGCCGCGTTAAAGTTTGATTACTGCGCGGGATTCGATAACGCACGTGGAAGCAGATGCAGACGCACCTACTGCCGCTTTACGGCGGCCCGTAAAGCGGGAGAACCTCGGCGAATGGAAATTTGCCGCGCACGTGCGGCGAACAACTCCTCCACTCGATTTTATTAAGTGATTACCTTTGGCATTAGTTTTTTTATGTCGATTATTATGGAATCATTTGAAACTTTCGAAAAAAATTAAAAGAAATTTCACTGCGCAATATTCCAGATGAAAGTGTATAACTATAAATCTAGTTCAAGCGAAATCTTCTTAAATATTACTTTTTAATGTTCTTATTTACGAAAATGGAAGCATGACTTACGACTGCATAATTTAATTTAAAAGTGGAATTATTTGAAAATTGTATGATGTTTCTCGCAGTAATTACATCTTCTTAGCGAAAAATACAATCGGAAGACTCTCCAGGGACATTGCGATTTCTGAGAAAAAAGCCGGAGAGCACAGCAGGTCCATTATCGTCGGTGAAGTGCTTCTTTTTCACCCGCCGTATATACAGGGCGTGCATCAAGCGGAGAGTCGAGAGAAGTGATACACGTCGTAGGCATACAGGGGACATCCTTGGCTGCGATCGGAAAAAGCCCCGGCGGGGGGCGGAAGATGATGAATCATGCGACCTGTTAAAAGCGCTCGGCGCGCGACTGCGCTAGAGAAATATCACCTCGGAGGGCTATGCGTAGGCAAGAGAAACGGGATGAGGCGAGCTCAGGAGATCGATAATTGAGATGATTGGCTCTCGCGCCCGCCCGCCGGAAATAACAGACGTAACCGGCCGATCGAACTATTTCTGAAAGTGCGAAAGTAATCTCCGTGGAAAAACGCATCCGGAATGCTGCGAGTGCTGTACGTTAAATTCGAAACAATCAATTTTTAATAGGAATTTATTTACCGCGCTTTTCGAGCAAATTAAATTTTTACTTTCATTCAATAATTTTGCAATTATAACAGCTCTATTATTTAACTATTCAGTGAGATATATTCAGTTATTCATACACATAATGAATGGAATTTTTATTTTACGCGATAAGTGTAATTTTTATTTTGATCGGAATAAAAACTGGAATTTCGAGAAATTCAATATGGACACTAGTAGCGGTAATTTATTGTTATTATGATAAAGGCTCTTATAAAGTTGTACTAAAGCTGACTTATCAGTTGTTAAAGTCGCAGAAAAGTCTCTTGCTTTTTCGACATCGACTATAGCTCTATCTCTTACGGTCGCGTACGCTACTTGTCTCCCGTTTCGCAGTCGGCGCAGAAGAGACTGTTGTTTTAATTTCTCTCTCTTTTTTTAGTCGGCCGCCGAGTCCACTTTTTCGCAAAGTCGCGAGAGAAAGAGGCGAGCGCAGGGCGTATTTTCCGGCTATTTCCGCGGGTATTGTTCGCGCGCGACTTTTTATCGCGTTGACGTCAACCGCGCGCGCGCGCGCAGCCACTTTTTGCGCTACGAAATTGGGTTTTCACGCGGACACAGCCGGACGGTACATTTCGGTTAGTCCAAATTATTTTCAGCCTCGAGGAACAACAATTAAACAGCCCTTAAAACATCGCCCTGGGTTTGCTGCGCAGGACCAGCTGTCTATACCCGCATATCGGGCTATGCTCAACGGTCCATACAAATTTTTTATTCGACGTCATTCCCTTTGATCGACTGACGTCAGCCGCCTGCAGTAGGCGCCTCGGAGCACTTAGAAAATCGGGAGGGCGCGAAACGACGTAACGGCTGTAACCCTTGGCGACGGGCCGCGCGTTCTTGCATCCGCGGCGCCGCGCCCCCACCTCCGATAAATCCGATTTTGAAATATTCGCGGAAAGGGATAACGACCTAATGAATCGTCCCGTTTACGTCTTCAATTTCCTTCGAACAGAGCTCAGCCGACTTCAATATCTCCGAATGGATTCCGAACGGCCTCCATCCGGCGCTCGCGAACGACGCAACGGTACTGCAGCCGCGAAAATCCACCTCATGAATTTCTCGAATCAATACTCACCCGGGGTACTCCGACGACTCGATCGGCCTTTTATCGCGGGGCTCGCCTCTTTTTATTCCCCCTCCGTAAAAGCCGATACACCGCGCGCATTTCGAAAAAAAGAGAGGCTTCGTACGAGAGGTGCGCGATCGATACCCGAGAGTCGCGCTGCAAAATTAACGACTTCAACTACTCGTTTGTTGCGAACTAACAGGTTTAGGCTATGCTGGAAACTCGCGAGAATTCAGTAGATTGCGCGGTCGCAACTTTGCTGGATACTTGACAACAATTTTGGAAATTATTAAGGGCAAAATTCATTCTTTGACACAAATTTTGATGTACTTTCTAATTTAGTCCGTACTACCACGTAATTTCTTTATGTCAAAAAAAAAAAGAGGAATTTATTATTTCTACAAAATATTATTTAAAGCTTCTAATTTTTGAAAGGCTACATTTTTAGTTACTTTAATGTGGTCTTTAATTAGGTATGCGCAGCTAAAAGAGAGGAGCATGCGGGTAAATCCGGTAATCAGTCCAGCTTCGTCGTAAAAGATATGGCATGAACATTTGCCCACCTACGGCATGATATGTGCAGTGAAGCCGCGACCTGGCAATTGCTCGATCAGGCGTTTGTTTGTTCGTTTGGCCGGTGGATTACGGAATTTAATGCGGCCATTGTGCCGGCCGATAATTGCTTTCGACGCGGGGCCTTTTTTAGCTTTCGACGTCCCCGTTCGCGCGCGTGTCCATCGGAAAATGTAGCCTCCCTCGAGCGAATTCGCTCCACCCCTCTGCTGCATCTCAATGAACGGATTGAAAATTACCTCGACTGGTCGTTTTATGAATATTCCTAGCTCGTTCGCGCTCCTAGCTTACCAATGTAAAAGCGTCCAATGAAAAGTCGTTATATTTACTTAAAACTGTCTTAAATAGTCAAAGAAGTGGAATAATTATTTTTTCAACGGCGCAAGTAACGAGACTGTATGGAAAAATGCCGTTATCACTACAATGCAAATGAGAATCGAAATCAATTAAGAATCGCATGGAAAAAAAACCGCGACAAAAAGTGCAATAATCATAATTTCTCATCGAGTAGCGCGCGTCCGATATAAAAGCGCAGACGCACGCGTTTGACGTGGCGCTAATAAATTTAATTTTTCCCCGATTCCCCGTAAGCGCGCGTCAAATAAACGTCGAGCTGCGGACGTGCATCAATCACTCGGCGAGTCTCCCGCTATTCTTCTCACAGCCGGTTCTTGCTGAATAATCGACGTGGAGCTCCTAATTGTTAAAAATTTCAAGAGCGACTGCTGTTCTATAAATAAGCGAGAAACCGCGCGAGGCCGACCCCTTAAAAAGTGGACAGCGCCGGGGCGGATAAAGCGTCCCGGCGGACGAGAGCCCCGCCATTATTTCGCTCCAGTGGCACTTTCTCAAAGGCCCGACTTATAACTCGAGCCCGGCGCGCTGTAAAAAATGGAAAGAACCGGGGCTGCGAAGGTCGGACCGTCTTTAAGATTCCCTCCATGAAATGTTCATTTGTCAATTTTATGCTCGGCCAGTCGATGCCTTAATTCTCCTCCCGACCTTTAATTCTCTTATTCCCTCCCCGTACATTTTTTCCCCGAGCTACCGCTGTCTGTGCGCGGATCATCTCGAGAAAAAAAGGCCACTCCACTTGCTCTTGTTTTATTGGCGCCCCTCCGACGTCGCGGAATCGACTTGCCCCGCCAGTTTCCGCTGCAGTTGCCGCGCGCTGTTTTTCGAAGCCGACCGTAACTTTTATTGAAAGTTATCGCCGCGACAATGCGAGCGCCGCGAGTACATAATGCGGGGTCGGGGGCGAATCTAATAAAGCGCCGTCGCAAGTTTGCCGCGAGATGGAAAGCGTAAGAGAGGATATTTGCTGCCCCGGAGCGACGCGGAACGCATTTACCGTTTGTCAATTCAAGAGTTCTGCGCTGATAAAACAGCGGGTGGGGGCGACGTCGCGGGAAAATAAATGGAAATGGCAAGCGCGACCGGGAAAACTGTGCAAAGATAACGAGAATTTCGTCGGAGGAATACTGCCCAGGGGATGAACTTCGATGGGAAAAATTGCACCGTTCATCCTGTTCATTCTCTTTTTCACTTAGGCAAACTTTTAATTTGTTTCTAACGAGAAATTCATTCGTGCACGCAATCAAGTTTAATACAATTTTCATATAACTAGAGAATATCCTCAACTTAGTTTTCAACGTACAATATAAACTAAAATAATTAACAAGTCTATTTTATATCAATCTTTCTCGCACAATTTTTCACTTCAATGAAAGAAAAGTTTTTTTAAGTGATAAATAAAACTAAATTTCAAATCACTGGTTCAAATAATTATAAGATCTCATTGGAATGAAATAATAGATTCGAGAGAAAATTGCTCACAGATTCGCGTAAAATTAGCTAATCGAATGGCAAGCTGCACGAGAATGGAAAAGCAATCGCAATCGTTGAAGTATTAATTTACATCGAAGGAGGGAAGTAGGAGAATTGGAGGAAAAAGTGGGCATCGATCGTCTCGCCCTGTTAACGAAAGCGAAAATTAACGCGCGGGAAAAATCTTGCGCTTCGAAAGACAGCGAGAAACGGAGTTTAATTATTCATAGCCTTAATTGAAGGAAAAGCTCGAGCTTTCGCGTTAACGGCCCGCGGCGGCCCGGCTCGTAAACATAATTGACGCAATAACGAGCGGCTTGAAAAAGGCATTTACGATGTAATTCCCGCGACGTATTTCATTTGGACCAATCTGCCGTCTCTTAAATCAGACTCGGATATGCCCGCTCACCGGGAGGCTACTATTCCTCCGGAATCCGCGTGTCGTTTAATTTGCGAAAGTTAAATTGAATTTCTCGGATAAATCATTGCTTCAGCGGTTCATTGCAATTAATAAATTTCGAGAATAGACGCTTTTATGACTTATTTCATTTTAACTGCGGGACTCATTACCCCGTTAGTGAAATGTTCTTAGTACAATCATCGAGGATACTTATTTAAGTAATAATCGAAATTTCAAACATTATTAATTGAAAAGTTAAGTAAAAATAATAAATTGCATAAAGCAGTGTAAACGCGTCTTTGCCACGGACGGTAAATGTTCGTGTAAAGCTCCGGTGAAACTTGCGCCATCGGCTACCCCGAGACGAAAATTACGTTTCAACGCCAACATTTCCGGCAGCGTTTGCTTTGGCTCGAAAGAGCACCCCGATGACTTTGCACTATTTCACTCGAACACTGATACGACAAGTCAGCGAAATTTCCCTTCAAAAGCGTGTTTCAATATTCTAGGTGATTTATCTTAAAGTGTTGCTAAAAAGGCATTTACGTTGCAAAAAAGTTAACACGAAAGAGAGTGTAAAAAGTTTCTCTGAGATGAATCGGTGTATAAAGGAAGCAAGGGGGAGGAAAAGCCTCGGTCTCTGGCCCATGAGCGTACGTTTACCTGTCAACGTGAGCGTACGCGCACACGGAGAGTTACTATCATTTGCATGCGCTAAACTTTCGTGAACGCGCACAACACCATAAAGTTCAGCAGAGGTAATTTTAATTACAAAATGCTTCCGAGTTCCCTCTTTCCTCCGGTTACCTTCTCGCGCACTTGCACGAATTTGTACCCAAGTAACGTGCGTTGCACCTCGCATTTTACACAGTTTTGTGGGCTCGAAATCACACTCTATAAACTTTCTAGAAGAAATTCAACTTTCTTGTATTTTCATTTAAACCAAATTGAAACTTCACTTATTCTTTACTTTATTAAAAAAAGTAATTTGATGGTTTAATTTCCAAAAGTCACCGCCAATATTGCCTTCAACAATGGTATTTATTGATAGTTCTGACCTCAGTATTTTATCGAAGAAACTTTAAGTATATTGCTTCGGTGCTCCCAATTGTCTGCATAATAAAATCCCGATAATTTTTCAACGAAGCTTTTTCCCTATAAAGCATAAGAAAGTCTTAAATGAAATGCACTTCCTCCTTTTACTTCAGCCGCCGTAGTAAAAAGAAGAGAGTGCAGTCGCGGGCGTATCGGTACACCTGTACAAGTTAAAATTGAACTTTTACAGCGAGCAAGATGGGCTCCGAAATTAAAAGAGCAGACGCAGACGAAGGCGGCACGCCCGGGGTGGAAATAAATTTTAATTTTCCGCCTGGGAGGCTCGCCGGCGATGCGGCGGCTAAATTATGCGCGCGGTTTTGCACCTGAAACTCGCTGCTTACTCGGCGTCGCTGCGGGCTAGAAAAAAAAGCCGCGCGTTTACCGAGCGCGAGTACAGCGGCGAGTGAACTTTCGGTGGCCGACTAGGTATACGACGTTTACCGAGTCGGGCGGACTTTTTCCCTCTCCGCAGGCGCGGCTAACGCGATAGCCGAGTCGTTTAAGCAACTTGTTTGCGGACACGGCGAAATTTTATCTTTTTGTGCGAGCAAGTATCAAGTCGACGATTGCGAGCTGCAGTACAAACAGTCCAAACGACTTTAACATGAATTAACATTCGTTGCGTTTATTTTGCACACTACGAACTGTTCAGAATTCATTTAAATACATAGTTATGTTTTATGTGAGTTTAGAATGAATAAAATTCAATTTTTAAGTGTAAGCTTACTTTTTTCGCTTTGTTAGTTGTGTAATAATTGAGCTCAGTGACGATGAAATTCAGGCCACTTTGTAGCAAGCACTTGTTTGTCGACCACAGGAGTCGCGATCATAAAACTGTCGCTTGCACATTCTTACAGCGGCCCTAGAGAAAAACAATAAAGTCGCTATTCATCATAATGTAATCGTCGAGGTCGCGTGTTTTTTGTTCGCAAATGCATCGTGGCTACTTTACTATCTCGCTCTTTTGTTACTCACACATCTCTGGGTCCTTCGCAAAACTTTGCTTACTCGCTCGTATATTTCCTCCACTTTGCTGGATGGAAGTGAGATTTATTATCAGAAAATCCCCCGCGATTTTGGCCCTTCGAGAATTTGTCTTTTTTCTGACTTTAAGCACCTAAAACCCGCTCGAGAAAGTTGAATGTTTTCAAAAAGCCGAGCTACTTAAAAAGTTAAGGATGTCGTTTTTAACGGTATGTTTATCGGGCCGAGAAAAGAAAACCGTGATAGTTCAGTTTTTTAAGTCCTCGACGCTTTTCGCCGACTTAAGAAAAGAGGATGGAACTTGCAGCGGATTTACTTGAAACATCGACTTTGTTCATTTTTTTCATTAAAAAATATAGGGCGATTTTCCCGCAAAAAATTTATGTCTCATCCCCGGATGAAATCGGCAATTTTTCGGCAGGATAAGGTGTCTTTTGAATCTTCGCCTTGAAGATAAAAAAGGTTGCCGGCGTTTCTCGGTCGTA
>JAXIUT010000009.1:27219528-27242029 GCA_035586675.1 Eurytoma californica | reverse complement strand
AATTTTTCGGCAGGATAAGGTGTCTTTTGAATCTTCGCCTTGAAGATAAAAAAGGTTGCCGGCGTTTCTCGGTCGTACATCAAAAAGATAATCAATCGCGTGAATTTTCGAATGAAATCCAAGCTCTAAACTAATCACCCACACGTAACCGAGTGACGCTCAATTTTTATACCGGCAGGGCGCAATTTTTTTTCGAGGCTAGATTCGTGCTTCTCTTACCTCGCTTTGCACTCACGTGTTTTATTTGGACTGTTTACTCCAGCGTAGATTTATTTTGGCCAAAATACTGAACTAAAATAGTTTGCGCTAAATAGTGCGCTGTTTGAAACTCGAAGCAACGAACAATCTGAGTTAGTAAGTGAAATCGAGCGAGGTTGATTTAATCGAGTTTTAATTTTTAAATGGTATGTACGTTAAATTTCAATCAAGCTTTAATCATTGTCTAGTGTTTACCCGCGAAAAGTTTCAATGTTTTAGTTACGGTTTAATCAACAGCAAATAAATAAACATTCCGACATCCGTAATGTTGATTCTATCGTTAATGAAACCTCTGATCGTTAATAGCATTTGAAGTGTAGATAAATTATTGCTGTTAGAAAATAGGCTTTGTCCATAAGCATTTCTGCTGTGTACGTTTATCTCCTTCGATAGAGTCGCCAAAACAACGGCCTAGGCCCTATCGCGTAGGCGGTTACGCTCTAGGCTTTCAGTGGACTACCGACCTTCCACCCGATCAGTTCATCACGAGTAGAGTTTTTAGAGTCTTAAATCTTGAGTTTTTAAATAAAGAGTCACCTTAGATAAATAATGAGAGTTCAATATTTAATTAAATAGAGTGAATTGTGTTTTATTTATAACCTTTACTCCAAAAGTTGCGCTATTACAAATCTAACGTATTGAATATAGTTTCCAGAGGATAATTAATTAAAACAAATAATCTAAAACAAAATTGTAGAGAATAAAGATTAGCAGATGAGAGAGATAAGAGATATTATAGAAGGGAAAATGGGAGTAATTGAATATGGGGTAACCGCAAGGCGACGCACGCCCCGGGCTAATTGCGAAATCCAAAGAGACGTTCAGCGGGAAGACTTTAATCACATACCGCGATGTTCAATCGGCAATTAGCCACATAACGAGGCGCTCGCACCGCTTAATTAGCGCGACCAACTTCTTTGAGGGTTAAATTAAGAAGACCTTGCCGGCCCCGGTGTTAGCGAAGGCTCCGGGCTCCTGACGTTATTGTTTTATGGACATCGAGCCCTCCTTCTCTCTCTTCCGGCATCGTTAGCGAATTATCCACGCTCGGAAAGTTTAATTGAAGGCGTCTGAGTTGGGGAAAGGGGGAGCAAATTTGCGACGAAGAAAAGGATGAGCTGCGTGGTTGATTGCCTGGCTGGAATCTTGGAGATGTCAGCACAATATTGTGTTTTTAATGAAATGGAATATTTTCTATTTCTAGTTTTTTTAATCAACAAATAAATATAATAATAGTATGGCGAGAGAGTGTTATTGAAGAAGCAATTTCAAAGATAAATAATTAGAATTGTTTTCGGAGATTGATAAGTGCATGACTGGATTTGCCGAAATTAAAAGATATTCTCGTGAAAAATTAAATGAAAATCACTGTCGAATTAATAAACAATATTTATATTTTTTCAAGAAAATACAATGCAAATTATTTGCAAATGAGCGCAGTACGCAGGACTTCTAGCGACTTTTCAATTATAAACGTCAAACCTTATCTTCCAATTACGCAAATCTCGCAATTAAGTTAATTCGTAAAACAAACAATTTTGAACTCGGTCAAGCGCAAATCCGTCGGAGGTGAAAACTTCCGTCAATGGGGTAAGAATCAGAAGCGAGAAAGGCGAGAGTTCCCCCCTTCCCAGGCTCGCCTCGAAATTTTCATCCGGCGCGCGGCTTCCCGTTTCACCTGCTCTCGAGAGCGGCCGGGCGATTGTTAATTCAACTAAGAACTTCTTGAGTGCATTCGAGTGGCTCTCGGGTCGAAGTTGCCGCGACAGATGCAGTCGAGCCACTAGAATGTATTACGTGCGCCACACAGCGTCGCCGGCGCAAATAATAAGGTTTTCCCGGGTAGAAATTTTTTCCTTTGGTCTCGAGGGTGAAATTAGGTCTGACTTTTTTCTACTCGAATAAAAAGGTCGTCATGACTGGCGGAGATCAAGCGAGCCGTCACTGATAGAACGATAAGTACCGGCATTCATTAGGGGAGGATTAGCTATGAAAAATCGGGAATACTACTTTGTTCGCTTGATTAATGCCGATAGATTTATAATCGCATTATGAGTCTGTCATCAGTCATATACCCTCGAATGTATGCATTGTTTACGTAAACAAATTGATTAATTTTCAAATAAAGAAGATAAAGATTAACTCGCATTATTTTAACTATACGACATACATTATTTAATTACAATACAATTTTTAAAAGAATATGTATTTTATTTATTTAAAAAAAAAAAGAAAAGATTTTACTCTTATTTAATAATAAATCAGTTGAACACTTGTGCTTTCTCCTTTTTACCGAGCAGAGTTAATTGCATCGCTAATGAATTGCATTGAATCTCTGACAGGTCAGTGGGCATTTTTCAGACGGGCTTAGAATATTGATTTAATTACCAGCCACTCATCACTTTGCCGCAGAATATTTTTCACGAACATTCAAGTTCGGACACCCACCAATCTCTAAAGTAAAAGCACTTCTCTCAAAATTCAATAACTCCGAAACTTCAGTATTAATTTCTCGATCACCATCGAGCCGAATGTTATTTAATAATCTAAATAAGAGGCATGAATGGCCCTTTATTCGGAGAAAAAAATCCAGGGCGTATGATTAAAGCCGACAGCTCGCTCGTAAGAAAAGTCAAGTAAAAATCGATGGGGTCGGCTCTTTTATTCACCGGCTAAGACAAGCCGGAGGAGTCTTTGCTCGGCAGGAGTGGAGCTGACCGGCGAATCTAATTACGAGGCCCCGTTGTTCGCTCGTATTCAAAGGGTCGCGCTTGAGTGCCTCCGCGAATTCCGCCGGGGTGCTTCAGCCGAGCAGCGAGCCAATCGACCGCGAGCCCGCGAATTATCGCTCGAGCACTCGAGCAGTCGCCGTTCGATACCATCTCCAAATCCGTCTCGAGGGTGCACGATCGCCGTCGATATTAATTAAACGGCCGCCCGGGAGAAGTAAGAGTTTCTTAAAAGTGACACAGAGGGCCGCGTTTTTATTAAACAAATTATTCCCTCGTGCAGTGTGACCTTGATGGCGCACACTCGTGGATATTGCACGTGAAAAATAACGCGGGAGTGTGCTTTTAGAGAAAATATTTTATTAACTTTTTTTTTTCCGCGAATTCGGAATCAAGGACGGTCTCTTTAAAAATATTGCCTTTTGCAACTGTCGGCCGCGAATTGTGAAACTATTTGTCTCAATCTTTTAGGTATGTTTTCGGGACAGCAATATTTCAAATTTTCGACGTGCAGGGTGAATTTGCTTTTCAAATCATTCGCGCTATAAATCTCTTGTTTTTTTTTTTTTATTTTCCACGAGTTACGCAGATGACGTGCTCCACATATTTTTACATTTTTTTCAAACCTTTGAAGGGAGAGTGAAAATAAAAGAAGCTTGGTAATTACGTCAATCGACAGGTAATCGTTAAGGCTTATTACGACAATGCAGTATTTTTTTTTATACTTTTTCTCTCAAGGAAGTTAAATTATTGATTATGGAAAATTAAAGTCCTGCGTATATTTAAATTACAGCTGTGTAAATTTGATTTATAAAACGGGATCGCTCCATATTCTTGGTGTTATGTATTATCACGAAAATTACTGATCAATCGTGCAGTAGTAATTATATGCAGCTTATATTTATTATTAAGTTAATTGTCTGTTAAAGAAATATTTTCAATAGATGGAAAAACTTTATTATTGACTTGCAATCTTTAATCATAAATCACCGTTAAATGTTTAATAAACTTGAAGAAAAAGTAATTTTTGTAAAAAGTGGATGTGTAATCAAGTCTTTGAGCTTCAATACCCAACGCGTTGCGTCCAGGGATCGCAATATCACAGCGGCTGCCGCAAGAAAGGTGAAAAGAAACGCGGGGTAAATGGTCAGGAAAGGGTCGGTCGGCCGATGTGTACATCAGCCGAGGGTCGGCGGTTGAGGTCGGCGGCGGCGGGCGCGGGGATACAAGCTGTCAATCTCGGCCTGAGGTCAAGCTCCAATTAAATCCCGGCCCGCGCGCCTAAGCCCGCGCAAATCCCCACGTGCGCGCGCGCGCAATCGAATTTAATTGGCGATTAAAGGGTTCGCCAGCAATTTGCTGCAATGCTCGCTCGGCGCGGCCGCAACAGGCGACGGTGCCTCCTCCAAGGACAGCGCGGGAGCATCCCACCGGGTAAACGCGAGACTCCCTTCCTCCCCCCTCCACCACCCCGAGCTCGAGTGTATCGCGCGCGCGCGCCGCTCCTGGAGTTTCCTACACCCCGGGCTCGCGCGCCACCGAGAAACTCTATATAACCGCCGCTCTTGACGGGCGCGCCGCGAGCTTAATTGCGGATCCGTTTCCCGACTCCGGCGCCGGCGCACCCTTAGACCGCGAATTTTTCATTCTCATGCCCCGCTTCGCTGTCGGCGCTGCGGGGAGAATGCACGTGCGCTAGTAGTTCAATTTGTAAGTTCAAATATTCACGTGCTTTTATGTACTTTTGAATTTTTACTTTCTTCTTCGATGCGAGTTTTTTATTTGGACGAGCCTTTTTTTATTTATGGTAATACACCAATCGCGTGAATACTGCGAGAAGTGGCTTAATGAGTTTTGTTCACAAAGTAGCAGAAATCGATTTTTCGAATTTTTCCTCTCTGTAAACCTTATTGCCAAAGGATATGCGGTCGTTCTGTGAAATATAGATATCTGGCATATTTTTTTTTTCAAACAAGCTGTGCCTCGGGTCTCGGCAACACGATGAAACAACGGTACCTCTATATTGCACGAAATAATCCGAGAAAAACGAGGACGGCGCGGCTGGACGACAGCAGCTGGTCCGGTCCTTTAAGTATGTGCCAGTATTTTTTATCGATAATAAAGTTCTCACATAAAAACACGTGGTCCCTCTTTTTTTCTCTTAAACTTAATCATTATTAACACTAACACATTTCTTAGAAAATATTTTCAAAATCAGCACATGGTTTATCGATTAGGGAAAAAAGAATTACTAACTAATCCACATATAAAAAGTAAGTAATTCATTAGGAAAAAGTTTCGTCCGCTGCACAAGAAAAGGAAAGTTCGTAATGAAAAGTAAGCGAGATCTACTGCATGAGCTCCATAACGATAAACACGTCAGGAGTTGGAGTGATACTGTTGCCTTCAGGCCGAAACTTCTCGGACTCAACATCTCACGAAAATTACTATTCGAATAGCCCCTCATTGTTTACCAAGTCCCCGAGCCATGAATCGATATATACAAACCATTTATTACGGTGCCCACCGAAACGCAACCCAAACCAGTACCAAACTCCGCCTTTTACCAAAGAAATACAGGGTATCGCATGTCTGCGCGATTACTTTTACTCTCCGTATAATTTTTCCCACCTTCTCTGGTATTCGGACATCGTTCTGTTCGATCTTTTTTTTTTCTCTTTTATACATCGACGCGACTGATACGGATCGAATAAAATTTTTCTTATTTTCCGTTATTATCGCGGCATTAAAATCGCGCTTCGTTCTTACATTATCCGCCGAGCCGACACGGTATAACGTATTCATGAGCTGCTTTCCGCGGGATTGTCATTCGCATTTCGTCGCGAGCTTCGGGTGGGCGGCTGTTAGTATTCACATCGTCTCGCGATAAATTTTTTGCACGCTCCGAGGTAAGAGAGACTGCGAGGCGCCGGGGACAGAATTGATTTTAACGAGTTGCACGGTAAAACGACTACGTGATTTCGTGCGCCAGCTTTGTTTACGCTTTTTTCTCCGAATAGCTTAATAGCTTTCTGTAAAATTGATGCGAGCGCGAAGGGTTCGATAATAAACAGGCGATTCGCATTCAGCGTGTAATCCAGAATTGTTCGATATTTTCCCGGAGTATATTTAAAACTGAAAATACGAGAGCGGGTGAGATCAAGATTTTGACTATCTATAGGATTTGAAGCCAATTCTTCGCTTGGTAAAACAACTACCTGCCGCGATATTGAGTTGAAAAGGTCAATTTCAAAACTAAATTTTTTCCTATCATCGACCTTGAATGAACGTTCATTCCAGTTGAGAAATTATTCGTTCGAAGGGAAAATTTTTTTGAATGAGAAAAATCGGTTCACTTCTCAGGTCACTTTATATATAGCCCAAGGAATTCAATCTGAATAATCGTTCACTCTGCAATTGCATTCTTGATGATAAAACTTTTTCTCGTTAACATCACGGAATAAATTCCTTTTAAATATTTCACTACGGTTTATGCCAATTACGTAGGAATAAATAACTACGAAAGAGAGAAATGGCTGTTAAGACATAAAAAAAGTGAAAGAAAGCGGTAAATTTAAAAATAAAGGCAGCCAACGCGATCTTGGCTGGGGTTTATTTGTCAAGCACGCAGCCTTGATGCGGTTTGCCGTCGCGTCCCGCTGGCGGCGCGACAGCCTCGCGTTGCGTGAATCGTCCCTGCATGCATGCGCACGCGCTCGCGAAAAATTGTTATCGCGCGCCACGGCCTTTCCGTTCAATCGACCGAAATAACCGCCCTTTTCCGTCCCTTTCATTTCGCACGAGCGCGCGGCCGCTACAATCGATACTCAAGCCGATATATTATGGGAAGAGCGCTAACCGCCGACCACCCCGTACAATGGCAAAAGTGAGCCGCGCTCAGTTTTTAGCCTCGATCCCATTATGAGGCAGGCTACGGTTTTCTTTTTTGTAAACCAGTAATGCGCCCTCGCGCTCATTGCGAGTCCCTTTGTTCGTCTATCTTTTCAACCACGCGCCCTAAAAATGTCGGTTCGGCGGAACAAAGGGGATTTATCAACAGAGCTTCGTACGGCGAGGTGGATATCGCATTGGCCGTTTCGAGGCAATAGCACGATGCGTTTTTAAATTACGAGTGCTTTTTGCATGAATTTTAAGAGTCGAACGCGCGCAATACCATTAAAACAATTTATTAAACGTTAAAATGAAATAATGGAAACATCGAATTCTGTTGGGGATTGAACAACCATCCATTACCGAGCGCAAAGCATCAATCGCTAATGCAAAATGAATCGACGAGATTGCCGCCGTAATAAAAAGACAAATGAATTTTAAAATATAAGGCACTTCCGTGTAGCGGTCATGCCTAAAAATTGAAAAATCGATCGGCCCCGCTTAATACTGCGTGGGGTCCAGGGTACGCGGCGCCGCAGTAGTAATAGCCGGATCGGGTCAGCCGCGCCGCTCGCGCTGCTCGCGCAGTGGAGCAACAATGGGGAATTGATTTCATCGCCGGCGACAAGCCTCTTATAACAGTGTCAGCGCGAGCACACGCGTCAATAGCCCGGCGATTGTGAGCGCCGGGCTGCCAACTCGGGGAATCTCGTTATGGTGACGTGACGGGGCCGGGCCCTGCCGATTGCGCGCTCGCCGGCCGCCCTGCGCGTCCAGCCGGGTGCCGTCGAATTTCACGGGCCTCATTAAAATTGAAACGGAATATCGCCCGGAGACCCGAGCGGCCGCTATGTAGCAGAATCGCACCCGTCGAAAGACAGATCAATCGGGTATTCTACAAGCTGCGTGATTTCGTCGGGGTGGATTTCGCCAATTCTGATTTTGCCGGGGCGCTGGAACGATGTAAGGGGATTTCATTTTTTACGAGTTTTTTTTTAATAAAAAAAATTCCTTTTCCACAGAAAGTTTGCTTTCTGTAACTAACTGGTCATTTGGCTTTTTTGAAAATAATTTCAGTGGGATAGCCATTTAATCACAAATGATGGAGCGCCTGCCCTCGTAAATGGGTGAGATAGTATTCAGCAGAAATTATTGCGCGCTTCAGTTTAGTGTAATAAATAATAGTCTAAATTGATCAATTACTCTAATTAATATAGTTTGGACGTAAATTCGTAATAGAATACAGAAATAAACTTATTTATTTAGCTGCTTATATATGTTAAAAGACATTATTTTTAGTCTTTAAATAATAGAATTCATAAATACAAGAGTGCATTTGACAGTTAACTAAGCTTTTTGAAAAAGTATACTTCAATAAAATAAAATATTAAACGGATATGTCTGTTTTTATATGTTTCAGTGATGCAACATATGTTTATAACGTATTTAAAATTGGATGCTAGTGTTATCGTGAGATTACAGACATTATTCTTTAAAAAGGATACTTTTCCGATTTTTAGAACGCAATAAAATGACACCTCAATTTATAATTTCAACTAAAATTATTATTATTATTTTGTTAGTAGTAACATCGAAAGAAAAGGTCAAAGGCGCGTTAAGGCACGGGATCATTAAAATGCTATCACAAAGTTATGTTCGACTTGAATTTCAAATAATTTGTTGTAAAATTATTTTTGGTTACGACATCGTACGCAAAGGTGAATTTTGACTAACGCCGTTACCAGCTGAACATGTCCTCATAAAATCAAATTGTCAAATTCATGCGGATTGAATTACCGCTCATCAATGCAGAATACGCCGAAAGAAATTGAAAGATAACAATAACAGCGCGACTCATAGCGATGCAACGATTATCGAAAAACTATAAACGTCATGCATGAGAGCTGCGTGGATTTGAATAAACTCGGAGTTTGCGCGGCGCCGAACATCATTTACCCGGCGGACGAGAGTCGAAAAATAAACGACGCCAATAGAGGGGCGTCCGATCGATCCCGGCAGGGGAAAATCGCAAATTCGCAGGTCTCCCCCGTCGATTTCGAGGAGCGCCGCGCCTCCCGTCCGACCGCAACGGGACCCGAACCACTGCCGCGAGGTCCTGCGGCCGCTTCCATGTCCAGCGTGCGAGGCCGGCCTGTTTGCCGAATCGATCTCCCGCCTTATTTCGGCTTTTTCTCCCCGAAAGAAAAGGTGGGATTTTCATGCGGGGTCACGTAGCCCCGCCGACAATACGTCCGTGCGAAAGCACGGACGACCTCGCGCGCACAAACAAACGGTCAATTCGGCTCAATTTGCCCGATTGATTTAGGGATGAGGTGCGCGCTCGCGCTCTACTTTTTGCGGAGATAAACGAATTATGCGACGAGGGGTCGGGAGATTCGATTTTTTTGGCACGCGCGATTTGCGAAATCAAGAACGAGCGGTCGCTCGGCGGCGCGAAGATAGCGATTGCTGCGCGATCGGAAATAAAAGCGCGTCTGGATGTTTAATTTCAATGGGAATTACTGCGTTTTGTTCCCGTATATAGTCATATTAATATTGAAGATTATCACTTTCTATACTGGATATGGTATTGACTGTTAATTGAATGTACGTCGTATATATATTTCTTAAATGATTAAGTTTTCGCTACTTCGGTTGATGAAATGGCCTATTTCGTCGAATTAAATCGTGTTTTATTAATATTTTGCCGCGTGCAAACATCGAAATTCTGAACTCACTTGCTTTTGGCTTTCGTGAGCGACATTTTTAAATCACACCGCGGAGATTGCTTAATATAACAAACCTTTTTAAATCAGTAAAATAAAGCACCCTTACTTAGAATGCTAATTTAACAGCGAGATTTGTTATATTCTTATTTCACTGGAATAAATTATATTCTACGAGCATTACTCTTCTCGCAGCAGCGAAATTTTGTTTTTATCAGTTTTCCCACATTCCCGCATTCACCCTTTTTCCTCACTGAGAATCCCTTTCGTATTTTATTTTTGTGATTTCAAACTCAAGCGGAAGATTTTATTAAATTAAAGATTTTATTAAATTAATACTTGATTCAAAATTGAAGAAAGTATGCAGTTGTATTTCTTCTTAAAAATATTTTTATTTAAAATTATTTAAGATTTATTAAACAATTAAACTGCTCAAAGGCATAAAAGCATTGTATAAAAAGTATGATATATATTTACAAAAAAATTGAGAATTTTTGAATATAAGAACAAAGAAATAACCATGAAAGTGGCGTTTAGATAACGTTGTAATTTCGTATAACATAAAAGAATAAATTTAAAAAAAGTTGCTAACGTCAACTTTATGTACCCTGAAGTTAAGTCTTCTCTGTGTTAACGTAATGTTTTAAAGCGCGTTAAAGAGCGGTATAATTTCTCTGTTGTAACGATGCAAACTTTACATCTGAATGAGTTGCACATTTATTAAAAAAAGTTTTTGGTGCAATATAAAACTTTGAAAAATAACTAAGGTGTAAATAAATATTATCTAAGCGGAACTGTGGACATTGCGACGCCTCAGTGTATTTAATAATAAATTGGCTCTAATAGGGTTGGTTGAATTTCGACCTAAAGTCAATTGCGCGACCGAGATGTCACGACCGCAATAATAATCCGTGGGTTGTGGCTTCCTCCCCCGCCTCCTTGGCACGTCCAAGAATCTGGCGCTACGTCGCCGATCGATTTTATCCGTCGATGTTATTTTTAGGCGCGCTATCACAGACGTTAACGGTACCCCATGCATCTCCCTTGACCCTCTCCCGCTCATAATTAAAATTCACGGCATCGGAAAAACACGTACGCCGCGTAACATCCCTATGGGAAACGAATAAACTACCCTCTGGAGTTTAATTAAAATCCACGAAAAAAGAAGAATTTTCGTCAGTCCCGGAAAAGGGGGAGACTCCGAAACCTCCCACTTTTAATATAACCGAGTGACTCGCGAAGTCGAAAAAGCCCGTGTTTATCCGGCAAACATGGACACCGCGCGCCCGGGGGCTTGCGTTCAATAGCTCTCATTATGGAAATTGATTCGGAAAGTTCGGCGTGCGCGAGCGAGCTGTCGCTCGAAAGAATCCCGCGCGCAAGAGCTCACTCCGCCCCAGCGGATTAACCGCGAATTAAATGGGCGCGCTTACAGGGGGTACACGGGGCGCAAACTCCGGCCCATTGAAAACGGATGCGCCGGCGATGCTCTCCACTCGCGGCGCACGATATGAAATTCTGAAATAGAATCCATTTGAATTCCCATTGATTTGCGGTGCGCCACGCAGCTGCATCCAGTCGGCCGACGTTATTAATGCGAGTCGGCTGCTCGGACCCTTCGTCGTTCGCCTCCTTTCTCGTATATTCTTTTCATTGGGAAAATCTTCTCGGCACCTGCATTTATAACTATCTATCGACTTACCGAATAAGTGTATGATTTTTAAATAACTGAGTGTTAATTAGATTCTTATCCGTCAAGCGTGAGTTTGACTTATTCGTATTTTGAGAGTTTGCAGCTCGTTGATGATTTCTTGCTTTGTTGCGAGTGTCGAATAGCTGATGACGCATTAAATCTTGAATAATACATAAGGCTCCCGCGTGATACTTGTCATACTCCATTGAACGTTAAATATTGTACATTGCCTTAAAAGGGACTTTGATATTGAAATAAAGTTTCTTTGCTTATCGAATTTCGTTTAAAAATTTGTCTGACACCGAAGAGTGAATTTTCTATAATTTTACACGTTATTTTGCGAAATTTTACTGCTCGTGTAAAAAACATAGGAATATATTTTCAAATTTTGTGGGACTCTCTGATAGCTGCGCAAATGAAGTGTTGTATTTCTTGTGCGGCTCAATACGTGCGCAATTAAAATTATATTGCAATTACGCGGAGCTTCGCCGAATATGTATATGCTATTTTACGTCACGCAACTCCATTTTTGTGAGAAATACGCTTTCCTATTTGCTGTATCCCCCGAATCGATATCATCTCCAAAAATATCTCCTGGCATGAATATCTTCATAATCATATTTGTACAAGGCTATTAAATTTGAGCTGCGAGTATAACAAAGTTACTGAAAAAGTCACTTTTATCCCGAACCAGCCTAAGGTTATAAATTCGATAAATATTCGGAGTACGTGAGGTAGCATTAAGAGCATAGTGTTCAGAAAAAACATGCAAAAAACTATTCCCCAGAAAGCTATAGGACCAATGGCATACTGACCCATACTCATATGCTTGCCCAAGCTGTGCAGTCGCCAATGCTATCTAATCTCTGATCTTTCCAGTGTACACATCCAAACGTGCGGTGGTTATCGTAATGGAAAACGGGGAAAGCATTTTTTCTAGAAAACAAAAGGCGTGTCGAAAAATCTCAAGCTTTTGTGCTTAATTCATGCTTTAGGACAGTTTGTCATCTAGCAAAAAGAACGTCGACTCTCTTTCTCAGTGCCTTTAAAATAGGACACGTAGCCGAAAATTCAGTGTTGAATATTTTTAAGTACGCCTCCGTTAGTCGTAGAGAACATGATATTATAAGTGTACTCTCATTTTTTATAGATAAAAACCAAAGCGGTTGCTTCCCATCGTTATCTTATTTTTAGAAGGCCATTAAATCAGAAAAAAATTCGCACCGCACAGAAATGAATTAAAAAACACTACTTTTTTATAGCACAAAATATGTTTGATTAATTTCACTCTTCAAAGTGACATGAAAAAATACCCCAGCAAAATCGCAGATCTAAAACTTGAATTCGTCTCCGCATCTACCGCGCGCGGTGCTTTCATGCAAATTGCACCGGCGAGCAGGTGAATGAAGCGCGGTAAACAAACGAAAAGAACCGAGAGAAGAAAAAAAAAAAGAAGAGGGAGGCTCGCTGGGAAGAAAGCCCGGAGTGGCGTTTACTCGATTACGGCGTGGTACACCTCGTCCACGGGTAGCCGCGCCTCGAGCATCTATTTTTAACGCGGCTACTCGATAGAAATAATAAAGACGCCGGTAGGTCATGTCGCTTTCATACACGCGCGCGCGCGAGCGAACGGGCGGCCGGGAAGGGATATATTCTCGACAAGGCCGATAATGTAGGCTTGAAGCTTCAATTCACTTCGCTGCACATCTCCTCTCGCTCGCACCCACGGCCGGGGGCTTAAATTGCATAACGTCTCAAAACGCACTCGCGGTTATCAATGCGAATGAGCGGATTATTCCGCCGCTCCCATTGTAACGGCCTCTACAAATGGACCGCGGAAATTGTCCCTGTGTTCTTTCGCTTTTCCTCGGCCGGGAGGAAAACGCGCGATTGCTCCTGACATTGACGTTTATTTCGAACGTTAATACGTATGTTTTTTTTGTTATGTAAATCGAGTCGATCCATTTCGTCGGCCGCTATTGAGCGAAGTTTATTTTTTTTTACGAAGAAAGGCGAAAACTGTCTCTTTTTTTCTACGCAAGGGAAAAAATGTGAATTAACGATTTATATTTATCTATTGATTTTTTTATGTTTACTAGAAAGAGTCTCCCTTCCGGCCTGCTGATGTAAGTCATGTAATTAACGACTAATGGGGAAGCAACGAGTTTGAAAGGTGCGTTTTTATTAATTATACCTTGTTTAATTTCTATGTTTACTTTTTCGATGGAGGCGTCTATTTTTTAAATTAATATTCACTGTGAAGCAAATTATAAAAGCGTGAAAAATAATAAAATCAAAGTTAATTTTTCGCTGCAACAAAATTTATAATTAGCGTCCAATTCGCTATGAAAGTTTCATAATTTTCTACTAAATCTATTTTCTCCTATCCGCGTGACCTGTAGCAGTGGATAAATAAAAATTTATTTGAAAAAATGTTCTGCCTCACTCACCTGGTGTATATTATATTTGTATACGAGATAACCGATTTTAATTGTATAATCGTTTCGGGATGAATAAAGACGAAGGGCGATGACGGAGAGCAAAGCGTGCTTACCTGCGAAAAAATGCTGCGGGCCTTCGACGTTGGATCGAGTCCGCCTCCCAAGTTTTACATCTTCCAACGGTAATGAGAGTCACAAACTTTTTCTGTTTCTAACTTTTAATTTCGGAATCATACTACTGTTCACCTCCTCCAGTCCAATCTCGCACTAAAGTTTCACTTCCTGGGCTCCTCCCTCTTCTCCGCCGTGCTTGATTACCTTCGATTCTCGTGCTGCCTCGATCGAATGATAGTAGATAAATTAGTTTCAATGAATCATCAAACGCATTTTATGGACAAACAAAAAGTCATGCAACAGTGCTCGTTACTGTGGGATCGATATGTTTATTCGGATATGACGAGTAAATGATTACAATTCCATGAACTCGTTTCATCAGCTCGTCCAAGTTTTGAGTACCTTGGCAAGTTTTCTCTACGCGGGAAGTAAAAGCAGTTAATAAAACGGAACACATATTGCGCACAAAGTAGAAATCACCTAGTTTTTCAAGTGTCGTAAAGAGAAAAGCGCTGCGGGGATCGATTGCAAGAGTAGCCAAAAGCATTTTCAGCTTCTTTTTGAGGCTGGAAGTTTGTTTGAGAAAAGAAGGGATTTTTTTAAGTAAAGTATTCGCCCGGACCGAAATTATCTTGAGAGATTCGCGCGCTTGTAGTAGGTTCTCGAGACGGAGCGTGCGTATATCAGGTGCACAACAAGCGTGATTATCTCCGCCGAGCAGCCGTGACGGATTCAAAAGCGCGAGAGCGCATTTCGATCCTTGTGTTGCCTCTTTGCGGGGCTCTCAAACGCTTGGAAACACAAAGCTCCGGGACTCTGTAGTGCATGTGCCAGTAGACGCTTTCGGAAAAATTGCTACGCTGGCTTTACCACAATTTCGTACAATTTTTTTATCTTTTTGTTGGTTCTGTATGTATTAAAACTGGATGTGAATTGAAAACGCGTTTGGAAATATTTTTCAAAAATGGGCATGGGGGAAAATTTTTTTTTTTATTCACCAGCGTAAAATTTTGTTTAATAAAAAAAGTTTGCTCAATTTCACCGACGGCAAATGTAAAACCTTGGTTCTATATTAAGAAAAGTAGAAAAATTCAACTTTTATCTTAAAATTCCGCATGAAGCCCAGCCACGACTATCTTAATTAAATTGTTCAAATTCCGGAGAGAGAAGAGATAGATAATTCCTGCTTTCGAGTGTATGAACTTCCGGATCTCTAAGCCACGTCGTCAACAGAGTCCTTGTTAGAGATCCTTAAATTAAAGTCACTATTACGCTGCTCTAAAAGTGCATTTTTTTTTCTCTCCTCCAATCATTTGTTTCGCTTTCCAACTAGAATTTCACCCGCAGTAAAATTCTACAATTTTCCATCTCTCGCTTCTTTCAACATCGTTTTCATCAGCCGAATCCTCCCCCTCGCTTTTCGTACTTTTTTTTCTCAAATTCCACGTGCCCTTAAAAGAGACTCAGCCTGAAGTTCCGAAAAAAGTCACAATCACGCAAACCCTCGATTTTCGATTTTCATTAGTCAGCGGCGGACAAAAGTGATGTCCTTCGTCTCGGTCTCGCGGGGATTAATTCGAGTGTCTTTTGTCTACCGCGAAGACGCCAGCGCGCTTCATTCTCACGGGCTTTTTTTTATTCCCCGGGCTGCCGCGCGTCGCTCACAAAAGAGTCGGCGAAACAATATGAGCCCGCGCGAGCGCCGGCTTTATATTAACTTCGGCCGGAGGCCCCGGCTCAAGGTTCCGCGGACCTCCGAAAGCGCGGCCCGGAAATCTTCCTCCATCGAGCGGCCCGCGATTTTTGTCTCGCGCCTCTCGCGTGGAGATTTCAAACTCTCCTTTGTTTGCTTCCTTTCTTTTTGTTTACGCGTCAGCTCGAACGTTATCTTTCGCTCGTATTGTATTTAGTTTTCGCGGCGGATAAGCGTCCGTATTGTTTTCGAGGCCGTCGGTTTATTGCGGGCAGGTGGCTTTGTGTTTTACATCCATTAAGTATTAATTACAATCAAAAGTTTTTCCAGAGTTAATTAATTTAATGCCCGGCCAATGCTATTGTACCTTTGCGGACAATCTGGCTGAAAGGTTGCCTACTCAATTCGTAACGCAACAAGTGAAGGGGCTGTGGTCGTTCGTCGAAATTACTCTCGCTCCGCGGTAGAAAATATGTTTTAATTAAGCGAGTGAATCGATTATTTTCGGCTACTCTTAAAATATACAGTCAGCGTGTAAACGGTCCTCCGGTCAGTTCATTATCATCGCCGGTCAGCTGTTATTCGCTAAAAACTGTTAAAATATCCGAGAGGATGAGAGATCAAATAACCACATCGATCCACTAAAATTCCAAGCGACCCGACTCACATCATGCAAAACCCAAAAAATGTTCACACAAAATAAAAGAGAATAGAAAGGAAGACGACAAAAAGAATGATAGTCTCCAGTGCAATACAACGAGACGAAGCGTGAAAAGTAAACCGATGTAATAATAGAGTGAAGCGGTAGGACAGACACCTGATGCACACGTGACGGTGGCGCGCTGCCCTGGCGTTTTTTCCGTCGCGTACGTGGAAGGCGGCCCGCGTGCGCCGGCCCGTACCCGTCCGTATCTACTTGCGCGCGCGCGGCGGTCGGATCGTAACTGAGAGCCGCGGCGGCGGCGGGCGGCAGCGCCGGAGCGAGAGAGAGAGAGATTCCTCTCCGGCGGCGGCGGCGGCGGCTGGTGGAGGGCGCGCGCTCGTGCGTATCCCTTTCGCGCTGCGATTGACCGAGCCGACGCCGCGGCCCGAGCCAATCGCCGGCCGAGCCCCCCGGCCACCCCCTCGCAAGCGTATGCCATGGGGGTGCACCGACGAGGCGCACGATCGCAATCGTCGGGTGTTTGCCGCGCTTTACGGCGCTGCGGCGAACGCACTCATATTTCTCTGTTTTTTTATGGGATGCTTTTATTACTCACTTTCAATTCCTACGCCGCATTTGGCACTTGGAGATACCGGCTCCGATGGATTCCGAGGGATGTGGGGCTTTAGTTCGCACTTTATAATGTGGCGTTTACGATGCGCTCTGTACATTTTTTTCAATTTTAAAATTGTGTGATCGGTATCTTCGAAATATAGTTTATATAGTTTCATGATGGATTTTAGTTGTATACATAGTTTCTGAAAGTTTTGTTGAACTCAACAAATTATTGAGCAGGAATATATTGAAGTATGTACAGTTTTTGAATAGTTTGTTATTACTGTATAATAAAAATTCTTTTTAAATTTCTTCGATTAAAGTATAAAATTCTTATTGTTCGCGTAGTATATCTGGTTTCGACGTTTTCGCAACGTGTATCTCTCCCCCAAAACGTACGTAATGTCTTTTTTGAAGATGTGCCTATATGAAGTAAATGTATGTAAATACCAACATGATGAAATATATTTTAAATCCTTAAATTATCTTATACTATAATTATTATAATTATATTGAAATAGCTAAAAGCAATTACCGACTATTACATTTTCTTACTGTAATAAGTGATTGTAAAACGGACTGTGAAATGAAATGAAATTCTGAAGAACTATTATTTTTTCTCTCGCAATTATTTCTTTTCATTGAGTTAATAAATGAAGACACTAGAGCAAGATATTGTAAGCGCTGTCCTCTCTTGTCCGCGTGTAAAAAGTACATTGAGATTTTTCCAAGTGTAACCCAGCATTGTACGCAATTTATTGTATATTAGAAGAAAGTAGGTTGAAGCCCGAGGTATCCCACTGTACTTTTATTAGCCGGTGCAGTTTTTAGAGAAGCGTAATTAAAGCCGTCGCTCAATTTAAATTCGTGAAAATTGCCGCTCGAGGAGAGGCTCCCTCTTCGGCCATTTTTCTTCATCCCTCGTAACGACTAATTTTATTTAACTTTCATCAACTCAGCAAATTAACTATTGTCCACCGCCGGCTTCTTTCCATAATTCTGCCAAGATCCCGGGGTGCGAGAGCCGAGTCCGCAATTGCGGAATACACTCACGGGGAAAAAAATCTCCAAAACGAGTGAACGGCCTGACGGAAGTTATTCGACGAAGGGGGATGAAGGCGAGTCAGCCGTGACTGAGGGGTCGACCTCAAGGCGCAGACGAAGTGAGAAATGACGACGCAGGGGAGGCCGAAAACGCAAACACGAAGTATTGAGGTCCCATAACATCGCCTCCCTGTCCCGCTTTATTTATTTATTACCTTGAAAGCTCTCCGATGCGCTCTCGCGCCTTATTGTTATGTACGCGCCGTTTAGGATCGAGCCGGCCAGCTCAAGCAATTTCGGTGTAGGGCGAACGAGCTGCAGGAGATGAGAAATTGCGCGAAAGCGGATTTTTGCTCGGGGGATTACGATTCTTACGGATGCCCGACGGGTCACGTAGACCAAAAAATTCCTCGTAAAACGCGGGCGAAGAAACCGGGCAAATATTTTCCAGCTGGCGTTTACAAAAGGAATGCCGTTGCTTTTTACCTTCGTTCCGCCGGATGTCGCACATAAATACGCTATAACTATAAGCCGCGGTCAGACTGAACCTGGAAAAATACCATGTGAACCCATCAAAAATAAACTTTCCCATTTCTCCCATTTTTCCCAACATAAATAGTATAACATTTTTGAAAAATTCGCCGAGCCTTTTGTTTTCTCCCAAAGAGAGAACAAAGAAAGCTCGCGCTCAAAAAGTTTCCGTCCCACCGAGCTTTACGCTGCCTCTGGCGTAAATACACAGGTGCATATGCACGCGCTCGAGTCTGGCCGACCGTTGAAGGAGCGCGGCGACGTGTGCAAAGGCGAAATCCGACGATGGGGGTGGTACCTTTTTTCGCGCATCGATTTTTCTCGGGGGCTATTCACCTCCCCCGCGATCGCCGCCACCTGGGTGCGCGCACAGAGCTACGAGGCGTTTTTTGCGCGGCGCCGGGCTTCTCGTATTTCTCGCACTCCGCCGGCAGCTAGGGACTGGCCGCTTTAATTCTACGTGGGAGCGATCGGTGCTTTCTATTTTATCCCTCGGCCGTCGCCGTTGTCTGGAAAGTTTCCAATGATTTGCGAGCGCCGTTTTTCTCCGGCACGCCACGAGTTTACAAACGAGACGGAGCGCTTGAGGAGACCGAGAAAAGTAACTCCGGAGAATTCGATTGTACGACAAAAATCCGGAGATTGCATTTCGCTCGACAAGAGTAGATGCACACTTCTCGGCGAGACTGCCGGTACGATATCTATGCGGGGGTTCCGAGATCCTCGCGAACGAGTATAATACTTTTAAGAGTTAAAAATGAATCGCACAAAGTTAGCAGTGAATGTAATATTCTTTTTCGCGAGTATACATTCATACTGTAAAGCAACGCGTGATGCACCCGAAAGGAGATTCATCCGCTCAATATTTGAGCTTGCATTAATTAATGCGGTACCGCTGGAAAGGCGGCCGCTCAAAATTGCAACCTCGATGCCCGGCGGCTTTTATTGCGGTCCGCGGCTCAAATATTTGCCGTGCAAACGAAATTTTCCCCCTTTACCGGGCGATCGGCTTAACGCGGCAGCCTCGCGCTGTAACAACGCGCGCATACCAATTAAAGTTCGCGCCGCGCGGCGAGAGGCGGCCGATCGCGCACACGTACCCCGATGGAAAAGTTGCCGCGCGGCACTGCTATAATAACTCAAGCTGATTTACGGTGTTCTTCGTCTCTCCTCGCTGCGCTCACCCCCTCCCGCACTTTGTCGCTGCCGACCGGGTTCATACGTGCGTCGCCTCTCGAGAGCAGCCGCGAACTCGCGGTACATGCATAATTCCGCTTTCCCAAGCGGAAGCCGCGCGCTCCTCTTAGCGCCAACGCCCCCTGCTGCTTCTAATATCTAATGCAAAGGGATGGCGATCGAGTGGTGGCCGCTGTTTTCCCTGCAGCCGCGAGGCCGGCTTATTTACTGCCGCAACTGCGCGCGGAATTGATGGGGGTCAATGGCTCTTTGACCTCGCTACTTTTTGTTTTTACTCGAGGATTCGTAAACATGATGACTGGATTATTATCGAAAGGAAGAAAAATATTGTGTTTTATAAATATAATTCTGTTTTACTGACATTAAAAGGTACAGAAATACCTTTGGCACGGTGAAAAGAATTTCTCTTTGAAATATTTCGAAAATATTCGAAACATGTGCTTTCGCAATTTAACGCAGTACAGCAGAAAAAGAAATATTATTCGATTCCGTTAATAGATGCTTGACCTCAAACATCTCCTCCATAAGCATAGATTTTCGTTTAAACGAAGCGCGCAGTGGAGCGAGCAAACGAGCGGCAAAAATGTATGGCGTTGTACGGAGACGCTCAGGCACGTGGACCACGTACTAATTACGAATTTAGCCAGTTACACTCGGTCGCTCCTTTTATGGCTCGCGTACTCCTGCCGGATTACTAGGTGCTCGACGTAACGCCATTAAAGACGAGTCACATCGAATGACTGGTCGCTCTCCTTTGCGCCGGCGGAGGGGGTGGAATTACGTCGTTCCCGCCACTTCATTATGGGCCGGCTCGCTGTGCAGCGAATCTCGCCCGATGTCGTATACACAGTCGAACGGAGTCGGGGAACGGGGAGTGCGGTTCCTGCCCCGATGGCTCCGCTGTAATTGCCCCGTCGGATTCGGTGACTTCGTATCGCTCGAATATTTGCCCACTCGAGTCTCGCAGAAATGGAGTTGCTCCCCCGGACCCTTTTACCGTCTGTTTGTTTTTTAGCCGATGTACGAGAGCCCCTTTAGATTTCAGCTCGGCTTTAAATAAATCAAGCCTTCTAAGTGGAGAACAGAATTTCGAAAGTCTATATCTACGAGCAGCTTCATTAAGAATGCAAATAGAGTAGAAATGGAATTTCCGCGGTGGCGTACTATATACCGATTTAAGCTCCGAAATTAAACGAATCTTTCAATTATTCTAATTACGAAAAAATTTCGTGCACCCCTGCCAACTCGAAGAGGCTGGAAAATTGCGGCTTCCCTCCATAAAAAAGATAAGTCACCGAGCGGGAACATCAAAAGCGCAGTCATCGAAGATCGCGACGTTGGAGTCTGGCGAGTTCGCGGAAGAAAAGCCCGGGGATTCCCGATTCACCTAGACGGGATTTCGTTAACGAAGCTCCTTGATCCTCGGTTCTGAGGCTCCGACGGGCTCGCTCGACTGGCGCGCGAGGGGCACTAATGCCGAGGGGACGATCCCCACGAGGACTCAGTTCCCGCGCCTTTTTCACCCCCGCGGCCTTCTTCCCCCTCGTCGGTCGGTTTTACATACGCAGCGCAGCTCGATACTGCGACGCCACTTTTTCCCCAAGGTCGCCGGGACTTTGACTTCTGACTTTACTTTCGCATGCGACGCCTCCGATCGGTAAACACACTCTTTTCCAAGGAAAACTCTGATCCGCTTATTGCTATCAATCTGACGGCCTGGCATTTCTGATTATCCAATATATTTTTCCGTCGATTCTTGTAAGCTAATGCCTTTTGTAATTTATTATTCACGTTTTTATTGGCTTATTAAAAATATCTGCAGAAAATATGCATATTAAAGAAAACCGATATATCAATTTAAAAGAAAGAATGCAATTAATTCGGTAAGTATTGTCTATGTCAGCACGACAAAAAAAAAAAATGATTATCTTTGTTTTGATGCTGTTGGGCATTTGCCATGTCGCGTACAAGATATACTGATGGAGTGTCGGGCATTTTCGCTCAGACCTCGTTGAATAGCACGGGGAGTTCATCAGCCTCCTTGTACGGCTTGAGAGGGTCGCTTTGGCTTTGGAATACAGGTATCGCAGTAGCATAAAGGACGGCCAGCGTCATCCTCTTTTCAAGAGCTTATCTGTGTAATGGCAGAATGAGGAACCGGAGTAAGTGCGTTTCCTATACATTTAATATGATTTCGGAAAAGTAGCCTCCATAAAAAATTCATCTAGAATGCTACTCTAATGGTTACCGGAGATCCGAGAAAATGTGTCAGTACTAATGCAGCCGTTACATAGACTATTTATAAATATAAAAAAATAGTTCTCGAGCTTGAAGAATGACGTATTTTTTAAAATTAGCTATCGTTATTGGGTGTCGGTTGATGCTTATGCACGTAAGGTACATTTTTATTATCTGAACCAATTTTTATTAATTCATCGAAAACTGGTTGATAAACGATAAATAGCTTCTAAAGAATTTGCCATACTCCATCATAGAGGACTAAATATTTAATTAGACTAGAAATAAATGGTATTTTAACTTAATAAATCAAATTGCATTATTTGCTCTTTTCAGCATCGCGCTTTAAATATCTACAATAGTGCTAAACTTAATGAAAATGAATTCATTCAACTCGACCTTAATACCAAGCAAGCTTCTAGAGCGTAACCGTATTAAGCCGGACGTCGGAATTTTCAATAACTCAATCGGGCGCACCGCTTCTCGCTGAAATACAAATTATCGTCACGTACACGGGGGGCAGCCGATAAAAATGTACTTCGCACCGGTGGTACGGCCCCGGAAATTATCCGCACCTCAGCCATACCCCGAGGGCGGCCTGGACGCCGCGCGGAAATCGCAGAACGCGCAGAAAACAGCCGACGCTCGATTCGCGAGTTTACGGGCGGTGAGTCGCGGATGCCGCTCA
>JAXIUT010000009.1:27206271-27217673 GCA_035586675.1 Eurytoma californica | reverse complement strand
ATATGTTTCATTTGCTGTGAAAAATAATTCTGAATAAATTTCATTCAAAATAAAGCCTTTTGAAAGAATATCATGATCACATTGATGTATTACTATATATAATGTTTGTGTATAGTAATACGTCAATGTAATAATGATATTCTTTTAAAAGGCTTTACCTTGAATGAAACTTGTTACGAAGTATTTTTCACAGCAAATGAAACATATTTAATTGGGTGGCCCACTATGCCCTATGGCCCGCTATGGCCCGTTTTCCCCTAATTAATGACTTTTTTTTCGAAAATTACTTTTTCTCAGCTTTAGTGAAAATTATACCTAAATAAAATAAATACAATACGAAATGAATAAAAGAAAATAAATTTCATCCCTCGATAACCTTTGAAAATGCAAATTCTACTTCATTAACAATCGATGAACGTGAACCTTCGCCCACTACAATCAAGAACTAAGTTCACGGCCACGAAGTTAAATTGAAAAGAAAATTTCCCTTTCCCGGAATGAAAAAGCCTTCATCGAAGCCTCGCCGTCGAAGTTCGCCCGGCGAGCAGACGAGGGCGCAGGAGCGAGGCTCGGCGCGCCGCAGGAAGCAGTTCCGCCGGAGCAACACGTCGCTGGCGACGCGCAGGGGTGGCGGGGCCAGCGATTCCGATCGATAATCGCGCTCAGCGCCGCTCGGCTGCGCGAGCCTACGCCGGGAGTCGCGCCGCGTCATCGGGGGGCGCAATCGATTTCCGGGTTTCTGGAGCAGCCGACCCGCTTACCCTAGGCGGGCGGCGCGTCCCCCCGGATTCCGGCGGAGCTGCGCGCCCGCTGGTCCTGTCCGCCCTGGGCCCGGCCGGCCGTTGGTCGGCGCGCGCAGCGGGCGGAAGGGAGCCGCCGCAGCGTGGAAGGGGCGAGCGAGCCCGGGGCGCGTGCGCGCGCCAGCAGCCGCGCGGGTCCAGGAGGGAACATGGCGCCGCGAGGCAGCAGCGAGCCCGGAGCCCGGGCAGCGGGATCTCCCCGCTGAAGCGTGTCTTTTGTCGCTAAAAGTACCACGAGAATGTGAGCGAACATGACGCGCCAGGACTGCGCCCGAGTGCTTCTCCTGTTGGTCCTCTCCGCCGTCTTCCTTACCACCGCTCATTCCAATGGTGAGTCAAGTCTGGTCTTTTCATCTTCACTCTCCTGCGGTGTGCTTTCTCTACTGATGGGCTTCGTTGCAGGGAGGTTGAGGTGCACCCACAATTTACTTTGAGTGTTTTTTATTTGTTTATGCAAGTGTGTTCTATTTTTTTTTTTATTATGAGATGAAAAATTGATGTTATCAGAAAAGATATAATTGAATTAGGTATGTGTTAAACATAAATATAATAATTAATGGAAATCTGACAAATATACACTTATCGATACTACACCGATACAATCGCGAACTCCGAACGCAAAATTATAATCAAGGCAATGCTAGAATGACAATTGATAGGTGTCGACGCAAATGCATAGATTCTTTTTAGCCAGGTTATTGATCACCGAATGCATTTGACTGGATGTTTATTTTTCGAAAGTCTGATTGAATTCCAGCTAATGCCGCGTACGTTTTCAGGTCAGCTAATGTCAAAAGAGCACAGGACACACGCGGCGTCGGAAAGAAAGGATGATTTATGGTGCTACCAATGCGATACGATTGGCGAGGGCGAGAGTTGCATCAACGTCACTGTAGCTGGCAACAACAGCTCGCTAGTTCAAAAATGCAAGGATGACAAACGGACGTGCATGGTATTTACCCTCTCTTTTACATATTTCAAGCTTGATTACCCTACGTTTCTGACAATCTGTTATTAATTATTAAAAATGATATGAAACCACATCGGATCAGTTTAAAGCTTCAATGTTCAAAAGGCGATGGCAATGCGCGGCTGAAATTTCAGGTAAAGCGTTTTTCCTACACGACGAGCACGGAGAACTCGACGTCGGTGCCGATGGTTTGGGGCCTGGAGCGCAACTGTACCAACAAGTGCGAGCCCGGCTGCATCGTCATCGGGGAGCGGACGAAACTCTACGCGTGCACCGCATGCTGCGAGGCGTCGCTCTGCAACAACGGCAACGGGTCCCCCGCGGAACTCGTCCCCAAGCACCTGGAATTCGTCCTGGCACTCCTCCTCCAGGTGCTCCTCACCGTCACCTTGTATCCCTCGTGACCGGCGCTGCTCACCTAATTGTCCGCGCGAGGCGCCCTCTCCTAGCCCCTTCCAATTACACTATCGACCATTGTGTTCTGCCTTCCACTGTCAGCCTACGCGCGATGAATTTCGACTGTCTCGACTAATTTTGTTACTACGACGAGCTCTACATGCATGTACATAAGAATGTTGATCTCTCGCTCTCTGGAGAGCCTAATAAAATTTATTGTATGTGTAAGAAAATTCGTTTTTATTGTCTTAAACGTCCCTGTACCTCCTCGGTCAACTCCTCTGGCTTGTCCTTATTTATGTTTTTTTATTCACTCAAGAAAGTTGCTGCATCGGAGTTCGATAATGAGTTTAAAGAACGACGGGATCGCGTAACCAACTGAAAACTTTCACGGTGAAGTTTAAGGCTCGCTCGTTTCAATTATTCATCGCCCGTAAAATGGACTCGCGCTCAATTTACGAGAACGGCTCTTTATTTGATTGAGAAGACAATTGCGCGTGCGTCAGCAACAAAAATCCTCAAGCCGAGCGCAGCTGAAGCGGTGGTTGATTTTACCGAAAATCTGCAGGTCCCGCTTCCCGGAAGTGCGCGCGGGGGAGGGAGCGTAAATTACATCCTCGCCTCGCGCATCTCCGGTGCACCGTCATCCACCCGTTCGTTAACGAGATAAAAGCCTACGTGCCGTTAACTGGCGCGCCACCTTGAAGCCGTCTTATCTCGAATTGGCCAATTTTCCAGATTGCAAATACCTACTCACCGGAATTTGGATTTTATTGGGATGATTGAAATTCACCGCTTAATAAAATTTTACGTTTATGTAAAGAGCAAATATTTTTATCGTACTCAAGCGAGTCTCGGAGATTTTAGAGATATTAAATTTTTTCAAGATTACTCAAATTTCTCAGCTTTGAGGTCTACCACACAAAATATGATAGGAATTTTCGATGCTTCTAAAAGCTTCGATACGTTCGTGGAAAAAATAACGAAAAATGGTTTAGCAGGAACATTAATTTAACACTTCAAAATCATAAAACAAAATATTCAGACTCCCACTGAAATTTTTTATCAAAATTAAATAACTTGCGCCAACGCAGCTTGATTTCTCAAAAACGTTGAATAAATGAGACTTTTTATTACCAGAGTCAACTAATACTTGTGTATATCTTCAAATCTATCGGGCAGTCTGCTTTGTAAAATAAAAAGGGGCATTTATTTGAAAAGAATCGAATAATTATTCGCTGGTTAATTTAAACCACATCCATCGATAATTCACACATGCACATATTTCTTCAATTCTTTTCTTTTTTTTTTATAAGTTGCGGCGGGGCTAATTTACCCCATCAAGTTGCGGCTCGGTTGACGAGGTTAAACATCGGGACGCCCACTTCGAGCCGCGTTCAATCCTCCGCCCGGCGCACGCAAACACACGCACATTCTCGCTCGCCGGGAGATTGACAATTGCCTTTGTCGCTGGCGCGCGCTCCACGACTCGTGACGTGTTTTAGAACCTGCCTTATTAAATGTAATTAAGCCCGCGGCCTCTGCGAAATTCCATGAATAAAGTAACGCGCTAATTGAATTCTTCAACTTTTATACGCGCTTCTTCGCGAATCAAGGCGTATATCAGACCTTTTTATTTTCATCTTTATTTTTCGAAAATAATGCGAGTTTCGAGGTATTTTATTTGACGATCCAGGAGATTTACACCCGAGGTGCTGAGGGAATAATATGAAAATTTTAACATTCATGGCATAGCTGTTGTTACGGGAGAGACGTAGGAAATAAAACTTCGTTATTACGTCATTTTGGTTTCTATAAAAGAAGCACTGCTGTAGTTCCATACACTTGTTTATATACGAATAGTTTCGATTCGGTTTTCTATTTGGTGTTGATGTTTTTTTAACATATCCGTCTCTATCGATCGTAAAGGCAATCCGTAAACTGTGAATTCATCAACAGCAGTGTACACCAAATGTAGTTGTACTAAATAAAAAATGAAATGATTAAAAACGAAGAAGTACAAAAATCTTAGTTTAATTATCATTAATGGTGCAAACGAATATAAGGCTCCTCAGCCGAAAATAAAAAAGTACAGCTGCATCCGAGTTCTTTCGAAAAGCTAGAGCCAGCGCGTCTGCATTTCATGAAGCCCCCCTAAGCGAACTAAATTTTTGATCCCGAAAATAGCCCCGATCGAAAATAACCGACAGGCCGATCGACGGTGTAAGACGAGTCCTTCGAAAAGCCGGGAAAAAGGCCGTCGATCGTCGGGCGATCCGTCCGCGGGCGCTTGCTCGGCGCAGCCCGCGGGGCGACCAAAACAAGCTCTCGGGAGAAAAAGAGAAAGAAAATAAGTCCAACGGAATTAGAACGCCCGCTCGCGAGCGCGGCTCGGAAGACGAGCGGGCGGCACCGGCGCGTCTCGTGCGCTCCGGCTCGCGAGCGAGACGGAGCTACGGGCCGCACGCCCGGCGCGCATATAGCCCGCCGAGGAACACTGACCGCTCTATGCTCGAGGCGATACCACGAGGTCGCGCTCACGCATAAAGCTGCCATTATTAGAATGCCGAGAGAGTCTGCACGCACACAGGCGTCGGAGGCGCGAGGAGCGAGGAGAGACGCCGGCTGGCGCGGCTCTTCGGATTCCCCCCGAGGCGCGCCCCGCTCCGTCTCAGTCGTCGCCGAGGAGGCGGCCCGGGCCCCCATGACTCGCGAGCGCGCCCGAGAGCTTTTCGCCATGTGGCGGCCAGTCGCCGACGCGCCGGCTCGCGCGCCCTAATTCCGCGGTAATTAGGGGACTCGCGCGCTGCCGCGCGACGCTTTTTTCTTCGCTCCTCTTTTTACGCGCCGCTGCGGGGACGGTTTTTCTTCGGCGTATGGGCTTTTACGGCGGGGCCTTGAGATGTCGAGTGGATCGATGCGCGATTGGAACTTCTTTCTTGTCCTCTTGTCAGAGTGAATTAGGTGCAAAGTGTTCATTGATCTTAAGTGTCCTGACAGTGTCGCTAGAATATCGGGTCCAGACCGTTCGATGTTCGCCAGTTTTAGACATCTTTCGAGTGTAAATAATATCGCTACTAAAGTTTGTCAAATTAAACGCCTCCACTTTAGATTTATGTTCTATTATCACTTTTTTATGAAATAAAATGTGGTTTAAAATCTTTTAATAAACAGTTAAAACATTTATTTAAGTAATAATAAACTTATTTAATGATTGAATTATTTAACAAACAAAAATGCACTTATAATTATTTTTCAACAGACTATTTTATGGTGATTTTATGTTATGCAATTGAGATGATAGAAATAAGTAGATAAAACATGTGACGAGAAAATAATCAAAATCAGCAAAACCATGAACGAGTCACTGGTTGGTTCGGTGGTGCTGCTGTGTGCAATCCTGATCCTGGCTAGAGTCAGCAATGGTCAGCAACATCGATACCCGCGCGTTGTACACCCCCGAGTGATACCGCACAGTGAGTTATCGCGGGATCGGCGCTCAGTCCCTTACGAGGACGATCGCAATCTTCAGTTTGTGTCCCTCAATGACTGGATTTTGAAGACCGAACCCAATCAGCATCTAAAGCTTTCGTCCAAGTTTCGAGTGGAATTCGACAGTTCAGCTTCTTCATTACCGTAATGAAATTTTTATTTTCCTCTTTTCTTAAAAAATACTAAGAAAAATAAAAAAACATTATTCAATCCTATTTTATAACGGTAGAGTTATTTCTAAAATTAACTGCTAATAATTGCTACACTCGTTTGAAGTAACTATAAGTAAGTGAAAAAGCATCTACATGAGCGTGTTTATTTTGCCGCCCTATAAACGGTGCTGCGGTTTAGGCCGACGGACGAGCTGGGCGGCTGCGAGACGCGCGAAGGCGAGATACGGGGCTGGGAGGCAAGCTCGCAGGTGCTGCTGACGCGCTGCGGGGGCTCGTTCTACGGCCTGCTGCGGTTGGCGAATCGGACCTACCTGGTGGAGCCGCTGGCGCTGGCCGGCCGCACCGGGGAACACCTGCTCTACGAGGCGGAGTACTCGCGGGCGAGGCGCGACGCCGCTACCGTCTACGAGGGCGGCCGGCGCTTCTACAACCTCAGCGGCGACACGTTCGACTACGAGAATTACGAGGACAGTCCGGAGCTGCTTACCGAGCCCCGCGGGGATATCGAGGCTCAGGGCCAGGGCCTGACCACCACGCCGTCGCCGTCCGCTGATCCCGACGCCGTGGAGTACTTCTTCGACCGTAATTGGCAGCGGGAGCGGCTTCCCAGTAAGTCGTGCTTTCGAGTTTAAGTTCAATTCAGAGTGTACATATTGAATTTCAATCTGAAATTCCGTTGGAAACTTAAGTAAATAAGAGAATTATTAGGGAACTAGACGATCCTCAACTTTTTTTTAACAATTCAACAGCTAGAAAAATAATGAACAAATTCTCACCACCCAAATGGTTGGAGATGGCTGTAATCGCTGATTACTCGGTGGTCAACTTTCACGGCTCGCGGATACAGCAGTATATTTTGGCGCTGCTAAACATAGTGAGTATCCGCTTTCGCGTGTTTATTTTATTTAACGCCACCGGCGCGTTAACAACTGGCCAAGATCAAAGAAGAAGGCGAATAATGGAATTAAAAGTTAAAAACGGATAAATGCACTAATAGGGAAAGTTAAGGGGTGGGATCAAGAAGTCAAGGACCAAAACGATTACGAAGTTCAGTCGCGCCGCGAGGCTTCAAAAGTTAAATCGCCCTTAGCATCGCGTTGATTAGCTTCGAAGTTGAAATGTTTTCCGATAAATTCGTTAAACTTTGCTAAACGCTATTTCGTGACATAATCCGGGACGGCCTTTATTATTTCATCAGCATTATCTCCTAATTTATGACTCGCTAATCCGTAGGTAAGTGCCATCTACAAGGACTCCTCCCTCGACTCCAATATGCAGCTCGTCGTTGTGCGCATGATCTTATACACGGACAAGAAGGATGGAATGGTATTCGTTGCTTATTTGAGCATAATTTTAAAATTACTATTTAAATTGCACCTTAATTATTTTATCTTACTCGGCCTCACATTACTTATTATACTTCGTAAATTCCAATTCATTTTATACTTCGACGCGGATAAGCGACTATACCGAATGAGGGTAAATATTGGTCGCAGGTGCAGCAAGGGAACGCTCGTCGTTCGCTCGAGAACGTGAACAAGTGGAACCGCAAGCTGCTCGCGCTGTCCAACGAGACGTACGACGTGGCGGTGTGGCTCACGCGGCTGGACATCGGCGGACCGTCCGGCTATGCGCCCGTCTCCGGCGCTTGCGACTCCGCCAGGTCCTGCGCCCTCAATCGCGACGAGGGTCTCACCAGCGCCTTCATCATCGCCCACGAAGTCGCCCACATGTTTGTATACGCCCAGTTGCCTCCATTCTTTGCTTTTTTTTTCTTCCTCCTACAGGAAACTTTTTTCTCTGGAGTAATTTTTTACAGTAAAGAGATAGGGCAATTCGTAGACTCATTTAATTAACTCTCGAGAAATTGGATTTCGTTAAATGTGGAATTGTTTATTTTTAGCCTTTCGTAAGACGTTAATGTAGATTGTCAAATATTTTATGTTGATTACATGGAAATTCACTTGAAGCTGCTTTTTAAAACATGTTTTCCCACACATATTCGTCATATTAGCAAAGACTTTAATTTTTAACCATGATGTATGCATAAATGAAGCGATAATTTGCAATGCAGATTGGGTCTGTCTCACGACGGAGATAAAAATTCCGGTAACACCTGCGCAAGGGAGGCGTCGAGAGGCAGCATTATGGCACCCATGGTGGCAGCCACCTTCAACAATTTTCATTGGTCGACGTGCTCCAGAAAGGAGTTTCATCGTAAAGCCAAGTACGCCGTGATAAATTTGAATTTGCCGGTGGCCGAGTGATGAGCGACGATATATAAAAAAACTGCTTTGAAATACGCTGTTGCAGGCACTGGACGTGTCTCTCGAATCGCCCGAGCGACGACGAGCCGCCGATGGTGAGAGGCAGCCTGAACGAGGTCTTCAGTATGGACGAGCAGTGTCGAATGGAATTCGGCGAAGGGTGCGTATACTGCAGCTATCCTCCACTTACACTCCACTTCAAACGTATTTTTTCCCTTTCGCAATCCCGCTTGCTTCATTTTCCCCCTTTTTTGCGTCGCCCAAAGTAAATATTCACTAGTTTCTCAACGAGATCCGCGATAATCAAATGCACAAAGAGCCGTGCGTTGCCCAACCAGCTTTGGAAAGAGGCCGCGCAGTCAAAGGCGCGCGTATGGCTCGAAATTAAATTTTTCGCAAAAAAACGTAGAAAAAAAAATGCCGGTGAAAAAGAAAAACGCGGCGCAGCTTTGAGTCGCGCTAAATTATCGGCCGCGTTCAATGCGGGCCCCGCTGTAATTAAGGTGTAAATAAGGCGCGCGGAGACGGGAGCGCGTCATTAAAACTCCGCCGCCGAGGGCGCAACAATTGCGGATTGCTTGTTCGTTCGCTGAAAGATACACCCTGAGCCCGGCTGCTCGTTTACTTTGCATGATAAAAGAGAGGAGCGAAGTGCGCTCTTTCATTGTTGCATTACAAATCAATGGCGCGACCGATCCAATTGTCGCGCGCGTGCTCTCGATTTTGTCTCAATACACGTCTGTTTTTATCGCTCGTAAAGGAACAAGAGTTCATTCATTCGTTTTCCAATGTTTCTCCGGCTGTTGATTTTAGACTTCTGTTTTCAATCAGGATACTAGAGATTGAAAGTGGACGCTTCGTGTATTTTGTAATTTATTGCGCAAGGAGGAAAATAAAAAGGTGTTTCGTAAGATTAGTTAGATCAGTTGGTGTCTGCAATGCCGCATTATTAAATCTGTCCTATTAATTATAAATAAAATAACAATTAAAATTTGTTTATTTATTTATTTCAAAAACCTACACGGGCAAAGTGCCCTTCGATAATAATAGCCATAAAGAATAAAAATGAGCAAAATAATATATAAAGAAATAAAACAATTTTTTTTTTAATTCAACATAAAAATAAATGAATTGTTTTAAGAATGCTTTTGTTAATGTTTTACCGTAGGTACAATAGGTGTCGAACGCTGGACACGTCGAATCTGTGCGCGTACCTCTGGTGCGGCCGGACAAACAGCACTCAGGCCTGCAAGACGAAGAAGGGGCCGCCGCTGGAGGGAACCCTGTGTGCCGAAAATAAGGCGAGTGAGGCATTAATGACCGTCGCTACTAACTCCCCGCTTTATCTCTCTTCTCGCTTTTCACCTCCGCGAATACGTCGTTGTCGCTCCACACACCCTAATCAAGAGCGACGCGCGTGCCTCCCCCCTGCCGCGCGCGAAGCAGCGCCTCGCCCTGGCCAGGAAATTTATCCGCGAACAAAGCGAGCGCTGAAAATTTAAAACGGCCGTCGCTCAATAATGCACGCGGCAGAAGCCAGCCTAAAATATTGATCCCGGCGGTGCTCCCCGTTTATTCCGCGGGCGTGCGAAGCGCATACTTTATTTCGGCGATCGGCCGTGCTTTTACAGTGGTGCGTGAACGGGCTGTGCGAGCCGATCGATCGGAAGGCCTTCGATCCGACTCCCCTGGCCGTCCGGGGCAACTCGGAGAATACCTGGGACGCCTGGAGCTCGTGGGGCGACTGCTCCAGAACCTGCGGCGTCGGACTGCAGTACAGATTACGTCGCTGTAACGGCCCGTAAGTGCGAAATTTCCTAAGCTATGAGAGACGCATGATCCCCATTACTGGCTCCCCGTCGGTGCGCGAATTTCTAACATTTGCCGAGTTTTATGTACTGTAAGCTGCACGCGCTTCGCGAGCCTTCGAAGATATTCCGATTATTCCGCTCGAGAAATTCGCGGGTCTTCGATTGCATTGCTAAACTTAAATTTTGTGGAAATGTTTCGTGCTCCTTAACTTAAAAACATTTTATAATTCATAAAGAAATTCATCCAGTATTATTTCGTTTAAACATCAAAGCATTATAATGCAAACTTGAAATTTTATAAAAAAATGTCTTTTTTTCTTTTAAATATTTACTCGAAGAAACTGCGAGGGTGAGTCTAAGGAGTTTCGAGTGTGCGATTTGCCAGCGTGCACGGAGCGCGTGGACTTGCGAGCGCGACAATGCGCCCGATTCTTCGGCCAGGCGGGATTCAAGAGGAATCTGTTCGACGGTAATGGCACGTGGCTGCCGTACGAATCATTCGACGGCGGGCCAAACTGCCAGCTCGTCTGCCTCAGAAAAGAATCAGCCGAGATATTCCAGACCGGTGTCGATGTCGAGGACGGTACACCCTGCTCCTACGAGTCTAGCGACATTTGCGTTGCCGTAAGATTTTCTTTCTTTTTCATTTTCCAAAAGTTTTTTAAATCGTTGTATTAAAACCAGCAGTTATGCTATTTACCAAATTAATTTTTTTAAAATGAACAAATTATCTTTACAAAGACGAAACAACGATGATTTAAAAAAAAAGTCGTTATAAAAATCGATGTGCTAAAGTGTCGCTAAGAAAGCCGATTGTCGCTGTCGCTTAGGGTAAGTGCAGGCCGATGGGCTGCGACGGCGTATTAGGCTCGGGCAGCAGCTGGGACGCCTGCGGCCACTGCGCCGGCAACAACTCCACCTGCGAGAGCGTCTCCGTCAAGTTCCAGCGGAAGCTGCGCCGAGGTATATACACCCCTTAACGCACGTGGCTCGCGAGCTTCGCCCGGCCGCGATCGATAATCGAATGTAGCGCCAGTGCGATGGCTGCGAAATTAGTTTAGTGGGACGCGTCGCGGCCGCCGCCACCGGGTGCGCTCGCGTACCCTCCTGAAACTCGATGAAACTTTGTCCGATGCGATTTGCCCCGGAGTCAAAGATTCCTCCTGCGGCTGCGTGTGCCGGACTCGGCTTCACTCGGTGACTCCAACTCGCTGGAGGATGAGACTTAAAAATTCAACGGGGGTTGCCTCACTTTTCTTGCCGGTGTTGTCTTTTCTCGGGTTTTGTAGCTGGGGAGAGTGTTTAAATTGGGAACTTTACTTTTTTTCGAACACTGCTGCTTAGCTTTGATTTTCTTCTGAGAAAGTTTTGATAAATATTGCGGTTCTAATTAATAGTAGTTTTCGATACTAGTGCGTCAGATGTGAGTTTTGGACGAGTGTGAGTTTAGCGCCCGAGCAAAGCGAGGGTGATCATTCACACGAGTCCGAAAA
>JAXIUT010000009.1:27195750-27206171 GCA_035586675.1 Eurytoma californica | reverse complement strand
CAATATAAGCTGATTTATCACCTGATTTATCAAATATCAGATGATTTATCAGATGATAAATCGTGTCAAATAGCCAGAATTTTTTCAGCAGGGCTGATTTAGCACTGTCAAAATTTCGCACTAGTGCGTAAAGCTGTGCTTTACGCACAGAGTTGCATAAAATTCTATTTATAATACAATGGATTTTCTAAAGAAACAAGGTTCAATCCAGAATATTAATTTCCAATAGAGACAACGCGATTAGCCGTGGTACCAAAGAATGCGCACAATGTCAAAGTCGTAGTTACCATTCTGCTCGCGGATTCGGTACCGCACGAAGGAAACATGAAAATTCTCGTGCGAGATGCTCAAAGGAGGCGCTACGAGATAAGCGAGTTCGACGTAGATGGAAGAGCTCCAGTTATGGTAATCGAGGGGGCCGCCTTCAGAACAGAGAGACTCGAAGAAAAGTACGTACTCTGGAGCAAAGGACCAGTCATGTCGGAAATCGTTGTTTCGGTAAACCTTATCTCTTATCTACTCCCATACTTCTTTTTATCTTGACGCCGCGTACCATACAATTTTACCGAATCCACGTGATATCCTTTCTTCTTCGCTCCGACGGATAAATTCTTACGTCCAATCTAATTTTAATTTAATCTTTAAAACGTCCCGGCAATAAATTGCAAAGCTATGTTTTTTTCGATCTTATCCGCAAATTTCGCTTCGAATTCTACAATTTAAATTCGCAGATAACATTTATTTCCTAAAAGAAATTTATTTTATTTTATTTTTAAGACAATTATCTGGCTATTTCTGCTCTTTAGTGCCGGAGGCGAGACTCTCGTAATATAAAAGAGTAAAATTTAAAAAATAAAAATAAATTTGAGTAAAGCATCGCTTTATTTTCAAGCCTCGCCTCTTTAATAATCTGTTGCAGTTCAGTTTTCACTTTTTCGCAGTGCGAGAAGTCTCACACTGTAATCGCTTTGTCAATGCACTTAATTTCCATAGAAATCGAATTGACGCGTTAATTTTCAGTTGATATCAACGAGAGAAGTAGTGAAGAGCGGTGCGTCGATCTCGACCTCATCGCAGTACTCGATTTCGCGAGGCGAGCTGGGCCGAACGTGGGATCGCTACTCGTGGCTGCTGGCGACCGGAGGCCCGTGCTCCGCCAGCTGCGGAGGTGGCGTGAGGCGCCGGACTCTCCTGTGCCGCGACGAGTCGACGCGGGAGCTGGTCTCCCGCAGAAAGTGCCTCCTGCTGCCGAAACCTGCGGGCCACCGCGAGCTCGAACGCTGCAACGTCGCCAGGTAAGCGCGCGAGATCGAGGTCCTTTAAGTAGTAACGACCGGGCCCGGTGGGACACTCCGAACTTTCCCGGTTTTAATTGAATTTTTTTTCCCGCTCGGAGTTTCTCGCGAACTTATCTAATTGTGCGCTCTGCGCGAGCGAGCAGTTTGTGGTTTTACGACGGGGGATTTCCCCCGAGGTGGTCCGGCCTGCCTCTTACAACTTCGGGTGTTTCCGCGGCGAATCCGTCCAACTCTTATCTTAGCTCGAAAAATCTACCGGTTCCTTGGGAGAACGCGTCCGTGCGGGGGAATAGGTGCTCCGCGGGCACGAGCCAAGTTGGCCCTAAGCGGGTTTCCCGATAGTCGCGCGGCTGCGTTTTGCGTCGCCGAAAATAAAGATGAAAGTGAGGCGAAGTCGTAAAACGTGACGGTATATCTGGGCGCAGTTGCGAGTACACATGGGTCCCGGGCATGTGGGAGCAATGCACTTCGAGGGTGGCGTGCGCCACCACCGGCCAGCAGCAGCGCCGATTGTACTGCCTGCCCAGCACCTTTCCCGAGCGCCAGATGACCCACAGGAACGAGCACAGGATATACCGGAAGGCCGTGCAGCCGTCCAAGTGCCGCGATCTGGCGCAGCCGTCCACTGAGCGCGACTGCTCGCTTGAACCTGCGTGCAACGGACAGTGGATCTACGACGAATGGTCACCCGTAAGTGCAATGTACAAAAAGATACAATCAAAAAATATCTCATTAAATAACTAAGTGAAACATTTTTTCGAGAATTCAATTATCAAGATAAAAAATACACAATTTGACTTGAAGGTAAAATATTTGAAATAATTCAGAATGATTTTCTTAAAACTCAATAAACAATCAGTAGAAACAGACAAGTGCAGCAAGACACATCATTTTTAAGCTTTCTCCCCTCTCCAAAGAGTAAAATAAAAACCCGAAGATAATCCTTTACACAACATTCTGAAAAACTACCTTTTCTGCAAATTTGCAGTGTTCTCAGAGTTGTGGTCGCGGTGTGCAAACAAGGCAAGTACGATGCAAGGAGGAGCCGAGTCGTGAGTCGCCGGATGATGATCACCGGCGGTCTCAGGCAAATACATGTAACGCGACTCGCGCGGCTAACGAGAAGCGCGTTTGTCAGGGCCTGCAGTGCGAGATCGCTGCGCGGTGCAGACGGGACAAGGGTCAGCTTTGCGCCTTGCGGGATCCCAGCACTCACTGCCGTAACGCGGCCTTTCGTCGTCGCTGCTGCATCGCCTGTCGAGGAAAGTGAAGCCCATGGACAGCCTGATTTTTCAGAAAATTTTTTGTACGAACACTTGTGTGATTTTTAACTTCAGCCGGTGACTTGGGACTTTTATTGACTGTTTACTACAGCTGGTGCGTGATGGTTAACGATGTCATTTATACATATTTAAAATAATCATTTTTTTTACAATGAAGAATTTCTTGTTATTTGTGACGTTTGTTACGTAAGTTTTTATATTAGTTTGTTAATGTATTTTGTAAAATTATTTTCTCATTTAAGTTTTTTATCTTGAGATATGGATATTTTATAAAACGAACTAGAACGTATAAGCAAATTGTACTTGTATAATGTTTTTTTTTCAATTACGTTACTTAAAACCTTCGCCACTACAAGCTTTATTTATTAAAGTTAAATAATTTATTATTTTTGTTAATAATAAGCGAAATATTGTATTTTTATGACAAACATATACTTTTCTCGACAATAAAAGTAAAAACAACAGTAAACTGTAGAAACGGGGTAAAAATAAGTGACACACAGTTTGAAATAGTATTAGACTAGGTTTTATTTGTATTGAAGTGTACAATGCATAGTAACATCGTTAGTGCTAATCAACGCAGCGTAAAATCGACGCAAACTGATAAAAGGAAAAAGAAAAGAAAGCCAAAACGTATCTTCCGCAGCCTCCCGTCGTGCGCCTCCCTCGCTCGAGTATTGTTTGCGCGAAGCACACAGAGCTCGAAGGGATGCACGAAAAGAAAAAGCTGACGTTGCCACGCGAGTGAAAAGGTTTTCCCCTCCGAAATCGGCGCGGCGAAACGAAAATCGGCCTCTCTAAAGATACACATTATTTCCGAGAAGATATGTTTTGACAGATGTGCCAGCGCGCAAATCGGCAAAGGGCCGAGCCGCGCGCGGGCTCGCGTCGCCGGTGCAAGTGTGTGTATTTTTCGCGTGCGAATCTCCCCTCCCTTTATCCCGCGGTGCCGCCGCGAGCGCGCGTGCATATGTATATGCGGTGTGCCCCGTTAAGACATTAATAGTAACGCGAGGAGACGGCGAAGCCAGCGCACACACGTGTTTCGCGTATAGTACCGACTAGAAGCTCGCAGAAACCTTACCTTCTTCCCTCTTTTCTTTCCTCTTTCTCTTTCCCTCAAACTTTTCGCTCGTTCGCCTCCCTTTTCTTCCGGCGTCGCGCGCGAAAGAAAAATCCGCCGAACCCAGAATAAACGCATGCGCGCTGTCGGCTCTTCGAGATGGCAAATAAAGAACTTTCGAAGGGTTTTGCTCGTACACTTGGCTGTGTGTATACGCGTAATCGAGTAGCGAAGGGATTGCAGCGCGCATGATTTATCACCGGGTCGTTTATTTTTTTTTCTTCTGTTTCGTTCGAATGCCCACGTACGTTTTCTATACTTTTTTTTAATCTCGCTCTTATTCAGAATAATTCTTGGCTTTCTAAGTAATTAGCTAAAACGGTAGTATTGTCTGATTTTTGAACTACGCCGAGTAACACGACGCATCGTACAGTAGTAAGACAGTTTGGTAGCTCGTTTGTTCCGCAGAACTGAGCGGCGCGACTTTTATTACAGCTTAAATACGTACAGTTAAAGAGCGACGAAGTCACTGTTCTCCGTTTTTTTTTCAAGGGATTATTTTTTGCAGTGATTTAAATATTTCAAATTTTTGGTTTACGACCAATACAATATTCTTTTTATCATTATTTGAGTCATTAGAGATACTATGATGATTCTTTTTCTTGAAAATACTAATTGAAAATTTTGGAAGTCAAAATTTTAATTAATATTTTACTGATATACGCAATGTGATGTGATTGAGTATTTTGATGGTTACTAAGTAAATAACGAATAAATTTTATACTATAATTAATAGAGGATCAAAAGAAAAATATTTAACAGTAACAAACTATTAAAAATCTAGATAATAACAATAAATAATCATAAGATAGCTATCTTTAAATACTACTTGATATCTAATCTATGAAATTAGATATTGCTGAAGCTCATACAAGGCTTAATAACTAAAATATACTTCTTTAACGGTATATAAGACATGTACAATAAAAATCGCGGTTAAAACAGTGATAATCATACACGGTTAAAAATATATGCGATGATAATCTTGATAAAATATTCTTTGCTAATAACTCAAATAACCACATAATTTACCATCGATTTGTATTTCAAAATCGACTGAAATATGCTTCCAATTGGTTTGTTATAGCAAAAAGAAAATCTTGGAAGAGTAACAACGTCGCCGTCAGTTTACAGAAAGATCCCGAATAAAAAGATTATTCGTTACGCACCATTATTTCTTCTTCGTACGCTACGATCATACCAACTAACTTTGAAATATCGCATGCGAGAGTTTTACATGTCTACTGTATAATGAAAACGCGTAGCTTCGCTATTTACGTTTAAATCTTAATCGCTTCCTGCGGTTTAAAATCGCTCGAAGCCTCGACCTTATATAGAGGTACAAATAATTGCTTTACAAAAATACGAATTTCGGGGAAGGCAAACATTATCAATGATAAACGTGCGTCTATAAACCGCGTAATAAATTGTTCAGTTTTTGTCGCGCGATCCCTGCTTTCCTTTATTCATTTAATCTTCATATCAAAAAGTAGCTTGTAAGCGTTTCTAAATCAATCAACGATATCAAAACTGAACTCAGACCAAAAGGATACGCGCTCGTTCGGTATGGTTTCTTAATCCAAGTCATACAGCTCGATAATTAGCACATCTTCTTAAATTTAAAATTGTTAATGTTTCAAAGATTTTTTTGCGTACTTTAGGTAGTATAGCTTGGCTCGCAGTGGAATTTCCATCCTAACAATCCTAATCGCTTTTACTTTTGATTACTCGTTTGTCGATCTCCTCACACTTAGACCAGTCTCCGTATGCTACAAGCGACTCTAGCGTTTTGATTAAGATGCGATGGGCCTTCGGCTCACTCGCCACACCGTTTATGCCTTCAACTTTACGACGCACTTATTGAGTAAAAGTCGGTTACTTTTAAAAATTTTCCATTAGCAATGTAAATTTGTAAAAATTTTTGTACGAAAGAGGAGAAAGTGGTTTTTAAAAAAAACGTGTATATTGTCGACAGGATAGGTAACAGTCGCAACTCCTCCATTACTCACGTGATGCGCATAATCGGCGTGCCGCTTTGAGAAAGCGCGAAAAAGTGCATCGCTTTTATATATATATTATATTCATATATTTCTAATATAATTTTTAGCAATTACGCGTGGCTCTGTACGCACTGTCGAGATGATTCTAAGAACGTTATTGTACACTACTTACACTTTAGCATAATACAGCTCCCGTCATTCTTTTTTTTTTTTTCGATTTTTGTAAATTCATAATATATGTTTTTTGTTTGTTATTTTGGTAGATGCGTCGATATCCTATAAAGTTCGGTTCTTTATAGCCTACATGATTGAATACGCCTCGCTCGCGACTGGCCTCAAACGCTCGTTTCTCAAACTGCCGGCCGCGGGCCAACGATACGTACGATAAGGGTTATAAGAAAAGAAGGTCCGCGCGTCCCTCGCTTCGCGGACGGTTTACAAAAGAAAGAATTACACGGTACACAAGACTCGCTCAGCAGTTGCAGGAAGACTGATTGCGTCGAGTTCTCTCGGATCGGCGCTATGTACAGGGTGCGGGCGAGTCCGTCGCCTCTTTGGGATCTCTGCGTACTTGGGGAGCCGGGGCTCAGGTGCGCTTGCCGCTGGCGCAGCTGGCGATGCCGGGCGGCACGAGGGCCGCGATGATGCGCTCGACGATGCGCGGCGCGCGCCGGGTTGCCGGCACGGGCCGCGCCGCCGGATCCTAGGAGCGCCAGGGGCGCCCGGACTCCCGACCTCACAAGCGCTCGACGTAGTTGCCCGGGAAGGTGCCGAAGTAGCCGGTGCGCTGCGACGAGCCCACGTACCAGCCGTCGTCGCACTTCTCCATCACGTACACCGTGTCGCCCTCGTTCAGCTCCAGCTCGTCCTCGTTCTGCGGCCGGTAGTTGTACAGCGCTCGGTACCTAGCCAACGGGATTTCACTTTTATAACGTGCCACTTTTTTTCGAAGGTGGACGGGGGGATCCCTGCTTTACCCGCGGCGGGTATGCGCGGCTGTACTTACGGGATGGGCTCGGAGTGGGTGTCGATGTGCAGCGTCTCGTTCATTGGCGCTACGTGCAACTTGCCCCCTCCTTTTGGCTGAAAATCACAATTAATTGTTACTTTTTTTTCTTGGGATTGATTTTTTTTCAAAGAGCGGATCTTGCACTCACCAGTGAGTTGTAGTGGGGCTGAGTTGTGTTAATATTGACGGGCAACGAAGGCGTGTAGTGATGGGGTCCCATGCTGAGCTTTCCGCCGGCTGAGCCGTTCGATAAGAGGCTGTGAGCAGCGGGGGAGGCAACAGGTTTGCTTTGAATAGGCGTTTCTAAAAATAAAAAATGCATCGGCGCGTAAGTCTACTATCAAGTGTGAAGCTCATTGCCGAGGACGCGTTATGTCGTAAAAAAGTGACTTTTAAACCCGTTCTTCCAGCATTATTTATTATTTATTCTATATTTTCCTTACCAGGCCTGTGGCCAGGTTCACTGATCACTTCCACATAGGAAACGGGGAAGATTCCTTTTCTGTTGCCAACTCTTCCTTCGTACCAGTTTTCGTCGACTCTCCTGGTTAAATATACAAGTTCGCCTGCAAGTATTTACAGCAATTAATTTGTTTGGTTCATTCATCTCTTATTAAGATTTTTTCACTTTGTTACATTACCTTTTCCCAATGATAATTCGAGATTTGTCTGAGCAATGAAATTGAACTTAGCTCGTGCCTGACCCTCGTAAGGTTTCTTCGGCAGCGTTCTGATTTCATCGTAGGGAATAATCTGCAAAAATAAAGTAATTAGACGTCTACAAATATCTCGATAAAAACATATCAACTCAAAAAAGTAAATTTTAGATGAAAAATAATAAATTAAAAAGAAATTGCAGACTTAAAGCTTCAACTGTAATTACTAACAGCCAAACCTCATTTAAATTGATTAAAAATTGTGGTCTGGAGTTGTGAAAGGAAAGAATATTCGACAACTCATATCTCAGTTTCCAGATGGAATTATGACTTCAGCTGGATAAAAATGAGTAAAAAATGTTATATACTATTAATATATAACATAAATATAATTTAAAATCTGAAACTCTTTTTTTCTCAGGTAAATAACTAAGAAAATCGGTTATATGTCCCATAGTCCCTTAATCCCGAAATGGACAAATTCTAATTAGGCAAAGGCACACTGAAACTGTAAACTCATTCCGTTTATCGATCCGCCGTGATGACGAGTGCAGTAGCTACATACCTCGACGTAATTGAAGGGGAAGAGGCCGACCATCGCATTGTGTTCGCCCTCGTACCAGTTCTTGTCAACCTGGCGGCGCACGAAGATCAAATCACCTCGGCGGAAGGTCAGCTCACGAGGTGATTGTCCGATGAAATTGTAAAGGGCCCGGGCTACTAGCCGAGGCTCCGGGGTTTGCTCCTGCGACCGACTTCTGTAGCTCAGGTCATCCACGAAGTCGTCGTATCGGTTCAAAGGTATTGGCGATTTCTGCGATGGTCTGCTTACAAATTTACCACTGTTAAAATTTATTTGTGCATTCATATGGTATTTCTAGAAAATTTTAATCTTAGGATCACTTTTAGGTTCTATATGCAAATTTTCGAGCGCAAAATACACTTCAAATTTGAGGGAAGCTTTTTCTTACTGATCAACTGTTAAGCTTTAAAAAGAAATGTTAGTAAAGTAGCCTGAGCCGCGAGCTGTCAACTTACATAAAATTGTCGGTGTGCCGGCGCGAGTCGATATCGTGAAGCTCCTGGAGGTACTTGCGTCGGCGCTCCTCCTGGTAGACGCGGCGCATATTCTCGGCGCTGCGCCGGGCGAGCTCCTCCTCGCTGAGCGGCTCTTTCGCCTCCGCGCGCACCGGCGAGCGGTAGTGGATCGTCACCTCGCCCTCCACGTAGCGCCGGGGCGACTCTGTGGACATCACGAGCGAGACGCGGCGTGAGAAAATCAGCGTGCAACGGGACATTCGGCCTCGCCGGCGCCATCAAACTCGCTCGTCGTCGAAATAAAAAATAACGAGCGAATTTCACGACGGCTATTTCTTTAGTGTGTCTTTTCCGTGACTTCGAGGATGCAGTTTTCTAATAGGAATCTTTTCTTTTTAAATGTGTCCTTTATTCCTCTTTCCCGGGAAGTCACGGATTGCGCATTCAAGTTTTAGACTATTACAGAGGCAATTCAGGGTGGTTGAGATTCATTAAGTTCTCATATACTCAAAGTTATGGTGCTTCATTTTAGTTAAAATGGTAGTTATCTTAGGAACGAGGGTACATTTGGGAAATAGACCCTGGGGGTTCATTGGGATTCGTGTTTCATGTGGTTGATGTTCTGTGTATAAGTAATGGTAATGTAGGATTAGCTGTTACGTTCGAATGGCTTTCAATTGTTCAAAATAATTAGCTCTATACTACCAAACTTGCTCTTATCACGGTCCATCAAGTCCTCCTCATTTGGTCTAACTTAAAAAATAAAAAAAATCCTCAACCGCACGCGAGGTAATGAAAGTACTCGTAAACTCGAGAGACGAAACGTAGAAAAGGAAGTGCAGCTAACGAAATATTACACTTTCCTGCGCACTTCGCAGCCATTAACGAACCGTTAACTCGCACTTTTCGCGCTGCTTCCGCCGCGGTGCTTATTATCCGTGAACCAGCATCTCTGTATATATTCAGCGTTAAAAAAAATGAATGTACTCTATCACTTCCACTTTTTCCCTTTCTCGCAAAACTATTATATCAACGATCGTTTATTCCCGGTATAAAATTCTATTAATCACCGAGGTGCGTGCGCATGACCGCATCAATTAGAAAATATATTCCGCCACGCGCTCCAAGTTTCTAAAGAGCAATTGCTTGGAACAAAGCGCGGAAAAAATCTCACAGTCCCGTCGTCCGTCGACTTTTCGAAACAATAAAATTCGCGCGATCCAATCGCTGTTAGTTATCATTAGTAATTCAAATAAGGAAAAGTTACTACTGATTTTTCCGATAGTTACAATCTGCAGGTCAATCTTTGAGTAACACTTCTGCTTAAGTAAAAGAAAATTTGAATAAGATAAATAATCTGTATTTTGTACCGCCAAACAATAACAAATTAGCACATAATAATAATCGATCGCATAATCTCCATGGGGAAAGTAATTAAAAAAGGCACGCGCGCGGGGGCCAGCTAAAATTTAATCTTGTCTGAATTCACGCGCCCGCTGGCGTAGACGCGGCGTATCCCCCTAATTGCTCGAAATTGGTGAATTTGGAGCGAGAGGAATTCGCACGTATTCGTTCAGGGGCTCGTTTGCGTCTGTGCGCCTCGGCAAACAAAGGCTCGCGCGGGAATCGCCGTGCTGACTGCGGGGACGTTCAAAACTCGTATCTCGATATTGACTACTTCCCTCACGGCGCTCCCAGAATCGCAAGTATTTTACGGGGCCGTACGCCCGAATAGTTTCCATTTTATTATGAGGCACGAAAATCGCGTGCTTTCACGAGCGCGAATTCCCCCCGAAGATTACTGAATGAAAGCAACTTTCATTCAATTTTATAGGCGGGGACGTCGGCTTCAGACGTCTTCTTAACTTGTCTTGTCGTAGATTAGATCTTGTTGGATCTTGATCGGATAATTACCCTGAATCACATCTGATTAATGCATTAATTATGACCGAAAGTCGCTAAGTGCACGGATCAAAATAAAAAAATTTACATCCACCTGCTGAATATAAAAAGA
>JAXIUT010000009.1:27167430-27195650 GCA_035586675.1 Eurytoma californica | reverse complement strand
AAAAGAAGGTGGCATTAGAGAGAATTCGGAAAAAGATCACGGCACAAAACGAGTCCGCTCGTATGTGACTTCTAAATCTCGTACGTAGCGTAAGAGTATAAAAAAAACGTCACGGACTACAAAACCCGGTCGACTCGGGCATTGTTCCACGTGCGGGTATTTTGTTAACGAAGTCACGTGACCCGTTGAAGACTCCTCGAACGGCCGCGAGCCCGTGTGTGTGCGACGCTAAAAAATTGGATCGCACAGATAAGTAACCCACATAGGCGTTCGCCCGCTCGCCTAAGTAGTTCAGCTACCTTTCTAAGGCTTCCGATGATTGCCGCGCCGCGTATTGAAAGCCCGCGACGTAATGCCGTTGTTTTCCGCTTCTCGTTTACATTCCTTTCATTTTCGAAATTAAAAAAAAAACCACCGAACTTACGCTTTCGCAAGCCTAATTAAGTCGAAACGGGGCGAATTAACGAGCGCAATTTTGCAATGATTTTCGGTTGAAGGGACCGCGCGATAACATCCTGCTTTCGTCGCGCGGACGTTCTGATTGCACCGGAGACGATAAATAGGGGATTATCGCGGCGAGCACTTTTCAGCGCGGACTCGACGTTCTCATCGGCTCTGCGCGAAGGCAACGGGTTCGAGAGGGAGCGGTGACTCATGCAATTGTTTCATAATAAATTACTTCGGTCGGCGCGCTTTGGAGAAAAAAAAAACCGGCTCACTTGCGACATGTGCTTAGACTGAGGACGGAAATTAATCATTGCGCGGCGGGAAATTGGATTTTTCAAGTGCACACATTGACTTGTTTACCAACTGGTACATCGCCCTATTGTTCTATCTGCTTGACGGATGAATATTATATTTTCAAGTTTCTGCACACTTTCTTGCTCGGACTGTACTACTTGCTAAATGCGAAACTGCGGAAATTGCTTAATCGAAATGACAAGGTATTCGAGTAGAATCCACAGTGGCTTGAAGTTTCCACTCGAATTGAGTAATTTTCACTCTTTCGCATTTAAACATTACACTGAAATTTTGCAGGCGTAAATTTATTCACGTTTCAGTAATCACCGCAAATTTCTACAGTAGGATAAATAGCAATATTAATCTACCGGCAGAATAACATACATACTAAAGAGGAAAAAAAAAGAAACTTTACCCGTGATGCGTCCGCGCGTGTCTTCCACGTCCGCGGTACTGTCGCGACCGGGGCTAGAAAATTGCCGCACAGCAGCCATACCGGGCCGGCTGATAAAACGAAAATTAGCCGCTCGGTCCTATAATATGCGAGAGGAGAAAGAGCGTCGCACTCGCGCTAGCCGTCGAGACACATGCGTGCGTACTACCGGGCGCACCGCGAGTGGTGCACCTCCCGGCTGGGGTCGTGGCACTTATTAATAGTCGGCGGCGCGACTTGCGCGCGGGGCTTTCGTCACGTGTGTGCGGCGGACTCGCGCGCGGCCGGTCGATTGATCGGACGGACGGCGGCGATGACACTGCGGCCGCCTCTAGACTCGGCCGCGCGTAAAACCTAAACAAAGGCCTACGCCTCTCCTCTCTTTCTCTCTCCGCCGGGCGTTTCGCGCATGTACACACAGCTGCACGCACATACGGGGCTTGCAGCGCGGATGTGCAGCGCGCCCGGCTCGCCCAGCTCGATTATGGAGCGCGGCGAGCGCTCGTTATGCAATCTTTGCGTTCCATTGTTTTGGCGGAGCTTTTTTTTTTCGAGCGACCCGAGATCCACGTGTCACGGTTTGTTTGGACGAATTGAAATTTTTTTTTTTAATTCTTTTATTTCTTAATTGGAAGAGCGCGGGGGAAGAGAGGCGAATATCTTTTCGAATGGTAAACAGCGTGAAATACGTAATGCGAGAATTTAAGTAAAGTAGAAATGGTCTGATGGAACATGACATGAATATTTATACGTAGAATTTAAGATGTAATCCGACGGGAAGTGAATTACTTTTAGAAAAGATAAACTCGAGTAAAAAGTGCTTTTCTAAAGGGTAAACCGGCGTGAAGCGCAATCCGCGTGATTCAAGTAGAAAACGCCGGGTGCGGTAAGACTTGCATTTTTACACGCGGAATTATCGATATTTTAAAATTCGTCGCTCGAAACTTTTCTCACTTAGAGTGAGCGATATTTAAAAAAACATTTTGAAAACTGGAACAGGCGGAAATAAAAAAAGAAGATGCACGAGATGCGGATAAAATTTAAGCGAAAAGTTATCTCGTGAAAGTCGCGTACTTTTCTGCCCGAGTGAGTAAGTGCGGCGTTTATCAAAACTCCAACTCGATGCGACGTTTTACATACTTCTTAAAGAATCCACCTAGCTCGAAATTAAGCGCTCGCGGTGTTTTTCAGCTGAAAAAAAAACCCGGGATGAAGCCGTTCCAGCCGTGTGTTAATGAAAAGAGTAAACAACTTTTAATGAGTTTCATCGCAATTTCCCCTCGTTTATCCTATAACAAGCTCGAGCGAGTCCGGCAAACAGTGGAGCGAAACGCGGGGGAAAAATCAGAGCCGACGGCTAAAATTTCGGTGGTCAGAGGGGGAGAGAGGGGGTGGGGACACGCATCGAGGCGCGAAAATGAAACAGGTACCCTCGCGTCGCTCGGCCAAACGTAAACCCGACTCCCGTAATGATCGACGCACCACGGCTGCGTAATTGACAATCTCGTTCTAATCTATTAATCTCTTAGACTAGACGAGGCGAAAAGTTCACTCGGGATAATTCGAGCGATGAAAGTTTAATGGGCGGTGCTGATGGATGAACTCGGCTCCTAGCGATTTTCGTTATTAATTTAACCGCCGCGGGAGTTTGCCCAGCTCGGGGAGATAAGGGACTCGTCGCCCGGGTTCGCTTTAAGTGCGGATTAATAGTGTTTGATTTTCGCAGTGGAGACCATCCAATGACGGATTGATGTGGCACTCCGATGACTAAAAATGCACGTAAATATACATGCCATGGTAATTAGTTAATTCATCATGAGATCTTTGCTTGAAGTTTTAGTGATTGAAGTGTGTGATAGATTAGCTACTTACGCTGACTGTGTGTTCTAATAATGCGTATGATTAATTGACTCGAGTTTAGTAGCTGCGGGATCATTAATATTAAATATTAACTGTATTTTTAAATATTATTATTACGGTATTTTAAAACCTCCAATCTTTATAGTTCTAAATTTATTTGTATAAATTGTTTCCCTGCTGCACAATACAGTGATTAATAAATAAATTCAGATAAGAAAGATAATGAATTTTCAGCTTTCAATCCAGAATTAACAAAGCAAAAAATCTTTCGTTTCGACCTCCCGAGAAGTTCACGGTGTACTTTTCCGGAAGCGCGAAGAGCGCCGAAACAAAAGCGAGTTAAAAATTTCAGCGAAGCATGCACGTAGCACCGTGACCCCGCTTAAACGCGGAACAATTAGGACGTGGCGCCGAGAGCCTAACGGTGGAAGGAGCAGATTCGAAGGAAGATCGTCCGGTGTAATACTGACTGTACGGCATGGGTCCGTAGACCGAGGGGAGCGTAGTTCCGCTGTCGGGCGTCGTTTCGCTGATCCTCCAGGCGCGCTCGTCCTCGTCGTGGTCGCTCCGCTGCTCCTGCAGCATTTTCTCCCGCGAGGCGCTGAGCGCGTCGCCGACCAGCCGCGGCGACAGGAGCTTGGTGCTGTCGTCCTCGGCGGCCGTGAGGTCGGTGCAGGACTTGTTGAGGGAGCCGGCCTGGCCGTGCCGGCGTATCATGCGCTCGATGCGCGTCTCGCGGCGACCGCCCGTGGAGAGCTCCAGCAGGCTGCCGCTCCTCCGTCGATTTCGGTCGAGCCGGTTCTCGCTCGGGAGCCACGCCGAGCGCAATTTGCCTTCTGGCTCGTAGCTGGCGTACCGGCCGGTGCTGAGATCCAGAGAAGCAGGTGCGGGCACAGCGCGCCGGCGAGTTGACGAGGGAGACGTCGTGCCCTTCGAGTCGGTGTCCGAAGAGTCGGTTACGCGCACGTAGCTCGCAAAATACTTGGAGCCGTCGTTTTCCGCGAGTTTCGAGTCTTTGTGCAGGTCGTCCTTGAAGCATCTGTAGGAATCGCTCGTGGAGGAGTCTATCACAGAGCCATTGATCGCCAAGCGGGCGATGGAGTCAAGGCCCGACAGGTTGGGCATGGATTTCCGGAAATCCCCATCGTTTTTGCTGCTGTAAGACTTGGAGATGCCCTCCCACACTGTCGAAGTGAAGGAAGCCAGAGAAGGTTTTGTGTCTTTACTGGACAGCCGGCTGGTTGCGCTGCGCCAGGTGCCACCGTCGCGGTTGGTGCCGAAATAGGTGAGCGGCAGATCCTTCTGCTCACTGGACTTCGGCTGCTGCTCCAGGTCCAGTGAATCCGGCGTAGTGCCGAAATCAGCGCGCGATTTCCGGCCGTCGGTGCTACTACCTGCCGACTGATTGCTCTGGCTGGTCAGCGTCTCGGTGCTGCCGAAGCCAAGGCCAGCCGTCCGGTTCTGCCGCAGCTTCGCCGCGGGGGCGCGCCTCTGCTGCTCGCTGCCGCTCGAGCCCGACAGATCGCCGAAGAATTTTCGCCTCAGGTATCTGTTGTGCTCGAAGATCTCGTGCAGCCGCTCGCGACTCGTCCTGAACTCCGGGCTGTGCGGCACCACGTAGTCGTCTATCCTCCGCGGGATCTCCGCGGGGTCGATCTCCTCGTCCTCCAGAAGCTTCGCCCGCCTCGCCTCGATCACATTGCTGTTCTGGTCGAACTTGCGCGCGATCCTGTTGACGCGGCTGGCGCTCTCCAGGTGCTTGATCAGCTGGCGGTCCGCGCACTCGCTGTACTCGAGGCTGGAGCTCGGCCGGGCCGGCGGCTCCTGCACCAGGTCGCCGAAGTAGGTGCGCTCGAACTCGGTCCGCGGCCGCCAGTCGCAGCTCAGCTGCTCCTCCGAGCGGAAGCGCTGCGGCGGCTCCATCGCCTCTCCGGCGCCCAGGTACACCAGGTCCGCGCGCTGGATCTCCGGCATCGAGCGCCGCTGGACCGCGTGGCGCTCGAGGCTCGCCGGCCGCAGCTGCCTGTACTTGCTCCTGCGGCGCCGCACGCTGAACTCGCGCCTGCCGGCCGAAACGACGCTACGAGGTGGCCCCTGCTGCTGCTGCTCCCGCGGCCACGGTGGGGGCGACTGCATCGCCTGCAGTCAGTTCGGCATTTCGAGTCAATATTTGATAACGTCACATTCTTTCGCAATTACCAGCGAGCTTGCGCAACGAAGATCGTTTGTTTATAATGACGAGTCGAGTGTGGATTTTGGCAGCGCTCGATCGGACGGTTTTCTCGCGTTACATCGTTGAGCTTCCTTTTCTTCGTTGTTTTTGAATTCCGATCCTTCGGATTCTTTTTTCTGCCGCGAAGAGGTTGTTTTGTAAACCTGAAGTTCTTTTAAACCGTGGATGAAATTTTTCTTAAGTTTACGGTTTGTTCAATTAATTTACAAAACTTGTTTAAAAAACCGAAACATCACTGATAATTAAATGCTTTTTTTCGCTCCAAAATTTAAAACTGAAAGACCCATGCACACTAACGTAACCGAAACTGCACGAGTACATCGACTTCACTGTGTAAACTACCACGAGAACTTCTCGTCCGTGTCGCGGTCTATCGCGTGTCAACGGCACGAAATCAGAAAACTCAGCTGATCGCGTATACGCGGGAACTGGAAAAGCAGCGGCGGCGTCTCCGTGGTCGAAAGAGCGCGTGGGCGAGGTAAGCGGGCCGATAGCCAAGACGGCACTGGCTTCGAGAACGTCCCGGGGCCCCCTTGGGGAGAGAGCGAGAGGGACCCTCGAGGGGCCGCGGGAGCGAGATGGCGAGAGAGACAATGGCCCCTCCACCGGGCGCGTACGTATGCCTTGGCGTCGCTCTCGCGCGCGGGGCCCTCCCGGCGGCGCGCGCGAAAAGGATCGGCCGAGGCCCCGGCCCCTCGTGTATTATACGTCGGGAGAGCGTTTCGTGCGCTCCAGCGGTTAAAGGTCTCGGGATTTCAGCGCCGAGTCGCTCGGCTGCCTCGACGCGCCAGACACTTTTTTTTCGGTGCCTTCCGGCCGCGCGCGCGCCCGATAATCATCGCGCTCTTATTCAACGAAAGTTTCCCTGTTAACTGGGCTAACGTCGTCTTCGTCGGGGCACTTTCGATCCGTCGAGCCTCATTGTTTAATAAAACGATCGTAAATTCTTTCATTAGCTGCGATCCACGCGAGGGTAACAAGAAAGCGAGCGGAGCGCTGTAAATTTTACGGTCCTTCCGAGGAAAGAGGAAGGAAGGGTCGACTGGAACGTTCCGAGACCGATGGATCATGACTCGAAAAAACGCCAGCTGAACTTTACGGCTCGGCCGCGGAGCGGAACAGAGCGAGACTTTCATCGCGGGCAGCCCTATACTCGAGCATGCACACACGTCCCCTCTTTGTTTCTATCCCCGGCTCGGCTTAGCTCCGGCTGCTTCTCCTCAGCCAGCGGCCGGCGGTTCTCATCCGGCGCGTTCCGCTCGCGGCCCGCGCGATCGCCGATTCGCGATAAAGGAGAAGCGAAGGAGAAAGAGAGAGAAAGGCGAGGTGGGGGAGGGGGAGGCCGCGCGCCGGAAGGACCGACCGACCGGAGCCCCGGCGAGTTTATCTCGTGCGAAATATCGAGCCCTCCGGGCAACGCGTCGCGCCGAACCTCTTTATGCTTTTTCCGCGTCAAATGGCGATTACTCGATTTGGATGACTGGGGAGTTTTCGCTGAAGAGTCGAGTGCACGAAGAAAGGCGCTAATCGTACAGGAAGTTTCTTTTGGTTTCGCCGATTGTTTCGCAAGCATCGTCGGGCAAATCGCGGATTATGCAAGGGATTCGCCGCTTTTCTTTCGGTAGTTCGGTGTGTGCTTTTTACGCGCGAGGACTTTACCGACTTCATTTGTTCGAATGACTAGCATGTGAAAGTTGGCCAATGCGCCGGCAAGAAGTTTCCTGATTTTCGGCGAATCTTGCCACACTGTACACCTTTTTCCTACCCTACTTGGTTTGTCGGGAGCAATTCGACCCTTTTTTAGAAGAGTAATATGATTTTTTTTGTTTTCTCGTTAGTGGGTGAAAAATGTTCGTAATTCTTTAGCCAGGATCGAGGGAACTTTTGCCAACAACGATGCAGTTCTCGAAACTCGCTATTACCGAAATAGCTTCAAACGCTCTATTTCGGTCTGTTCGTGCGAATGCATCATCGTCTTACTTTGAGAATAACTTTCTCAAATAAAATTACCCACTTCCAAATTTCGGAAACTCAGCCGTACATTCAGCCGCGCTCATCTACCATTACGCAATTCCAATGACGTAATTAGCCGGAATATTCAATTTCGCGCCGTAGAATAAGACCCACGAACGAAAGCGGCGCTAAAGAGAAGAGAAAATACGGGAGAACATAAAACCGTGAAAAAGGCACGTTCGAGTGGCGAATTCGTCGGGAGGGTCATTCGTGCGAGACGCAGAAATTGCGGCGCGAGGACGAGAGCGCGTCACCGCGGCTTGCAATTCTATTTTAGCGTGCGCGCGCGCGCGCTCGAACTTGGCCGGCCGTTATTTCGCGACTATCGCGATGCCCTTAGGCGCTCGCAAGGTCAAATCGATCCGGCCCGACGCGGCCCTTAATTTTCCGCGAGTCCGGCGCGTGATTTTCCATCGGTACGTGACGCGCCGCATCGACCTGCTCCGCGTTGGCTCGCGCCGCACGTGCGGCGGCGATTTTTGTCCGCCACGAAATTGCTGTCCGCGAAACGCCGGAGCGAAATAGGCCTCCGGCCGGGGAAATTGCGCGGCGATCGGATTTTGCGAGACTTTTTTTTCATCGATTTAAATTAATTGTATTTGAAAAAAAATTTAAAAAAAACTATTTTTTTTTTTTTTGAAAAAAATGTACGAATATTTTGGCCGGTATTCTTCGGGGGAATGGGAATCGAATTGATTCTTTCAGAGCTGCCTTGATACGTTTACGCTTGATAGGAAATCCATTTTGCCACATAATCGAGTTTAAACCTTTCAGCGGAGTAAAAATTGTAAACTGCACTGTTGCGTGTCTGAGTAAAACCGACCAGACGAACTAACATTTCCCTTTTTCATAAAAAATATAGTATAAAACTTTTAAAAGTCTTACGTAGAATACAAGAATCAATAAAACGACCATCGCAACTGCAATATAAATGCATTTAATATACATCTAACGAGTTGCAAAAAACACTTATTAAGTTAGTTAAACGCGACTGCCTCGGATGCAATTTTCGCGGAGCCGGCGCTAATAAACAAGATCGCTGCGTATACAAACACGAAGGTTTTATCCCGTCCAATTAAAAAATAAAAATAAAAAGAAGCAGCCGCCATGTAATTGAGCGCAGCCGAAAAGCGGCGACTCACCGCGAGCTCGGAATTTCCACGCGGCGCACAAACGTGAAAGCCGCGGATCTACGAGTCGATAATAACCGGGCGCTCGGGGCTCCCATTCATCTTTTTTTTTTCTCTCGCCCGGTGACGTGTGCTCGCGCAGGTTAATACCACGGCGGAGGCGTGCGCGCAGCGGAACTTCCGCGAAGCCGGCTCGCGAAATTCACACGGGGGGGAGCGCGGCGTCTGTGTGAAACTTACTTGCACTGCCGCGCGCGCGCCGCGTGTCATTCTATTCTAATGAGGAAGAGGAGGAGAGGCGCCGATGTGGAGCAAGTGCCAGCGATTATTTTTCTTCGCGTGTACGACGCGGGGGCTCGGGAGAGTGAGCGATTTCACCGACGGGAGGCGCGCATAATTAATTCGTATTAGCGCGCCGGCGCCGAGGTCGCGCCTATGCGAATGCCCCGCTGCGCGGGGGAAAAGTGAAATCGCGCGCGCGTAATTGGGGGAAAAGAGGGGCTCCGCTTTTTTCGGCCGACTTCTTCATTGTTACGCGTTTATTGCAACCGGGTCGCGCTTCTTCATTCAGCTAGCCTCGCGCGTACTAGGATCTGAATAGACTTGTTTGTTTACGGATTTTTTTTTCCTGGCGTTATAAGCAGACGTACATTTTTCCTTGTTATCTAATCTAAAAATAAGGAGGATGATTGAAAAAAAGTGAAGCCAGATGCGATTCTCGTGTAATTGGAACGGGAATGTTGAAAATTTCTCCGAAGCGATTCGCGGGAGCGGATTATTGACATTGCCCGAGGAACAATAAAAATACACTTTGTGCCGCTTCCGTTTCGGGTTTATTAATGTCGTTATGCTCGGGAGCATGAAAAACGGATTTTGTTTACGACGCGCACGCACGCGCTTTTCGATCAATGAAACGTGCCTCGCCGGAAATTTTTATCAACGCGATAGCGGTCGGGCGCGCCTTGTTGTTCCTTCCATTTCCCGAATTTTTCGCTAATTGCTTTCGAGCAGCGCACGCGAACGAGCGACTGACGTTAAAACGAGAATCTCGCGAAGACAGTCAGAGCGAGCTGCGGTGTTAAAAATAAAAATCGTCGCGATAGAATTTTTTAACGTCTGAAGTGATGTATAGTTTAGAAATAAAAAAATTGCCCACTGCGCAATGTTTTATCACTTGCAGTATAAGATAAAAACAGATGTTTTTTTACATAACGCACATATATAAGAATCAATGAATACGTTTATAATAAAAGCAAGTCTTTGTTCGCCGTATGTTTTTTCTACAAACTACGAGGAAGCGACACGAACGAGTTTCAACGTCACCAAACTGAAGCGTTTCGATATTAAAACACAGTGAAATCAATGTACGACTGAGCTAAAGTCACTTTTAATCGATGCTAATTTACATTCGAACACTGACGCACCTTTTTACGAGCACTGCACTTGAAAAATAAAAACTCACGGTTAACTAAAAATACAGTCGAAAAGTTCGGAAGACGCGTGCACCTCGCGAGTCTTGGCGCACGAGTGTCTTCGCTACGCGTCGGCGGCTTTTCCTCCGCGCGACTGTTGCCGAGGTCACGTGACTCGCGCACGCCGCTGCGTCGCTCTCGGAATGCCGACGTACGCGCGGGGGAGTTTAACTTTTCGCCGATAATTGACTCGCACCATAGCGACGATTAGGTCATCGATAATTGCCCGCGATCGAGATCGTTAATCGCGCGTCGATTTGTCCGGCTTCCAGGCTGACCGAATCAAGTGGCGTTTCATTGCCTATAATTAAATAAGTACTTTCAGTTCAATTTCTGACTCGTTTTTATGAGTACCAGTCTTTGAACTTCTGTTTAAATTGCAATTTACGATGGATACTATCAAAATTTATGGTTGTGTTTTTAGGATATTTACTGAATTGCACGATACTGCTGAAATTATTGACGCTTGTTTTATAATAGATTTCGTTAAGCGCACGGAGATTAGATAACAAATATTCATTGTACCAGCGAAGACCGTGACAACTGATTAATAAGCTTCGAAAGTAGAAAAAAGTATCTTCTTTGACGTAAACAAACTTTTATCGATAATTTTATAAATTTTTCAGAGCTGCAGATCCGTCTGTACTAGATAAATAAGCGCAGTTCATATCTTACGAATGGATTGTAGAAAAATAATAGTCGAAAACACTTTAATGAAAGACTCTCACTTCCTGGATTGATAGGATACCTAATAATAAGTTTCACTTCCTTTAGGCCGTAGCACCCGTCAAACTGTGTAACGGTATGATACAGATAATCATATACTTACAATTGGATCTGTGCTATCAAAAAATAAATATCTTTCTATTCTTCCTTCTTGGCGTTACGAAAGCTTTTAACAAAAAATTTCTTTGTAGATAATAAGAAAAGATTTCGTCTGGGCTTCGCTGCTTTTATTTGTCTTGTCGAACGTAACATTTGCACGGAGCACTACTGAAATTAATCTGGGTCACTTAGTCAGCGGCGTGAATCTATACAGTAATAAATTACACAACGGAAAATAACAGAAATGAAAAATCTGGGAATTGCGCAGACCAACACTGCATTTCTCACGGTACCCGCATTAATCATATGCAATTTTGGAATTCCAAGTGCAACTATGTAGGTCATTCCGCGAAAGACAAAATTAAACTTTTTCCGCAAGCTCACCGCGTTCGGAATGGCGGATCTAGCGAGCGAATAAAAAATATCGGTGACACAGTGCACTGCAAGTGACATCTTAAAATTCAAAGCGCAGCCCCGGCGGCACGAGGAGCGCGAGCATGTAGGACAAGCTCGTAAAGGCGGCGGCTCGCGAGCGATGAGAATAATCATTCCATCGGCGAACAAAGCCGTCACCGGCCGCGACCTTCGCCACCACGAGGACCGCTCGGTGTTCGCGCAATAATTTTTCATTCTTGCGTCCGCGCCGCGGCACCGCCTTTGCTCGTTATCAGCGCCGGATAATCGCGTCACGGCCCCGTACCTTCGGCCCGCTTCCTACCTACACGGGTGACATCGAACGGGACCCCCCGCTACCTTTTTTTCCGCGTACCCTTTGTTCCGCGCCGGGATATTGTGTTTTCAACCGGGAGGCGCGGACGGAGAGCTCACAGTTTCGACGGCGCCACCTTTTTTTCCCTAAGGCTCGCGCTCTATCGATTTTAGCGCGCGAGGTCTCTTTATTTCGGAACGCTAAACTTTTATTGGTTCGATTATCGGATCGTTTTTGCGGCGGACTATTTTTAGGCAGCCGATTAGTGGGACGGGATTTTTTTATTTCCGCTCTTCGGCGTTTTTTCCGGACAATTGCTTTGATCTTGGAGGAGTTTTTTTTCTCGGACTGATTGAGTAATTCGGTCTTACGTGGACTCGTTAAGAGCTGGAGTACTAAATGCTTTTAATTGAGCGCTTCTTTCTGTGTATTCACCCTTTGATGATAGTCTGGCTCGATGATGCTCGATTTATTTTAGCTACTCTACAATGAAAATATGTTCGTGATTGTTTTGTTTAATGACAATGACAAAAAAATAAAATAATTCTGAAAAAACAAAACTTTATATAACACAGCTTTTATTAAAACAAGAACATTTTAAATTACAATTAATTTTCCAATATGTGTATTCAAAATAAATTATTTCTGAATTTGTTAATTAATTAATTAACTTCATTACATTTTTGTTGAAACATATCGTTTTTTAAACTAGACACTCTAACTATTTTGTTATATGTTGCTCAACGGTTACTATATAGCTTTTTATATAGAAAAAACAGTAAACTATCTCTTTGGAACTAAATCACTAGTTAGAGAACTAAGGTTTACATATTAAAGCGTTCAATTAGACCATTGGCTTAATTTCCGTGAACGCAAGCCATCAGTCGGCATCGGTTCGAAGTCAATCTGATTATGCAGAATCAACTAAATTTCAATCAGTCGAATCAAACGGAACTTTGACGGTCGTTGGGACTTACGAATACGACTTACTGGTAATTATCATTTCAGATTACTGCGCAAAAGTAAATTTTTATTTCGAAATATCACATCTTACCATTTTAATGTATAAATTATTCGAAAACACGTATGCGTCATAGCCTTGATAATTTAAATATTTAACAAAATATTAAAAATAATTTGAGTCGAGTAGTAACTCTTTCGAATCTACAACTTTAAGTGATAAAAATTATTTCGAAGATCGGTTTTTTATGATAACTACCTGTAAGCCGGCAGCGTATCCAGATCGAGCCAATCATTCACCGATGAAGTAAGGACGCGGATCATTGCTCAGGGGATTGACACTAAAGGGCGATTCATTGCCGGGACGATAGTGCGGGAGCAACGCACTTCCGACGACCTCGCACTCGCTCAACCTTCACCGGAGCGCAATACTCCGCGCATTCGGCGTATCAATCGCAAAAAGCAATAATATTACATTGAACTGATCTAATCTGAATGTTGCACTCGGCAATTGTGGTGTATTGGTACTGACTGATTGAGAGTGAGAGGACGGGAGGAATGTCGCATATATGCAGAAAGAGAATTGGATCTTGGTGTAATTAGCGACGTGCATTGGCTGTACGCTAATACAAGGCCAATCAGAGCGCGCGCGGGGCCACACGATGCGCAGCAGACATTCGGCAAGAGACAGGCACAGAGGGAAGAGGAGGCACGCAGAATGCAATCGATCGCGCTTTCATACACATGCAACCGAGGGCCCGCCTTGCAAGGCTTACTCTCGGAACTTTCAGGCTTTCGAGCGGATGCTAAGGCCGATGCTGGTTTGATTGTGCTCACGAGTCAAGTCGACCAATAAATCTAAGAGTATGTTTTCTCAGTTTTTTTAACGATTTTAAGTACTTACTTTCAATGTAAAAATTAATTATTAAGCAATCATTTTAAACGTTACTTTATAAAATATAGTAATTTTAAAAATAATGTTACGTAACAAATCTATTAATATATTGTTCAGTAGTAAAAAAATGTAGTAAATCTTGTTAGACAAACACGTAGTGTCAACTTGAATTAGACATACAACCAAACACTTAAACGTAGGTTAAAAAGAGGTGAACTTTGCTCGACGAAAAAACAAATAATAAAAAAATAAACGATAGACTATGGTAAACTAGACGTGAGTGTGAGTCAGTGATGTTAAACAAAAATTAAAGAAAAAAAATCATTGTTATCGGTTAATTGATGGAAATGGGCGAGAATTTACCTTGGCGTTCGCCTCTGTAGTGTTGGGCTTTTGGCGGTGGCGGTGGCGGTGCATTCGTGTACTCTACATGGACGAGCAAAAAAGGAAACAAAAAAGAAAAAAACAATAAATGAACCGCTCTGCTGCTCTACGTGACGATTGCCGACGTTCCAATATGAAGTTTGTCATCGCTCGCCATTCAATTTGTAATTACTAGTAATGGCAATCTACTATTTTCCGAAACTATCGCGAGCGCATATCTATCAATATTGGTACGTCCATATCTTTCACTTTTAGACGTTCGCAGCACATCGCAACAGACTGCACGCGTATTTATATTATAAGTAATAAAAAAAATAAAACTAAACAATCTTACATTCGTAGAATATCTTAGAGAGCAACGAGGAAGAAAAAAAGAGTGAAGAGAAAGGTTAGATAGGAATAAAAATTCCGTAGCTGTCGTTACGCGTGCTTGGCTTGCGGACCTTCAAAGGTGACGACGGTGGGCCTGGCGTTGTAGGTGCGTATCGGCGGGCACCAGGTCCTGCTTCTGTATCTCACCCTTGGTGAAGGGAGCTGCGGCAGAGGCGGCGGCGGCGGCTGGTACCTGAACCTCGGTCGGTGCTTGCTCGGGTCGAAGGGCTGGTTGGCAAAAACGTCGTTCGGGGGTGACTGCTTGAGAATCGACACAGGTGTCCTGGGCCTCACGGGCGAGGCTGAGGAAGCTCTCGAGCCCGGTAATCTCTTCTTACGACTGGGCGGTGTAATGGATCTCTTGGACCTCTGCGAGGAGCTCTCGGACTCGCGAGATAGGTCAGGAGGGGAGGAGAGCGAACGCGAATTATCGTAGCGGCTGGGGTACTGGTGAGCTACCCATCGACCTGCCAGATAAGGCGCTATGTCTCGCAATTCGTGCACGTTCGGTGCGGAAGTAAACATTTCTCCTAGGATGGAGGTTTTCGAGTCTGGACTGAAACTGCGTTCGAACATTTCGCGCACTCGATTCACTGCCCTGCGAGCCTGCAATTCCTTGGTTTCTTCCTTGTGAGCCTCTGATCCCGTAGGTTTACGCGTGGCAGACTCTTTTAGTTCAGCAGTCTTGCTAATCACGTTGATGTGCGGCATGGTGAGATCTTCCAGGCGCCAGGGGATCCGGGGAATCGGCGATACTCTACCTCTCCTTCTGCGACCTCTTGGTGGCTCGTACTTGCGACGCAGCCATGCGACGTCCGGTATCTCCTGAGGTTTTATATAGTTTTTAGTAGTATCCGTTACCTTTTTCAGCAAGTTTCTGGCCAATTCTGGGTCACTTTGAAAACGCTTCGGAGGCGGACCGAATCTACGCCGGCTGCTGTACGAAAGCTCCTCGAGGCTCTCGAACTTGGCACGCAGTCGGCGCACTGTGCCGTCCCGGACGAGCTTGAGGTAGGTCCGCCAGTACTTCTCGGGGTCGGGCGATCCGCAGCGCTGCCAAAGACTTTCCAAGCTGCCGGACGAGTCGCAGCAGTAGTCCGTGGGTGACGCGACGCGGTACGGACTGACACTGCGCGCTCGCAGCTCCTCGTAGTCACGGTCGCCCGGGCATGTGCGTCGCGTGCTCGCGACCACGTCCGGCGAGGCGGAAGAGCTTCTTTCTCTATCGCCGCTTATTTGTTCCGCTTTGCCGGTAGGTGATGCAGAGCGGGAGCGGTGACTACGAAAGGGCAACGCGTGGTACTTGGCCGAGGTACTTTCACCGAAAAGCTCCTTCAAGTCGGCGAAACTCTGGGCGGACGAAAGTTTGCAAGAGATTTTTGGAGATTTTGCTTCATCTTTGCGTTCTTCCATCTTTTCGTAGAATTCGACCTTTTTCTGCAGATCATCTGCACATTCGCTAGATCGACGAACAACCGTTCGAACTGAGGTGTCTGAACTCTCCGTTGCGCTGTCTATCTGATCTTGTCCCTCCTTCTCGAGAGATGTCATAGCCAAAGCTGGCGGTTTTTTGGCCCATTCCTTCATTACTCTCTCTACTCGTTCTTTTTGTTCAGGACCGTTATCGGTTGGCGTCAAAACTAAAACAAAATTACTCTTTTCCTTCGACTTTGACGTGTCGTCACTTGTTGGTCCATCAATAGAAGAACAAGTTCTGGGAGATATGCTGGTTGTACTTTTTGCTAGAGTTGCAGCTAAAGCTCCAGCAGTCTCTCGAGGTTTGATCATGGATGACGCTAATCTCTGGCTAACCTTTTCGAGCATTTCCTTACCCAGAGATAATGATAATCTCTTTTTGTCACCTTCGCTCAGAGGTGATGAGTTGGGGACGCGGTCGGACTGTGATCTCTCGAGACTTGACACGCGACTTATGGATCCGCTTCGTTTCATCCCGTCGGTTTCTGCGCCACGCCTAGAACGATCAGGTGAAATCATTGAGTGGCATCGAACGTGTAAACCTAGACCGTCATCAGGAGAAGTATCTCTTTTTTTCTTTGGTACAACAATTTCGTATTCTGATATACTCGATTGTTCGGTGTCCGAAGGAGTTATTTCTTTCTTCAATATTTCGGCAGGTTTTTCTCTTTTTATTTTTTCAGCTGGTTTTTCTTTTTTAGAAATCTTTTGATGTTCTACGATTCCATTAGTAATAGGAGTAACTGAGATATTTGGTGCATCAGCTGATTTAGTCTTAATTATTTTTTTCGGATGAATAGGATCGTTGCCGTAAATGTCGTTTAACTGATTTTTCAAAGCAGTAACTTGTTCAACAGATAAACTACTCCAAAACTTGTTACTTCCTCCAAGACTTCTTTGAAGAGATGCTTGAACAGATGATCTATCGAACTCGGATCTTTCGGTAGCTTTTCTGGTCATTGTATTAGCTACATTGACAACCGAATTACCTCGCCATAGAGGTTTGTAAGTGTCCTTTTTAGAGGCTATCTCTCGTTGTCTCGTAGCTTCCAATTCACTCTCTTCTTTTGCCAGTTTATGAAATTGCTCTTTTATATTTTCTACAGATCTCTCTTTACTTCGTAAAGTACAATCCCCACGCCATTTATATCGATCCACATCTCGAGTAGAAAAAAGAAAGTCTTTTTCTTTTTGGACTAACTTTAGTTTTTTGTATAAATTCTTAAGTTCCTGCTCTGCTCTTTCCTTGGTTCTAACTTGTTTCCAGCGCTCGTAATCAATAATTTCTTCATTTTTTAATCTAGGTCGAAGTTCTCCAGTTGAGGTAGTTTTTTCAAGCTTTCCCATCCTTTCTAAACTCGTGTAAAAATCGTACAAATCCTTGTATCGCTTAGACTTTTGTCTGGAATGAAGTCTTTCTATAATATACTGTTGATAATCTTCACGATCAACGGGATAACTCATGAGAGAACTCGTACTCCTAGTTAAAGACACATTGGATCCCATGTTTTGTTTGTAACCGTAAATGTAATCCATCTCACTAGCACTTCTAGCTCGAGACTTTCTTATTGGAGCTTCACTTACATTGTCTGTATTATCCTGGCGCAGACTTTGTATCTTTCGATTAGACGGTGATCTTATTGGAGATGGTGACGGAGACCGTCGAGCACTTGAGTCAGGGCTTTCTCTTAAAGTTTTCAAAGGTGGTTCACTTAAACTTCTTTCTTTTATACATTCGCGGGTCAAATCTGGACTCCTGACTCGCAAAGAACTCGAAGAACCGAAATCATTCATCATTTGCATACTATCGTATTTATTGAATCTCGACAGGGATGTTCTTACTCCGTATGGGCTGGAGCTTCTTGAGGACAAGCTCTCTCGTTCCCAATTGCGGAATCGAGAGTTGGATACAGGGCGCTTATGTGCGAGATAAATACTCAAAGATTTTAGCGATGGCTCTGACTTATAACTGTCGTTATAACCGATCTCTTGGAACATTCTTACCCGATCGAGCACTGACGACCTACGAAGTGGATTTGGTTCAGTGGCAGTTAATAATATATCTCTTAAAAAGAGATGCTGGAAGAATGAGTCCGACATTGTTGCTTCTTGATGCTGTTTCAATAAATCAACCGTTAATGTAGGAGTAGCCGCATCTGATTTAGGCATTCTCTCCTTCGATTTTGGACGTTCTAAAGTGCTAGATTTACTCGAGTCCTTCGAGCTTTCTTTTTTCTTGTTTTTATCGCAAATTTTCGATTCTTTGCGCATTTTAGTGTCGGAAAGCGATTGCTTTGAATCTGCTTTTTGTATAGAAATAATTTTATCTTTAATTTTTCTTTTCTTGGGATCGCTTGTGCTTTCAGGAGCAACAGTACGTTGCCTCAAAGTACTTCTTCCACTTCCAGTAGTTGTTTTCAAGATTTCTTTACCTTTTGGAGATATAGTTACTGTAGCCTTTAACGACTTGTCGTCCAACTTTAGCCTACTAGTGCCTAAGCTCGATGTGTACGGTGCAGATGTATTTTTGACTACCGTTCCTGAGGACAATACTTTAGTACTCACAGTTCTTGTTAATCGATCTTTTTCTTTTTGTTTTTGAAGAACCCTGCGGACTTCAACGGGTGACGTCAAATCAATGGTTGATCTACTGAGTCTTTTGCAAGATTCTTCCTGTTCTTTTTTCGATTTCCGCACTTTATGATCCTTTTTCAAACTCGAATTCGTTGTTTTAGAACGAGGAACGTGCTGGCAAACTTTATCAGGATTTCGTAAATCTCTGGAAGAACTAGCAATTGATGATTTTGAAGTAGTTCTAACAATCGTCGGTTTAGTTTCTAAAGGCTTTTTAATTAGCGAAAGTTTTGGTGATCTAGCAACAGGACTAGCTGAAGTACAAATTCGAGATCTCACACGACCTATTCCAATATCACCCGAATCGTAGTGAGTGCGAGCTAAACAGGGTTCGGATTGCCTTTTTTTCGAATCGATATAAATGCCGGAAATAGGCCGTCTAGTTAATGCTACTGGACTGACAGACGAAGTTCTAAGGACCTTTCGCTTTTGAGAATCCTCCCTATCTTTTCTCTGCTTTTCCAAATTTGAGTTAAGCTTCTCCTTGATCAATCGTATATTCGAAATTTGCTCTTCAACAAAACACTGCTCGTGCCTGACGTTCTGATTTTGAGCGTTATCCGAGTTAGCGATGTTCGAGTATAGCTTTAGAGTTCGATTGTTACGCGACGACTTTCTCTTGGGAGGTGAGGGTACTTTGCTACTTAAGGAGCAAGGATTCGTGGTGTTAGAAACTTTATGAAGCGCAGAGCTACTATTTCTCGACGAGAGCGACTGCGGACGTCTGGACGTCGACGACGCCATAGAAATGACGGGGATGCGCGAGACGTTCATCGACGAGGTCGAGGATGCGGGCGAGGCGGTGGCCGAACTGCAGCTGCTCTTCCTATGAACGCGAATCCTCGTCAGTGTCGGCGAGATCGGAAAGTACTCAATCTCGGTGTCGTCTGTGGACAAAGTTCAGACAGGTATTCGGCACGACCGTTTTACACAAGTGGGTGACGAAGCTCGAAGAGTTGTGAAAATAGCGGAAGTCCCTGTCACCAGAGCCTTGTGGTCAAGAAGTAAAAGAGTGGACGAGTCGATAGGTAACTTGTCATTGGTCCAGAGGTAGTACAAGCGTGCGCTGATCCTTACTTTGGCTTGATTACTGGATTGTTACTTCAAGTGTAAGACACGCGTGAACATGGTAGCACTTGAGTTCAAATTTCTGGTGCGAATTACAAGTGCATATACAAAAAAACGTGATGTCAAAAAGAAATACTAAAAAACTTGCATGATTTAGGCGTACCAATATTGATAGATATTAATAGACTCATAAAATAGATTCTCACAATTTATTATTACTAGAAAATTTTTCTTGAAAAAATAAGTTTTAAAAGCATTTGAAAAATTTTACAGTAATAAAATATGCAAGAGACTAGTTTATATAAAAGTCGTGCTTATGGATTTCAGTAGAGCAGAGTAAATCAAATAAAAACTGCAGCATTTAATCGATGATTTTATAAGCAAATAACTAAAATAGCCTACGAAAAATGATAAAAGCTTCATTCTATGATATCAAAATAATAGAATAACATGTATAAAAATAGATTTCAAACGATAGAGTGCAAATAAAAATCGTGCAATTTAAGAAAAATCGATTGCACGGTCAACGAAATATAAAGCCAATTTCATGCTTTGACTACAAATGAAACTACGTAAAATATAATATATTGTTTTGTTTTTTTTTATGCGATAACATGATACGTTATAAAAATTCTTTTAACTACAATAATAATTATGTTATTTAATATATCGGTTTATAGCCAACACGAGGTCATGCCGGATTAGTTTAATCGCTGTCACCATATTGCATTATGCGACAAAGAAAAGTTAATAAAAAGTAGAAGTTTCGATAAGTTGTTTTATTCAGCATACATTCAGATTACGAAGTATATATCAGAAAAATTAATCACGATAGATTCCTTCTCAATGTATGCTAATAATAAATGAAAAAATATCTCATTTAAATAACGAAGCTTACTAAATTCTACGCGAGATTTGAACGAGTTTCGAAAGCTCGGAAAAACTTACCTTTCGGACGTTCTGGGGCTGGTTTGCGAAGACCATGAAGGGGGACGTCTCCGCCTTTTTGAACGGTTTTATAGGCTATCCTCTGCTCGAGAGGGCTCAATGGACTAGCGTCTTCACGCCGGCGGAAGACGAGTGTCGAGTCACTTTCGTAGCCAGACTCCTTAAGAGCGCTGCAAATGTCGTTAAAAATTAGCAAACTTGGATAATGAATTTTTGAGGGGCTGGACTGTGAAGAATAGTTCCAACGACTTTTACTTCAAAAGTTTGCAAAGCTAAGATAATTTATTAAATTCAAAATTTCGCCAACTGCATTTCGATGGTCGCTTATTCTCCCCCAGTCCATTTTACTGTTTAAAACAATTTTACATACTGAGTCATATAAGACTTAGGCGAATGTCTGCTAGACTGGTCGAACGGCTGAAAAATGAATCGTTTGTTTAATTTACTGCGCACAAGATAAATAAGTTTGATATTGACGTATAGAGTACATGCTATTATATACGTGCTTGAGTTTTAGTAACCCCAAACGTATTGCGAATATTCTACTATAATACATCCAATCATATCATGTAATATACATTTAAATACGTTTACAAATGTTTATGATTTAATTAACGTGTAGTATTTCGAATTATAGTAGATAATCGTAGTAGCGATTGATTATGTTATGTTGATCATGAGCGGCAGATTGGTGATTTTGCCAATGGTTTTGAGAAATGAAAAGCATGCTTTAGATTTGCAGCTTTTGCAAATATTAGTATGTGCGTGCAATTAATAAGATACACATAATATACAAGAACATGAGAAATGTGTAAATAATGGTTTGGCTTCAATGCTTCAGCGAGGGAAATATCAACATTGCATTTCATTAAAATTATCAACGAACATACAGACTAGCGATTTTAAATTAGCTACGGTATACGGATCCATTGTACAATCGCATATTCTTCGAACTGACAGTATGTAATGTATTTTGCGATCGTTTATGATTATCTGTAAATTGTATCATTGGCACTGGGTGTTGTTAATGTTTGTAACAATGTGGAATTGTATATTGGTAAAACACCATTGTAAAAAGATACATTTAACAATATATAAAGTACTAGTATTAATTAGCTATATGTAAAAAATGGTATATTGAAAAATCTTTCATTTGTTGAAAACAAAAAGTACAAAAACTACCTCATGGGAGTATGAGAAATAAAGAAGATAAATAAAAGAGAAGAATTAAGGGCGAGATAGATCGCATTCCGTGCGGAGTCAAAGAATAGATAAGAGGTAAAAGAGGGTAACATACCATACAGACAGATATTAGGCCAATCTCATAGCTAGAAATACAGAGGGTGAGACAGAGAGGATCGATAAAAGAGAGGAAGAATCGTCATGAACAATGATGAACAGGATAAAATCAGACTCCGAGCGATGCATGTAATATAAAAAAATGCGGCGAGCGGTGCAGCGTGACGGTGACAGCCGTGGGGCGCTCTCTAACCGGACGTGAAGAAGAAGAGGGCGCTACCGCGGCATGATTGGCGGAGGTGTTGGTGGTGGTGCCGTTAGAAGACGAGTTGGTGACCGAGGAGGAGGAGGAAGCAGAAGAAGAGAGCGGGGCTGGCTGGGCGCCGGCCGCGTGCGCGAGCAGCAGCGCCGGCGGCTGCCGCGCGATCAGCTGCTGCTGTCCGGCCGGTGCCCGGTGCCCGCCGAGCGGGAGCCAGTCCTCGCCCTCCAGCGGCCTGATGAGGCGGCCGCGCTCCGACTCGCCGATGGAGCCGCCGCGCGGCCGGGCCTGCGGGCCCGCGGCCCCGCCGCCCGAGGCCAGCTCGAAGAGGCTCTCGAGCAGCCGGGACTGGCGGAGCCGCTGCTGCTCCTCGTTGAGCTCGAGGTCCCGGCGGATCTTGCCGTTGGCCTCGCGCTGGGAGCGCGAGCGCCGCGGGCCGAGCGCCGGGCCGCCGGGCAGCTGGTAGAGCGCGCGCCCGAGGGGCGAGGGGCCGCGCAGCGAGCGGCTCAGCCCCGCGGGTCTGCTTACACTGTACGACAGTTGGCCCTGGGGCTGGCGCGTCCGGTAGGTGAGCGCTGGCTGCTCGCGCTGCAGCGGCGTGCTGGAGGCGTCGCCGGGCTCGCCGCCCTTCTGCCCGCGGTTCTGCAGCTGTCCGTTCTCGTCCAGCCACTGCGACGGGTGCGCCCACGAGGAGGAGTAGGTCACGGGGACAGAGAGACACGCGGACCCAGGGACACACATTCATCGCAGTTGTTACTTTACTTGCCATTAGTGGAGTGCCTTCGGGGCTCTCGGAGAATTTCCGGGGGAGCCCGAAAATTCTCCTCTCAACTCTCCCGACCAGCGTCAGCAATTTTTCCGATCTCTTTTCTTTTTAACTCCCGAGCCGTTTTATACGGTTCATCTTGCGCTGCAGTTTGCGTATTGCACAGAATATTCAAGTGGCCGAGGCTGAGATTTATTGGAATAGCGGCAATTGAATTTGAATTTAGTTAACTTTACGCTGACGAGGTCGGAGTAAGCTCGATCGAGCGACATAATTAAACATTTGCAAATTTTATTTTCTGCTTTGAACGTTTTGAAAGAATAGGAGCCGCGCAGCAGAAAAGTTAAATACGCGTAAATGAGTATCCGCTTTCATCCGATTCGTCAGAGAAATGCATTGTCACTTTAAGTGTCATATTACTGGTGAGAGGAAGAAATTACAATGTGAGATAGGCAGGCAAGACGTTTTTACTCGTATTGCACTCCAGTTACGTGAAAGGTGTCAGTACTCAAAGCGAATTGCAAATGTAATTACTGTACAACTACAAGTCCCGCTGCAGTTTAATCAAATGTCGATCTTTTTGTATAAGAGATGGAACTTCATTAGCTTCCACTTCAACAAAGCTGTTTTTCTAATTAAGCATTCAATTTACAAGTTTATATCGATCGACAATGACCATTATTTGTTTTGTTCATTACGTATCTTCGCAGTTTTGACAAAATAAAGTTAGATCAAATAAAAATCTGTTAGTTGTTAGTAAAAAAAGAAAACCCTGAAAGAACGTGTTAACTGCGAAGACAAGTAGGCTTTCAAAATCGTTTGATCACAAACGATTGTTCTTAAATTAATCACATTTTTGGAGAATAAAATATTGCGTACCCCGTCAAATATGTCCATGACCTCGTCCCACCACTAGAAAAAAGGATTAAAATAATGCATTACACTATGCGTCATTTCTAACTTGGTTACACGATAAAATCAAGAACAAATTGTTAACTAAAATAAAAGTAAAAAAGTATCAGTAGAGGCCATCTATGAAAATTAAGTTATTTGCGACGTTCCTCGCAGCTCATAAGTTAGTTCGTTCTTTACGCTAATTAGATAGATGACGTCTGCTTGGCAAACAAAAACTTTTTTTTAAACAAAAATAGTATCTAAAAAAGCATTGCTACGTAAGCTAAAAACGAAAAACAAAATAATACACACTGAGTATAGAATGTACATAAGACTGAAATGATATTTTGTATTGCGTTCACAGAAAATTTGTCGTGAATTAAATTAAAAGTAGTTATAAAGCTCGCATGTTATGGCTGATTCTGTACATATGTATAAGTTTGCATCGCTCGCAGAAAAAATGAATCGCTTCTTAGGCCAAAATAAAGTGCCCTCTCGCACAGTTTACGAAAACAAAGACCACAACAGAAAGACTCCGTGTCAAAAATAGTTAATAAGATATATAGAAACTTTAAGTTCGTGTCGTCGTTACCTTTCGCTTCTCCCACGAGAGATCGCTCAGCGGCTGGAAGAAAAGCCATTGCAAACTATCATAAACTACTATCCGGATAGTTAATCAACTTATGATTATCGAACTCCAGCTTTTTGCTTATAATTATATCTTTTTTTCATCTATTTTTCTGTTTTTACCATTATATACTACTTCGTGATTTTAAAGATACGACGAATTTACGAATTACCAAATCGCGATAATTATCTCGAATTAACTGTAATCTCACCATAAGTAAGCGTGAAGTCACCCTAGTTTACATCGACCCTTAATCCGATTACAGAATTTAGGCGCGACCGGATAAATTTGGTAATCGCGAAATGTGACTCGCCTTTTCCTCGCGTTACCCGATAGCCCGATTAGCAATTCGACCATGCAAGTTTTTCTTTAACGACCTCGGGGAAGTTGGCGTTTGTACAGAAGCCACGAAATGCCACTTTGTTACGATCGGTATATTTCTGGCGCTTTAAAGTCACGATCGGCTATAACGCCCGGCTGGCCGTTAAAATAATTCTACACATGAGTCACGTCGCGTGCGTTTGTGAGTCTCTGCACAAGTTTTTTTCGATGATATTCTCGTACGATTTCTATGAGTTTTGATACCTCTTTGGTTTCCTTCTCTTGGATCGAGGAATTTCCCGGTACGTAGTCCTCTATTCTGCCAGGTTGCATGTGATATGTATCCGGCGAGTAGTGGCCATCTAGACGTCCAGTTCTACAATGAAAATAAAACGGCACATTATAATTTGAAATAAATATGTGCTATTTTAGCGTTTCATAATGTACGGATAAAACTTACGGCCTGGGTAAAGTAGACGTGGAGAAGTCATTTTCCTTATTACGCTGCCTGAGTCGTCTATTGTCGAGAGTCGCCGATCTGTCGGTGTAGCTGCGTTCGGGCTCGCTCAAATAACCACTGGATGTACCACTGTAGCCGGTCCTCGTACCTGAAAAATAAGCGGAAAAGCAGGTCTTGCATTAGTCAAAGGATCACTTAATCAACGGCCAACAAACCAACTCAACACTGGATTATTTTTAGTAGATGCGTTAAGAAAAAAGTACATTATTATTCGTTTGCCGTGTGACGGGAGTCCTTTTGCGCAGCCAGCCTAGCTAATACATCCTTAAAAAGCAGATATTGGTTTAATCGGCGTGGAAGCCCGCCTCTGTCAATCGTGAGGGAAATCGACTGCATTCCGACGCACTGCGCTTTGCGCATCGATGCGGTCTGTATTTTAAACGCGCTTTTCGATCACGATTGACATGAGCTTTCCATATAAATAAGCGCATTGAAAGGTGGTTATTGTGAATGTGCGTGAATTACAGAAATTCCGCCATTTGTTGGGAATAATGGCTTTTAAGTGAGCTTCGAGAGAAAGAGAGCAGATTATTTTTGCGTCTACTGTTTCGGCCGCCTGCCGTTCTGTGTGTGCAATAAGCAGGAAATAATACGCTGGTAATTCATCGCATGTCCTAATAAATGTTACTCTACCGCTGCACATATGAACACATCCATTAATCATTGTTAGGGTAAAGTAGGATCATTCAGTCAACTCCTATATTTTTAAATTAATTATTTATTTTACTATACAAAAATTATGTAATAAAACGGAAATGAGGTAAAGAACGCCTGGGGAGAATAAAAAAAGTAAAATAATGTAACAGACATATATCCATTATATTGATTTATTAGACGTCAATTTTATTTTCGGACTGAAATGGGTTTGCGATACGAAGAAAGAAATTAGTTAAGCTAAATTTAAAGTATATTAGCAGCCAAGTTAATGTCATTAATAAGTCGCACAAATGTCATGAGCTTAGCACAGAGTAATCGCACTGCCGCTTCTAAAATTCAAGAAAAGTATATGGGTAATCACCTCGGTGTGGTTTGTAGCGGATGGTTACGTAGTCGTCTGTAAATGCGAAAATTGGCTTACGTGAGACCTTTTTTTCAAGGGCTGACAATCGATTTCTTTTTTAATAGAACAATTATTTTTTGTTACCGAGAGGAGCAAACTAACCGTTTTTTGGCGCGCGATGAAGGGAATCGTACATTCGCTTGTACCACTTAGCTTGGTTGTTTTCTTTCACTTCCTGCAAGAATTAGATGACTTTCGTATTCAGTTCGCACTTCTCACGCATTGATTAGCAACGAAAGCTGCTTATTATCTTCAGCTAGCAGTGTTTTACGATCGATTCACAAAAGAAGGCGGTCATTCCAATATAGAGAGGCGTATAAAAGATTTGATTCGAGATTTGGACTCGGAAAAAGAAGTTATAAAATTTGAAAAATGGAATTTTTCAATTCACGTCCTTTCAAAGAATCGATAGCATTCGCTCCTTTTTTTTCTTATCCAGCCAACGTGTGACTTACGGATCGCAGTACGATGGGTACGCCGTTCCTCGTAGTCGGACCAATACCCTCGAATTTACGAGGCCCGAGATCGGCCATCTTCTTCGGCGGAGCATTTTCGGTCTCCGGCTCGCTCTCGTACTCCTTCTTCAGCGTATAGACTGCTCGAATTTTTTCAATGAGTTTAGAGGATCAGATTTTCTCAGCGTAGGGTTTCTAGTATACTTTATGGACTTTTTCTTTTGTCTCGCTTCGGCCTTTCGCACGCGAACCTCATCGGCGTGAAACGATGCAGTAAAGATTTATGAGGTGACGCGCGTGCGTGTATGCGAAAGCAAGTTTCATCGTGAAGTTTGACAATAAAAAAAGGTGCCGTGTGTTCGTGAATGCGCAAGAAAATTACCGAGGGGGATAAAAAAAAAGAAAAAAAGTCGAGAGAAAAGACCCGTGAGAGAGTCGCGACGATACTTACTGACTTCTCCAGGACTCAGCAGCGGCCTCTCCTCTTTGCCAGGCGCGATGTGGTCGGTCTCGTCCAAGTAGGCCGCTCCCTTTGGCAACTGTCCCTCTGTTCCGTGAAAAGAAAATTTCAGCCGGGTCAGAAAACCGTGAAACGCGACATCAAAACGAATAAATGGCGAAAAAAATATTTCTCTTTTTTTTTTTGCTAAAAAATGTAAAATAAGCTTTCAAGAAAGGAGCGAGTACTCGGGCAAGAATTTACCTATACCCGGGCGGGTCGGAAAAGTGCAGAGAGAAGAAGAGGGGAATATAGGTACCTCTGGCTTTCTGCAGCAGAGTAATGGTCGGATTTTGTGCCCTTGGCAGCCGCGGCGCGCCCGAGAGCGCATTCAAGCCTTGAGAAGGAGCCGAGTAGGAATTGACAATTCGCGAGGGGATGCTCTGCGAGAGGACTTGAGTGGCCTCCCTCTTCTGCTCCTCTTCTTCCCAGGGTGGCGGCGCTGTGTCCCCCTTGGATGGCTGTTGTTGCCGCTGCCGCTGCTGCTGCTGCTGCTGCTGCTGCGGCTGGACGAATACACCGAAAGTCAATATTACTTGCGATTGCTTTGCAATCCGGGAAACTGCCATTTCCCTTGCAGACATTCGTCTTCTCATTTTTGCTAGGTATGCTTTTCAAATTTTTGAGAAAATACCTTTTCATGTTTGACGATTCTTTGTGAACTCAACTTTACAAATGAGATTGAAAGTAAGATATTTTTTTTTGAATGTATGAAAATTAAGAAACAATAGTTGTTTTAATACTTTTGGTAATTTTTTTGCCGATTTTTCTAATATATTTAAGAATTGATCAAAGTGTTATTTTTCAAAATAGTAAGCCTTTGATCTCACGAACGTAAATACCTGTGCGAACTTCTTCCTACTCAGGACAGGACTTTCAAATGGGACTGGACGGAATTCTTTCCTCTCGGGAACTGGACTTGGTCCTGCGCTTGAAGGGGTCCAAACAGGCGGAATTGGCTCATCCTTCTTATCCTTGCCTCGCTCTGGACTTGGCGGCTTTGTGGGTCCGCCGCCTGGCGACCAGACACCTGGACAAAACGCATTATCAGAAAATTTCCTTTCATCCCCGACTTTTTCTTTTATTTCTTCCCCCCATACTTCGGCGACGCTTTCATTATCAAGCACCTCTAACCGAACTGAAAACTTATCTAAAAAAATCCGTAATTAGGAGAAGCGTGTCGTTATAAAACGGAGCATAAAAAAGAGGCATGCAAAACAAGGCCGGCGAGTTCATTGAAGAAGCTCTCGGCGACGCTCTCGAATTTTCGTCCGCGTGACTCAGTTACGCGATTTCAGAATAACCACGGGGCGGCCGGCCGCCCGCGCAAGAACGGAATAATTAGGGTCTTTGGTTTCTGTTATGAAAGCCGGACGACGGGAACACGTGAATTTACGACGTGGCGGTCGAAATATATACACCGTGC
>JAXIUT010000009.1:27135106-27167330 GCA_035586675.1 Eurytoma californica | reverse complement strand
TAAACTATTTTTATTGAAAATTTATTAGCTTAATTTAGTTAACTATAACTGAGAGTATAAGTGAACCACAAGTAGTCGCAATCTTAATTACATCTTATAACTAATTTGAGATTGTGCGAAGTGTAAATATAAAATGTTCTGAATCACGGCTATTAAAAGCGACGTTTTTATACTGTACGAGAATAAAAGACATGGCAGTAAACTTTATAATGCATAATAAAGGAATAAATATATCACACCTAAAATCAACAAACGTTCGAAGCATTCCATTCCAATAATCGCTGGGCGAAATGGTTGAAAGCGTCGAATAAAAATTTCCCCGTTAACGCGGCGCGATTTTTCGATTCAAAAATAACCATCCGTAATAACTCGGCGGGTACCGAGCCGCGGGCAACAATGTAAACATTGCGCCAACTTTTGGCACGAATTTCGCGCGTCTGTTTTTCGCGCGTTCGCGCTTTTCATCTCTGCGTGAAAAAAAAAAAAAAAAATTGCCGAGGCCTGGCGACACGCGTAGGCGCGAGGAAACAGGAAATCGAGTGCGTCCGCGTATAAATTTAGCGCTCGCGCGTTATAATTACGGCGGGGAAGTCGGCGACGCGCTTTCCGACGGCGGCGACGCGCTTTGTTAATGCGCCGATAAATCGCGCGGCTTTTTGCGCGGGCGAAAAAGGACGAGGAAAAACGGAGCGGCTGTTTACCTCGGCGCGGCCCATTAATCCGGCGCGATGATCGAAAGTAGGTTAATTGATGGGACTCGGGGAGTTTTCGCCGGCTTTTCCGCGTCGGTTGTTTTTCAAAAAGTTCGAAGAGCGTGCTGCGGATGTCTTGATAAATGCCGCCGGTCCGGGGATTAAATCTCCGCCGTCGGGCTTCATATAAATAGACACTTTTTTATTTTCACTTGGCGCGCTTAATGACTGGTCACGATGAGAAAAAATCGTACGAACTTCTTCCCTTTTTTTCCGTTCGTAAGCAATGGGGTAAAAAATTAAATTTTGCCAGCGAGTTAAATATTATAACTTTGTTGAACGGCACTGCGGTACACACTAGAGGCAACACACAATGAAAACTCCATGCTTTGTTAAAATACTTACGTCGTGCGCCACGCGTAATATGGTCGGTATAATTATTTCTTTTACTGTTAATAAAATTTTGTTGTTATTTATTTTTTATAGTTTCCTTAGTTTGAGTTATGTAACGAAGTTGTTTTCACGCATTCCCGATCAAAACGACGTAGATAACGAAGAGAAAGGACAGATTCACAGTTTTCACGACCAATTTACCTGGCTTCGCCGACGACGCTTTGAATTTCGGGGCGATCATTTCTGAAAACACCAAAGTCGAGCACTGTTACAATTTTGAACATTAACACTCTATATATAACATTTAGTTTTTCTCACTCGGTGCGTGTGATTTTCCAGAACGTCTCTTATGTAACCCGAATGAGTTTTTAACAGTTCCCTTCTATTAATAAACATGTTAATAATAATATACAACCGTCATCTCGGCTAATTTTCTAAAATTATAACTTGACCCATCATTAAAAAACCTCAAGTTAGATTGTTCTCTAGAATAAAAAAAAGATACAAATAATGTAAAAATCTCTTCGTTCGTCCTAACCACCTCGGCACTAAAAGAAAGTAATCCCGGAAGAAGTTTCGCGCAGCTGTGTCGAGTCCGCGCGCCGGAGGAGAGGGTGCAGATGCATCGTCAAAGCGCGCGATACGGCGGGACGACTCGGTCGCTTATCGCGCGCGTCTGCTCGGACCCCATCCCCGGGGGAGTGCGCAAACAGGGCGGCGCCCGCGGGGGAGGGCCGGGGTAACTCCGGGCTCGATTTTTCGCGACTCCCCGGGGCGCGGCTCAAAGAGCACGCCGGCCGCGCCGAGTCTTCGCGGTTCATTAATACAGAAGCGCACTTGATGAGGAGGAAGAGGAGCCGGCGAGGGCCCGAGAAGGCAGATGAGCCGCCGCGGAGGAGGCCCGCCCTAGACGCTGGAGGCGACCAAAAGGAAACGCCGAGGCCTCCCCCCGTATCTCTCTTCGGAAGTGACCATGCTTTTCGCGAAGGCTATTTTTAGACCCTGATTTTCCGATTGTTCAGTTCATGTTTTTTTAACGAGCTTTTTACGGAAATAATTTATTTTTTTAATTTTTGTTTGTTAGCGGGAAAAATATAGTTTTAATAGTGCTGCTATTGTTACTTTACGTTAAGTTTATTGTGTCTATAATTATATGTGTTAAAATTTTTATGGTATTCGCCAGACACAATATACATGTATATTTATCAGCACATTCACGTAGCGGATGAAACATTAATTGGGCGGATGAATAAAATACTGATCTTCTCTAATCCGTCGTTAGTGACCATAGCAAAATGGCCAAAAGTATTTTTAGTCTGGTTTCTATAGCCTAACGATCCTCGTAAATTATTTTATGGCTTATATTCATCTCGCACTACCCTAATAACTTTTATTATGAAAATTTTTTATTTTTTAATCAACTAAATTTGCAAAATTTTTCTCTCAAATTAGAATAAATCACTGCCAAGAGGCTGTTAAGACTCGCAACATAATTACGCAAATTAACGCCGCAGTTGTCTGAATCAATTCGCGAAATACAAATTGGCAGTCCGAAACATTGAAGATGAAAGTAGTCGAGTGCTTTATTTCTGTCAAGTAAATACGATCCGCAAACTTTCGCGCGACAGTCGCCCACACCGGCTACGCGTAATGGTTTCTCTTTTGAGTCTGCGAAGATGACTCAAAGTCGCGTCCGTACGCACCTTATTTACTATTATACAACTGGTACTCGCGCGGAGTCACTCTCGGGCGTTTTGAATGTACTGCTTGTTTTGACGTCACGCGGTGTTTTCGTTATTTATGCAAACGAGCCTTAAATAATTTTTAGCGGTGGTGCGCCGCGTGCGTTCCCTACGCTCCAGATAGCTTGAGAAATGGAACGCCATCCAAATTAGTTACGGGATTTTAAAATCGTCTTGCACGCAAAACGGTAATACGATATTCGGGTTGCGTAATTTCCTACGCGTGTTTTCTTGCTCGGCTTTTCGATTTTCCATCCACGAATCTAATAGCTTCAGCTTGCAGTTGTTCATTTACTCTCGCGATAATTATATATAATTACAGGTTTATTTTCGTTTATTAACGGAAATACTTTTTGAAAATTTCAATTTAGTTTTCAATGAGTTGTTTGTTTAGAGTTGAAGTAGTTGCATCTCGGTTCAAAAGAATTTTTGACGCAATTTAATGTTATTGTTTTGCCTTGCAAAAATATGCGTAGATAAGTAAACAAAGGCAGTTGTATTCATCCGCCGTCTTACTATACCCGACTTATTCCACTTGCGCTTTCCAGGCTTATTTTTATGCCTGTCACTACTTCACAGAATAATACAAACGAAGAGATTATCATTATTTGTACGTTTTTCTTTAGCTTTCCTCGCACTACACAACATCTTCGAGTGAAGTTGTTTTCACCGCTGAAAACCACCGGTTCCTAAAATAATCACTATGTAGGAAACACCTGACCACAAGCTCGTCGAACTCTCAAACGTCATACAATATCCGCGAAAAAGCACTCACTTTTCTCCAGCATGGCGGGTCTCGGGATTCGGCCACTTTAACACTCGCTGAGTCTCTCGCGGGGGAAAGGGTCTAAGGAAGCACGCAGCAAAAAAGTCGGGCGCGCGAGTCAGTTCATAATAGGCGCGAGCGACGCTCGTCCCTCTCTCGGCTCTCGAGAGCTCGGTGGTGCGCACAGAACTGTGAGAGGCGGGCGTCGCGACGCTCCGCGCTGCCGTTTCCGCTTACGTTTACGCGCCGTCGGCACGACCGAGAAAGAGAGAAATAGAGAGAGAGAGAGGCGCCTCGGAGCGAGAGAAATAGACGCGACTCCGAGCCGACCGGGACACTCACTGACTTAATCGTCGGCGGACCGATCCGAAAACGCCGGTAGCGGCCGAGCAGTCGCTCTGAATCGCGGCGCTGATTTTCCGGATTTTCCGCGGCCGCTTTCTTTCGACTTGTACCCCTGGCCCGCCGAGAACAATGTGCCGCTCATTTCAAAGAAACGGGTCATCGAAAGCGCGGAATGACGATATATTTTGCTATACACCTCCGCGCGCAAACTCTAAAATATTTTTCAACGGCGGAAAATCTTTAACACGCCTTCGCGATTATAAATTACAACTAGTGTTTTTGCGCGGCTAAGAAAGACCGAGGGCGCCTTATCTTATCAGCACGCTGCGCTTCTCCGTATTGACGGAGGCGCGGGGCGCCGGGGCCTCGTTTTTCCTGAGCTAATGAAAAATTAATATTTCAGAGGGGCCGTTACGATCCATAAATTTAACGGGCAGCATCGGGAGCCCATTCGCGGTTCGTAACCTCGTTCTAAAAAAGGCTTTCTCGCGCCTCGGCCGGGTGCGCCTTTATCCGAGCTTTCATCGGGGCCGAAAGCCTCGACCTTGCGCCGACGCCTTTTCCCCGTCGTCGTAACAATACCGCGGCAACGCGATAGTCCCCCGCGCGTCTCCCGAGAATTCGCGCACCTGGATAACCAGAGCGTGAAGGACGCGCCGAGGCATATGCCAACGCCTCTTGCACCTATGACGCGGATTTTTCGATCGCTCGAGGATGAAATATCTCCGTTGGAGGAACTTCAAGTGGCTTGTTTTGGAGTATAAAGCATTTTATAAATAACTCGCTGCTTGAATTTCAATTTGATTAACGCGCGTACTAATTTTGGTAATGCGTCAACGTATAGTTTAGAAAATAATCCATAAATTCTTTTTATAATTTCAATTTAAAGGACGGTTCAAATTTTTAATAAAAAATGTAAACAGGCGTAATGTTTGTATTATTTTAAATTTTAAATAATACTCCTAGTACTAAATATTACAGCATCCATTATCTTACTAATAATTAATATTTCCAAGTAAACCGTCCTTTATATCCTCTTACGCTACTTCACATTTACATTGTCTGGGCATTAGCTTGGTAAAAATGTACATAAATTCTCCGATAAAATGGAATATTTAGCACGTCGCTTTAAACAAAAATCCATCCTATACTAAAAAGTAGTTGAAAATTTTTTATCGCATAGACCGTTCTATTAAAAATGTAAAAGACCTACAGCGACACTCTCGCAGCAGCGGATTAATCACCGTGAATAAGTTCGTCACTCCGGACAAAATAAATTTATCACAGTAAATTGCCGATCGATACCCCGGGCGGGCATCGCGCCGTCATCTCGGCGGCTTCCTCCCGGCTTTCATTCGGCGATCGACAGCTCGGTAGGAGACAGACACGCGGAACCGGCGATGTGGCCCGGGGGCTCTAAAAGTAGTCGGGCGCGAGCGCGCCGGCGTAAATACGGCCGCCTCGTCGCCGGCGTGCGCACGCCGAGTGACGGATGGCGGAAATGACGGGCGCGGATCTATTATGTCGGCCCGCGCTCCGAGTTCCCTCGCTGTCGTCGTCGGGCCCACGGCAAGTTCGCCGTTGTCTCGACTTTGGCGGATCCCCCGTCGCGCGACCTCTTTCGCGATACGCGCCTCCCGAACGTCAAAATTTGTCGAGATGTATTTTTAAAGCGCGCCGCCGCCGCGCTCCGCTCTTTTTCATTCATGAGACGCGGCATTACGTGACGGCTGGAGTGACGCATCTGCCGCCGTGTAAACAGTGGTTTCGTTTTTTTTTTTCGGCATAAAAGTGAGAAAATGCGGCGGGAACGACGCTGTACCAGATGACGGGCGGCACGGACAGATTGCACGTCCGCGCTGTTTAACGATTAGAAAGCAGAGCGCGAATTCGAGGCGTCTCCGATAGCGGATCGAGAGCATAGCTGACGCGGAGGAATCCGGAGCGACGGCCGGGAGATCCACCCCCGGGACTGTTATAAACAGGCCACTTATCCGCAGCGCGAGGACAGCGGCCGGTGGGCGTGAAGCCCGCCGATACAGCGTGTAGCGCGTGCCTACGCGCCGTCGAGATATAGAGGCTCTTTCCCCGCGCTGCGGCGTTATCGCGCTCCGAGTTTCCCGGGTTATGGGCGCCGTAACGTTTATACTGCGCCATTCGGCACAGGTGCCCCGGCGATAGCCGACCTACGCCCCCGAGTCGATGTTTTATTCGTGCTGTATTCCGCCCTCTTACGTCGTTGCGGATTCCGCTCCGAGGCGACGTCCGCCTGGAATGGTAATTTGTCGATTCCGTTCGCGGAGCGAGAAAATGAAGTGGACGAGAAAGAACTCGAGTGGCTTTTGCTGTTATAATGCGCTTTTTCGAGGGGCAACTTGTAGATAAAAAGGGAGGCCCTGTCGTTACATTTTTTACGTCGCGCGCTCGTTAGCTTTTTGATTCTCTTTCGTCGCTGCGTTTCTTTTGTGGGTAAAATACGGGAAGTAGGACGCTGATGAAGGAAAATAGAAGCAAAGGACTAACAAACCTCTACCAAGCAAAAATCCCTTTCCCAGCTTCAAAGCACCGTCAATCTCGCGCAGCAAATCCGAGGCATTATCAGCTCGTCTTTTAGCTTCTTTACAATACTGTTTACCTCTAGCTAAAAAAGCGTGCATATTTTTATTTAGAAAAGAAATTTTTGTGCATTTGTGACTATAATTCATAGACAATTAACTGCTTTTAATGATTCCAGTATTAAAATGTGGTATATTATTTATTAATGAAGAAGCATTAAATTTGATTAATAGCTTGCGTAGTCTTTTTGATTTAACAATGTATTTTCAGAAGGATTGCGTTTTAATGTAGAAAGCCGCTTAAGTGCAAAGTACACGAAGGGGGGTAATAATGTTAATAATTGCTAGTAGTAACTCTTCCGATAGAGCTTTCGATAAATCCGCATTATCAAGAATTTTTCCACGAGCAAAGTGAAAACTCTTCTTTTCTTGTATCTCGGCAAGTGAAATTCGAAGCTTGCATAATACCAAAATAATGGAATCAATTAGGCGAAAGGTTCGCCGCGAACTAACAACTCCCGGGACTTCGATCCAATATCCGAACCATCGGCCGTTAATCGAGAGGTTCGCGCTACCCGCCCGGGGGAGTCTGCTTTCCATCAAGTTCTAATCGCGCCTCGGTCCCTCCATTAAGGCTCGGTCACGCGCTTTAACCCCAAAACTCTAGCTTTCGCAATGCTCGGAAATAGCCGAAAAGGAGGTGGCGGCGGCTCGCCGGTAAAACGAGATATATACCGTCCAGCCGGTGGCCTATTTTTCCCGCGAGAGCGAGCGAGAGGGTAAGGTGCCGGGCTAAATATACCCGCGGCGTGCTGTCTCCCTCTCTCAGTGGATTTTCGGAGGAAATATAAGCTCGCCGCGGAGCCTCCTCTTTACTGCGGGACGCGCCGTCGAGACGAGCGCTGCTCGGCCAACGGGTAAATTATGGTACTTTTAAGGTACCTACGCGAGGATTGCGCTCTTAGCTCCTTCATTTCCTAAGTGGAGAGATTTTCTTTTTTTCCTCGACTTTGACTGGACGGAGCGCAGTGAGTTCGTCGTCGCGCGCTCCCTTTTATTTTCGTTCTGGACTGTTACGCAAGATGTTTTGGTAGTGTGCACGATCGGGAAGTGGCTTGGAATAATCCCGGCTATATATTGTACTCCGTCGCCGGAAAAAACGCGGGATGAACAGAAATACCCGTTTTTTTACTTAATTTACGCTCGCCTGGATCTATATCGTTTCTTTTTACACCGCGGGCTTACACCACTTCCGGTCGCGCACGTGTATTTTGAATTACGAAATTTTTGTTTTAGAGAACTTTTGGCACGGAGTCATTGTGTTTTAGAAAATTTTGGGTTGGGATTCGATATTTATTTACTTATTTATTTCTTTGGAATTTCGCGGTTTTTTACCCACTGGCTGTTTTTAAACATTTTTCAGTGACACCGTTTCATGTCTAAGATTTATTAATACATTTAAGTCAACATTAATCATGTAACAGATAAACAAACACCTCGAAGTGCGTTAAAAAAAAAGCTAACTACAGGCACTCCACACCTGTCGTTCGTAAAATCTGAAACTCAGCGAAAAAAAACAAACAAACTCGGACATCGTTAGTGACTAGCCACACAAATAAAAGAAAACGGCAAACCACTGCGCAGCCCCCGCCGCGAAAGTATCCACCGATCAAAGTTCCAGGCCGGGCGTGTTAGTGACAGCAGCGAGTCAAGTCTTTATTGCTTGGGCACACGCGCCGCCAGAGGTAGGTCACTCAAAACGTCCGTCGGCGCGAGATGCGGGCAACAGCGCCAGCAGCAAGACACAAAAGAAAAGCCAGCGCCACACACACGGGCGACTCACCCTGTTGGTCCTCCTCCTCCTGCTTGGCGGGCGAGAGCCGCAGGAACTCCTGCAGGTGCTTGGGCAGGCTGCGCGCGTCCTTGACCTCCCGGCCGTCGACGAGGCAGTGGCCGGCCGGCTGCTCGGTGCCGCTGCTCGCCCCCTCGGTCTCGCTCTCGTCCAGCTTGATGCCGTGCTTGCTCAGCCGGCTGCGCGCCTTCTCGATGAACTCCTGCTCCACGCGGTTCAGGTCCTCGTGCCGGCGGCGCCGGCGCTCGCGCTCCGGCAGGTCCGCGTGCGAGCTTATCTTTATCACCTTGTGCTGCCGGCGCTCCTCGCGCTCCAGCACCTTGTGCACGTACTCGTCGTACATCTGGCGGCGGAATACCTCGCCGTTCGTGGGGATCGCCGCTATCGTCACCGGCCTGTCCGCGCGCTGACCACACTCCCGCCTCTTTACCTCCTCGGGATCTTTCTGCGGATGTTTTTCCGGGGGCTTGTCCGGCTTTTTAGGAGGCTTCGGATCAAGCCTAGGGTCGTGAAGGTCCCTGAGAAAATCCTTCAGCTTCGATTCGCTTTTCTTCTTAGTAGTCGTCGTGGTGGTTACCGTGCGCTCCTCCCGCTTCTCGATCCTTTCCGAGGACGTCTTGGAAAAAAAACCCTTCTCGTTTTTCACCTCCTGTTTCACCTCGTGCGAGCCCTGCTTATTCTCGTGGACCGAGTTGTCGCCATCGACCTTCTGCGATGACTCTTTCCACTCGTCCTTATGCGAGAAGTTATCACCGCCCTTTTTACTCTCGATTTTCTCCTTCGTAGAGTTCGCCATCCCCTTTATCTTCCTGTCGTACTCCTGCTGAAGCTCGGCTGTCGCCCTCCTCTCGTCCTCCTCCTCCGCGACAATGACGTTCCTCAGCTGATCCTCCAGTCGCTCTATATACCTCAGCTGCCTGTCGAAGTACTCCTGCGGTAGCGAGTGCCTCCTCTGGCCTTCGGCCATGCGATCCTTCATGCCAGCCTGCAGCTGCTTCAGATTCTCCATAATCTCCGCGGTGGTCACCTGCCGCGGCTCGCCGCTCTTCTTCGCCGGCGACGACTGATCGAAGATACTCCGCGTGTCGATGCAGTCCCTGTCGACGGTGACGCGTCGCTTGACCTTCGGCGGCACCTCCGGCTTGTCCTCGATGATGAGCGCCGGGTTTACGTACCACGGCTCGCCGACTCCGCTCGGCCTCTGCCAGCCGGCCTCGGGCGCACTGCCGCAGCTCGGCGACTTGTCGATTATGGCGCTGTTGAAGGAAATCGGACTCCGGCGCGCCGGCGTTGCGTTGCACTGCGTCGCGGGCTTATCGCTATCGGAGCGCCGAGCCAGACTCAGCCAGTCGCTCAGGCGCGTGGCGCGCAGGCGCTCGTGGCTCTCCTCGTGAGTCGAGCTTCTTTCCTCCCCCGCAATCGGATTCTCCCTGATGATGTTTAGCAGCCGGTTCGAGCCCTTTTGTACCTCGGTCGGTTCCGGATGCTCGAGGGGGCTCACGTCTACCTTGTACTTGGGAGGCGATATCGAGTGCGAGTGCTCGAAGTGGTAACCGTGGCGGTTGATGTATTTTTTATGCAAGTCCAGCAGGTTGTCCGCGCTTGTACGCATGATCGTTTCCTGCTGCGCCGGGGAGAAGCACACTAGAAGCTTCGGATCGTCTCTGGTCGGTACGCCAGTCCAGTTTCTCGGTTTCGGTCCAACCGTATTCTCGGCTTCCTTGTTCCTCGAAAGGTGCGATTCGCTCGTTTCCTTACGTTGCCGAGTCTCGCCGTTCAGCTGAATCGGAATAATCACCGTTTTTTCCGAATGACGCTGCTCCTTGGACGATCTCGAGTGCTCGAATCGCGAGTACTCCGGACGCGGCGCGAAGAGGCTCCTGAAGACGCTGAAGGTGGGGATCGCCAGGCCGCTGATCAGATGCTCTCCGCGGGGCATCGACAATATCTTTCGGAGGCACAGATCCTTCAGCGAGTACGGCAGGTCGTCGCTGAACTTGGCAGCGTTATCGCCGTTAAAATTAGTCCATCCGTGGGGCACGTAGTAGAGGTGCTCGTCGAGTGGCGAGCTACCCATTGGCTCGGGCGATGCCTCCTGCGAGCCGCTTGGCCCGCTTCCAGCGCGCGCGCTCGACTCCTCCGCCGACTTGTACTTGGCGGTGCTGAAGGACGCGGTGCTGCTGGACGAGTCCAGCTCCCTGGCCTCCGTGGGGCTCAGCGCGCTCACGCTGATCCTCGCCGGCTCCGGCAGCCGCGACTTTTCGCCATCGATTGGCCTCTCCGGGCTCCGGGGAACGCCTCCCTCTTCTCCAGGCCCGGCGCCGGGAGCGTGGGCGAATTTTTCGCGCGGCGCCTCGTCCCGAGGTAACCGCGTGCTCGCGGCTATTTCAAGGCTTGCCGCCGCGCGTCCAATGCCAATTTTATTATCGGCGCGCGGCGGCGGCGCCTCCTCGTAGAGGTCGTTGCATAAGTCGCCGTAGTCGCTCGACTCCGAGGCGCTGCTCAGGCTGGGCGTCGGCGCCAGCAGGTCGTCGACGACGTCGCGGATGTCGCGCGGCAGCTTGTCCACGTCGAAGAGGGCCAGCAGCCGGTGCACGTCCTGCCGGCTGCTCTCGTGGTTCGAGAGCACCGCCAGCAGGGACTTGACGAACTCGACCACCTCCAGCCGCTCGTCGAGGTCGTACGCGCTCAAGGTGCGCTCGTGGAGGGCCGAGAACTTCGCCGGGCGCTCGGTGTAGTAGGCGGGGAGTGAGTCATGCACCAAATGCAGCTTTTGGCGACGAGTCGGCGGAGGCGGAGGAAGTGTCTCGACGAAGACGATGCGCTCGCAGATGGGCACCTCCGACGCGTCGGGGTGGCGCAAGCTCGTCGACCTTCTCGGAGGTTCCGGTGCATCCTGTTCGTCTTCGGAGGTGCTGATGCGCGTCGTTTCTAATTTTATTGGCACTCGGCGCTCGTCGCTTTGCGATTTCGGTCGCTCGGGTTCTACGTTGTTTTCCAGCTTTATTGGTATTTTGCGTTCGTTTTGATTTTTTGCTTCGGGGTTTGTTGTTTTGATGGAGGCGCCTTCTATCTTCACGGGGATTTTACGTTCTTCCGGTTTGCTGTTGACAGTCAGTTTTTCGACTGTTATGGGTATCGTTCGTTCAGAACTCTCCGCTTCGGGTTTATTTACCTTCTCTATTTTTTTCGTTTCAGATTTTTCTACTTTTATCGTTACTTTACGCTCTTCTTTTTTACGAACTTCCTGCTTGATATCAATTACTTTTTCGCGTTTCTCCAACGTTATGGGTATTTGGCGCTCAGAAGGTTTCGTTTCCGGTTCATCAGTTTTATTTTCTTTTCCTATCGGACCGTTTTCCAGTTTAATAGGAATATGCCTTTCTTCTTTGTGTTTATTAGACTGAGTATCATTTTCTGTTCTTGGAACTTTTTCTTCTACTTGTATAGGTATTTGTCGACCCTCGTTTAATTTTGACGAATCGTGTATTTCTGTAGATATATCATATTCTATGACTGCCGGTGTATTTTTGACCTCGATCGGAATTTCCCGGTCATCGTTTTCCTCTTCATTTTCTGCAACTGGCACCGTCGGACTTTCTAATTTTATGGGTATTTTGCGTTCTACATTTTTCCTTTGCGATTCGTCATTGCTTTCTGCGACGGATGAGTTCGTATTTTCGTACGTGTTATGCGTTTGAGTTTCTATTTTTACAGGTATTACGCGCTCTTCATTTTGTTTACTCGGAATTATTTCATCTTCTGTATTCACCTTAACGTCAGTAGAGGTACTCTTTTCAGGCTCTTCATTTTCTTCGGATTTCTTTAAATTAAGTTGCTTGTCTTCTTCAGAAACTATACTGACTGCGTCCTTTTTATTCACCTCTTCTTTTTCGCCCTCGCTTTCGTCGATCGTCTCCTCGACTTCTCTTGATTTTACGGCATCATTATTTTCGCTCAAATTTACGTCGACTTTACTTTGCGACACTTCATTAGCAGCAATATCATCGCTATTTTTACAATCGTTTTCATCGTTTACAAAAATTTCGTTCGTTTCTTTCGTCATTTCGTTGTTTATGTCAGACTGCCTCGCATCCACTGTCGCAGCATCTTCTAAAACTACATCGCTATTACTTTCGCTATTTTTAACTTCAACTACGTCCTCTTTCAAAGAGCCTTTGGTCTCAAGATGCGTCTCTGGTTCACTAGTTTCTACGATTTCTTCAATTATCACTCCCTCGTTTTCACTCGAGAGCTCGCTCATCTGATCAATATGTATAATAAAACTAATTCCCTCATTCTTATCGTCGATCGAGGGACCCCGAATAAATTCAATTTCATCCGCACTATCGTCCACGTCTTTATCGTCCAATCTCGACTCAGCCTCATTTACCGTCGATTTTTCCATTCCCTCGTTCTCCTCGTTCCGGCGCGCCGACTCACTTTCCGAATCGTGGCTCTGCGCCGTCGCGAATTTTACTTCGTTAATGACACTTTCGTTCAAACTTTTAACAAGGTTCATGAAAGTCTCCACGTTCTCGCACCTCGGATACGCGCTCTCCGCCTTCGGCCTGATTTCCTCCAGCTCCTCCTTCTCCGCACTCCCGTCGAGTCCCTTGGCGGCAGCGACAAAATCCTCGATCTCCTCGACGACGTCGCCGATCGTTTCCTCCTTGGCCCCGTTCTTCGTGCTGCGCCTTGCCTCCATGTCGTCGTAGATCCTCGGGTCGTGCGGCTCTCTGCGGAACTTGCAGATCTCCTCGTTGATGAAGTCGCGAATGTGCTGCCTCTCGCCGGCGTCGTCGGCCAGGGCCCGCGACTCCGCCTCCTCTTGGATGATGCCGAGGCACCGATTCGACTCTTGACTCATCTGCGACTGATACGAGCCAAGAATCGCGGCGGCGCGTTTTCGCGCGCTCTTGCCGGCCGCGGCGCCGCGCGTCGCGTCCCTCCCACCGGCGTGCGCCTCGCTCTCGGGAAGGTTAGCGCGCTCGCCGGGGCTGCTCGGCAGCCGCAGGCCCTCGATGAAGTCGCGCAGCTGCTGCTCCGTCTCCCAGGACATGCGCCGCTCCCCGCTGACCTCGGGCTCGACGCTCGACTCCCGCTCGGCGTCCGACTCGGCCTCCACGATGATGCCCTGCGGCTGGGGGCGCTGGTCGCTCTCCGTCTCGCTGTCGGTCACCTCGTGGATCTCGAGGAAGTCGAAGCGCTTCGTGGGGATGGCGAGGGCGCGGCAGCTCTCGGCGCCAGGGAGATTCCGGACTTTGCGGGCGAGCTCCTGCGGCAGCGGCTCGACGGGCTCCGCGGGCTCGGAGATGGTCACTGTCGAGCCAGGATCGCCCGCGGGCGACGGTTCCTTGCTGGCCAGGCAGGATTCCACGATTCCCACGCCAGGAATGTGATCTAGTCGGGCCTCCAGAGGCTGCGCGTTCCTTATCGTCGTTATCTCGCAGATGCGCGTGTCCGCGTTCACCACCTTCTTCTCGATCTTGTTGCGGCGCATCAGTCTGCTTCGCGCCGTCGACAGGTTCTTCACGTACGGCAGCTCGTCCGGGCGCAGCCGTTCCGTCGTTATCGTCAGAGTCTCGCCGTCGATGCGCGTCTCCGTCGCTTCCGCGCTCCCGATTGAGCCGTTCTTGATTTTCCCGCGTTCCGGGCTTTTTGCGGGAGGCGACGGCGCATCCTCCTCGATGACTTGCGAGAGGACGTGGCCGTTGACTGCGCCGTCATGGGGGGGAGTGGAGGGTCGCTGGACACGCTTGCGTTGACGGTTGCGCCGGTTTCTACGGCTTCGAGAGCCGCAGGGCATCCTTAGCCTCAGGCAGCTCGTCGACTCGCTGTCCGTCGAGTAATCCAGACAACAGCCCGTTGACGAATTGATGGAATCGGTATTTTTTGAGTCTTTTGGGGGGGATTAAAGTGCTTTTATTTTTACATCGACGTGTTTGCAAGAAATTTTAGTCACACTCACTTCAAGAAATTAAAGTCAACTCTTTCCGTTTGTTATTAATAAAACACTTTATTAGACCGGAGAGATCGTTACGATGTTTTTTGGATGAATATATAAGTCGCCGATTAAAATACGAGATTCTTATATATTTTACATTCCTCATTTATTTATAAAATAACTGCTATTACAAAACATTCTTTTTAAACTTCATTTTTAACAAAAGCACTCGTGCTTGCGAAAACGTGATACGAAGAAATACAGTCGCGGATGAAAATCGTATTCTCAATGCAATGCAATACGTTGCGAGGTGCGCGCGAAGCAAAAAAAAAAACGGCGGGTAACGAACGCGGGGCTCGTCTTGAGTTTTTCTTTGAACCGCTTACGCACGCGCTTGGGATCAAAGTGCGCGCGCGAGAGCTTTTGATTCGCGACGAAAGTATACGCGATGTTTGTCGACTTCCGACGGGATTGCGCGGAAGCTTCCCTCCTGAGCTCCCGCGTAATCTGCTACTGCGGACCGGCGGGAGCGAATCCGAATTTCATTACTCCCGTATATATCGGGGCGTCCCGATGATAAAGCGGAGAAGAGGCGAGGGCACGGCGAGATAAGGTGCTTGAAAAACTTAAAATTGAGACTCGAGAGCGCCTTAAAATAACCCGCTCTCGCACCGTATCCCTTTTTCGGCGTTCCGCGCTACAGCCGCGGCTTTTGTATGAAGCTCCCTTGCGGACGGTATCCTGCGAGCATTTGATTTTTCCTTCGGAAGAAAGGAGTTGCAGGGACGGCATGCATCGTGTCAAGCAACGGGTATTTTTTTTTTTTTTTTTCAATCGAGCGAAAAGCTGTGGTGATGATTGGAAAGGCGAAAAATCGATAGAGGTATACTCACTTTTGTCGCTGTCGTCTTGCTTCTCTGTGGAGTTGGTCTTTAAATTGCCGTTCTGGTTCTCGTAGCTCGGTTCGTTTTTCGCGTCATCTGAAGCACAAAATATTTTTGATTTTTATTTTCAATTTTTACGAGTTAATTATTTTTGTTAACATTTAATATTTCAATTCAACGTAATTTTTTATACATGTACCTATTTTATCTTATGAATAAAATGAATAAAATTTATACGTTCGTTACGTTGAAGTGTTCATTAAAAACATTTAAATAAAGGGTACATTTTAATTCATACAATTTGAACGGAAAAAGTTTCGTAACATTAATATAACATATGAGCATAAAAAGCTGCGCTCGTAACGGTAAATAACTTTTTTTAATCCCACCAAACCGACGCGCCCATTCCAAATGAATTCACTTCCGCCGAAGCGCCCGATCACGGCCGAAAATAGAAGGATAAAAAAAGGGAGAAACAAACTGGAGTAAAAAAATCAAACGGAACGAAAGTGCAACGTCGCAAAAAAGCGAGTCGAAACGAACCACGGCAGTCGAACGGTCGATCGGCGACGAGGTTCGCGTGCCAAGAGCGACGGAGACGGGCGCGCGCGGGATGTTTGGATCGGCCACTGACGGCGATCGAGTCGTCCGAGTCCACCGGCCGCGCGCGTACACCCCCCACCCGCCTCCCCGCGCCGCTCTCGTATCAAGTGCGTAATGTGCGTGCTTTTGTCTCACACCGCTCCTCTCCGCGCTCGCCTCTTTTTTTTTTCGACCGCTGTGCCCCCCGCCGCAGGGGGGACTTCGCCCACACCTCGCGCGCGGAACGAAACAAAAAAAGCGTGCGTGCGCGCCTGCGCGAAGGTTGCATGCATTAACGCACACGTAATTTCGTTAAGTACGGGCGCGACTCTGCGCGGGTGTGCGAGCCACGGCTGCGTGTGCGCGCGAAGGTGCGCTGGCGCGATTTGAAGCTGAGCCAGGCTCAGCCGTGCCGGGGATTAATACGCGTGAAAGCATACGCGCGAGGTGCATTTAACGCATCACTCTGCGCTGCACCATTCAAAGTTAAGGAAAGTGCACTTTCAAGCCGGATAGTGGAGCGCGTTTTTTCAATTTTCTTTTCTCGCCGCTAGCTGGTTAATCCGTAAATGTCACCGAATTGCTACGAAGATTCCGTCCACTTGTGCAAATTGAAAAAAATTCACACTAGACTTACTGGTTGATTAAAGTGAGTGCAGAGTCGCGGGCTAATCCAGTGGTTCCGCGGAGTAGTCTACGGGCCGTAAAATCGCGGCACACGGCAGTGGGGTCCTGCGAGGTCCCGCTCGCGGTCGCGCGCGCACTGTCGGACTGGAGCGCCGGGCAATTTCCCATGCGCGCTCAAAAGCTGGCCGGCGCAATTGCGGCGTCCGCGAAGCTCGCCGCGTGTCCCCTCGCAGCGCCGCGCTTCCGAGACGGACTTCCTTCCGAGGCGCGCACAATGCCAGAGCGAGCGCTTCTAACCCCACCCAATTGGAAATGCGCCCGCCCAGGTGTGTACGTACGTTCGAGGCGCGATTACGCGCCTCTTTTGTGTTATGTCACGCGGGAGAGCGGCTCGGCGCGCGCGAGAGGCCGCCTCCAAGTGGGGGCGATCGATTAATTGAATCGCCCTGAAGGAGCGATCGATGGCGCGGTTTCGCATGTTCAGACGATCGTCGGACCGATAAAATTCCCCGAGTCGAATTCCAGACGTCTGTTCCTTTCAAGAAATTCCATCGTTTATTTTCGAGCGTAAAAATGTCACGAAAATTTTTATTCGTTTTATTTAAAACAATTATGGTAAAAAATTGTAAATACTTTTTGAGTTTGATTGTTAATTATTCTGAAATAAATATCATATTCAGACATGTAATGCAATATTCAACGAATTAATATTTGTAAAAAGAAATTGGGAATTAAATTGTTTTATTTCACTTGATAGCTTCGGTAATAAAAATTCGTTCCGTAAAAATAATCAATGAAAAAGAATACAATTTTTACGAGAATATAAAAATTAAATTACAAAAGTTTCAATTAATTTTAAAATTTGCATCAAAAGTTAAAAATATTGTAGGTACATTTAAATACAATATTGACTTAAAATTTCCTTTGCATCAATGTAAAAAAAAATAAATAAAAATTAAAGGCTGCAGCCTGATGAAAGCTACAAATAAAGAGGCGAAGCATCCGAGTCAAGGGTGTATCGAAGGGGAAGAAGTAGACACGCAATTTGATCGCGGGTACGAAACTGCATTAGCCGCGCGAGCCGTGGTCAATTAGAAAATTGAAGCCCGTCTCCCGTTCGCCCGTGCAGTCCAGCGACCGCGAAACTGCGAGTGCACTTAAAACTCGCCCGTCTAATTCGCCAATTAGCCGGTAATAACCGTTCGTTAATTCCGCGGCGCGCGTCGCCTCGACCTCCATAAATCCGGGAGCGAGAATAAAAAATTGTAGTGTACTCGGGTCCAGATGCGCTCGCTGTCCCTCCGAGCATCGATTCCCTGGGCTCCGGCACACATTAACCTTATTGCCTCGGCTTGTTTTCACGGCGGGGCCGTTTAAATTTTAAACGGCGTGACTTGCAACTCCGCGGGCTCGGCCTCCAAAGGACGAACGGGGCGAGGGTCAACCCCGCGGATGTTTTAATTATAAAAGAAGGAAAATCCGGATAAAAGCGAGGAAAACGAGCGAGCTTCCTGTCCTTTCTCTCCCGCGATCATAAATATCCGCATCGGACGCGCGCGTGCGGGTGGATCGTGACGCAATCGATTATCCAATCGATCGAGCGGGTTCGCGCGAAAACGAGGAGTCCGCCGGCGCGGTGAAGTCGCGGCGACAATGCGCCGCGCGGCCCGAGGATGAAAAGGAGCCGCGCGGCGGGGGGACGCGGGGGGAAAATCGCGGAAACGTGGGCTCGGCCCTGCCGGCCCATGACACCGCGCCCATGCGCCGCATTAGCGCGTCGATACGCGCGGCGTTTCTAGGCCGTTGCATAGGTGCAGTGCACGCGAGCGAGAGATGCGCGCGGTTGTCGGGGAGCGGGGGAGAAGCGCTGCCCAAATCAAATGCCTCTGAAGCGCGATGCGGTGTCTGTCAGATCGACCGACGTTTCTAAATGGCTGTCATTCAATCCTAAGAGCTCCCAATTTTCCATGTTTTTGTAAGCTTTTATTGCTTTTTATTTCAACGTTTTTCGATAAAAGCTATTCTGGTATATAATAACAACAATTTACGAGGGAATTGTAATGAAAATATTTTTTTAGTGAAAAATTTAATTAAATACAAATATTCGGCGAAAATTTATTGATTTATTCGAAAGAATGTAATATTCTGACGCTGTAAAGAAGACGCTCGATTCTGTAACAAATGCCTTTTGTGCGGGGTTGAAAAGCGTCGGCTCTCGAAAAAAAAGTTTTTAATTATTCGCCAGGGAGAAAAAAGGTCCGGCAAAAAATGTCAACGCGAGAGCGATATGAGAGGAGCGATGGTGAAAAGGTAGATCAAACAAGAGAGATCGAAAACAGTGACCGAGGGAGATTTGCGAGGGCGGTTTGCACAGACGGCTTGTCTGTCGTGCTCTGGCGTTATATGCTCGCCTGGAAATCGATGCTATCTGCTCAGCGCGGCCCATTGCGTGCGCTCTCGCGTTACCCATTCCCCGGCCGCGAGCCTCGGACCTCTTCCATTCTATGAAGCAATTGCTAACTTACCTTCGCGAGGTGGCGCGAAAACGTGGCTTTTTTTTAATTAATCTTAAGGTGTATTTCGTGTTTCGTTAAATTTTCAAAGTGTACTTTGTGTTAAACAATTTAAAAAAAAAAATTTGTTTACCTAACGATTTTGTGGGTGACACGGCGACTTAGGCGTTTCGCGAATAGCATAATTTACCCGCAACACGACAAAAACGATTAATCAAGTTCATTAATAAAGCTCAGCGATTGATGTCAAAATGTTACACGAATGTATTCCGCCCTCGTCACTTGATTAATCTGCCCATCAGCGCGAGCGACAAAGTCCATCTCTCGCTTTCCAAGGGACATTTTCCTCGATGGAAATGGCCCGCTCGCCACGAGAACTCCAGCAAATCAGCTAATTCGCGTTCGATAAAAATCTAATAATAAAGGGGAACCGAATGTCGCCGCGCGGTAATAAACCCCCGACTCACGACACACCGGCGGGCTTATCTCGATCGACGAGGCAGACACAAAAGGCCGAGGAGAGCGAAAGAGAGGGCGAAAAAGAGCGTCGGGCGAACAGTCGCGCGCGGCTCGATAAAGGAACAATTTCCGGCTGCTCGCGCGGCCGACGAGGAGGAGTTGTTGCTCCCGAGGCACGGCGGCGGGGGCGAGGGGGATCGTTATTTCCGGAACGGTATTACTCCGAGGAGGATGCGAGGCATATCGAATCATCCGCCGAGCGACGATTTAAACCGTTCACGCGTTACACATGAATTAGACGCGTGTGGACTTTGTTCAACGATGTGCCACCAAGGATCTCTCTCTCTTTTTTTTTTTTTGATTGACGGCGACGCTAATTAGGCCGGATCTTATCGATGTGTGCCTTTTCGTTTTATGGTCTGATTTCTCGCAAGGACTTTTTCGTGAGATGCGTGATTCCGTGTGTTTGTGGTATTTATGCATTGTTAGTTTATGATTGCACTGTAAATGTGTGATTGGATGATAAATAAAACGATTACATTCATGATTGCTTTATTTATTTAGAAAATTTGTGAATTGTTACAGTAATTAAACTCTTCTATATAGTAGTGTATTCATCCTTAAATAATTTTAAAATAAATTTATTGCAAAGCACGAATCTGCATTAACAGTAAAATCACAAACTTAATATACCACACACATTTTTAATTATTTATTTTGCTTTATAGTTTATCAGAAAGTATTGTGAAATATAAGTACTGGCATTAATCAATTCTACTTTCATTAAGCACTTTAAACTACTACATTAATCTAAACCCTTTCCCTATAAATTCATTTTTCCGAAATTGCGGAAGACCTGATCCCGAGCCCTCCTCATACCGATCGTGTCCTCAAGGTCGTGATCATCCTTCGTTCCGATTTTCAGCACCAGCGCTTTGTCCTCGACGGTCTTATCCTTGAGAAACGTCGTCCTGCGCTCGACGTAAAAATCCTCGACCTTCGTTTCGGGATCGACGCTCAGCTTGATTTCCGTCTCCTGCTCGACACTCCCATCTTCCTTCAGATTGATAAGCTTCTCACCCGCCAGGTCTATGCGCACCTCCTTCTTGTCATCGCAGCAGCGCACCTCTTGTTTATCGTCGCAGCGAGGTTCCTCCTGCTTATCGTCGGAGAAGCGCACCTTTTTCGCATCCTCGAGCCGGCTCTTCCTCAGGATCTTGGTACCAGGATCGCGGCCGTTCAGCAGATCGATCATCGTCTGTTCGATGCGGAGACGCTCCTTCAAAAAATCTTCGAGCACGGTTTTCCTGGCGCACTTGCCGATCGGTAAGGAGTGCGACTCCTCGTAACTATTTTTCCCGTAAACGGAGGTGCAGGTGGAGGTCGAAGGCAGTGAGATGGGCTCTTCCAAGGCGACGGTGTTCATGCGCCTGAAATCCAGAGTGTTGAGCTTGTTCTTAAAATTCTGGTGGCTCTCAAGACTGTCGTCACCGCTGAAGCTCGCGGGGGGGTCGATCAAAAAATCCTCGGGATACCTGCTGCCCGTAGGTGACTGCGCGCGCTCCTCGTACAATCGGATGAGCCTCTGAGTGCGCGTGGGCGGTCGGTAGCGCACCACCCTGCGTTTGCCCGACGGCGGCTCGATCACGCGCACCGTCTTTTTGATAGTCCCAGGCGAATTATGCGGCTTCGGCTGAGATCGTCGACGGCGCCGCGGCCAAGAGGCCAGAGCGCTGAGAAACGCGGGGAGCCGTTTCTTGCTGGCAGTCGATGTTTGCTTCTTCGGCAGGACCTTGGCCACCGGTCGCTTGGTCACCACCAGCGGGTTCGTTATCTCCTGCGCGGGCCCCCGATCTCCCCGTCGATCGACGTCCTCGCCAAGGCAGTGCGAGCACGCGAGGAACTTCATGCTTGCCCCGCTAATCTCCTCCTCTCATATCCCGATAAAGAATCGTTTACATCCAAGCAAACAAGCAAATCGAGCTGAGTGTCGATCGGCAAAAAGGCGGAGGGCGCACTCAGCAGTCGCAGTAAAAAGCAGCGTCGAGCATGGCCGTCCCGGCCCTCGGGGAGCGCCTCCGCGCGCGCGCGTCAAGACGGAGCGCGTCGTCCTCGAAGGTGTCGCGAGAACTGATCGGCGCGGCGACGGGGGAGAGAGAGCGCGCGAGCGCCTCGAGGGCCTCCCTCTCTCCGACTCTCTTCTCCGGTCGAAAGAGGAAAGCGAGGGCTCTTTAAGTGGCCAGGGTGCGCCCCGACTTCCTTACTAAACCAAGTCATGCGAACGAGCCGAGCCGAGCACGTGGGCAGGTGCACGCGTGTGCGTGGACGCGACGGGGAGGGAGGGGAGCCGAGCGTCTTTAACGGTCGCCCGACTCTGCTTTTTGCCTTGGAGCGCGACTTTTTTTCCCTCGGGGTATATACATTGCGGCCGGTTAATTCGTCGGCGATTAAGGCCGGGAGGATGACTGGGCCAATTGACGGCGGCGCTCCTATTTTGGGGGAAAACGCGGCCGAGCGACTGATTTATGTGCGCCGAGCTGGGAAGGGAAGGACGCGAAGACGCTACGACGCTATCGAGAGTGGGTGTGGGCGCGACGACAATGCCTGGAATTTGTCGATCTCGAGGTCGCAGTTGGAAAGGGTTCCGGTGATCGGCCATGTGCGCAGTTTCAGTTTATTACCTCGCTTCCGAGTAAATATCGTTTTTTTTATTTTATTGCTTTTTATCTTTATCTGAAGGTCTTCATACGTTCATTGTATATCAAGGTATAGCAGTATAAACTTCATACACGCAAAGAAATAATAGTTAATAAATGTTTACAACAGGTGTCAAATAGAAAATTGAAAAATTAGAAGTTCAATTTTTCCGTAAAATTGAACATTCAAATGGTTTGTTAGAACTTGCATAATTTTTTTTCTTGATCAATGTACGAATGCATTATGAATGTGCCAATTAAACGCTGTGAACGCGTTTTCACCATTAATTAAAAATTGCTTTAAATCAATTGTAGATTTACATTTCAATGACCGAAACGAACGCGTCACTTTAATTTGCATAAACCCCTTGGTTTAAAAAAAAAAATGGCTCGATCGGTCATTTATAAAATCTACCGTGCACCGCTCCAATAAACGAAAAGCATAAAATCCAGCATCGGGAGTTAATCGAAGATTTGCAGCGCATCAATCTCGCGCGGACGCGAGCGCCGAACAGAATACCGCAAACTCGACTGAACGCTCATCGCGTTTTCCCATTACACGTAGCGGCCTGCGTGCGCGGGCCAATGGGAAATTCGCTTTTTTTACGCTCGAGCGCCTACTTACAACGAACGTTGCGTCCGCGTTATGTGCGCGTGCATTGTGCACCCGCAGGAGGAGCCAGCGCAGCGTGACGTCCGTCCGCCCAGAAGATACTCGGCATCGGAAGGGGAAGGGAAGAAACGGTGGGACCGCTCCGTTACATATACTTACACCGGGCGCGCGCACCGTTTCCGGGATCGGTATAATCGTGGAGAGGAGAGAAAATGAAAGCGCGTCGCCTAAATAAGTCCATTAGCGCGAGCGAATCGCGACGAGCTTCTTCCTGATTGGACATTTTTCGAGAGCTTCGCTTAAAAATGGCGCCTCTTTCCGAGGGACGCTTTTTAGGACGAGTCGATCGGGCGGTCGCCTCGACCAATTAAAGTGTAATTAAGGAGAACAAAGATCTATTTCCTAAGAAGCGGGAGCGTTTTTTTATAAGCGACTCGAATAAGGCACTTACGTAAAGAACAATGCGGACTCACGGACGATAGTTATGTCACGTATAGTTTGCTCACCGTTTAATGCGGGCGTGACATTGAAAAAAAAGGGAAGAAGGCGAGAGCGAGGTAAGCCAGGGGGTGGAGGAGACGACGGCACCAGAGTGGGTGCATTAAAGCAAATAGAAATTTAAAACTCGAGCGCGGAGCTCCGCTCGAGCGATAGATAAAAACTTTCCTCGGGCTTCTGTATTATTCGCTCTGCCTAGCCTCGAGAATTTACGCGGCGAAATTCAATTAAAGGGAATTAGGTTTCCGGCGCGTCGGGAAATTATTGTTACCACTGGCCCGTGATACACGGCTGTTGCATATATTATCGAATTGCACTTACCGGTGCCGTTCTTCTTTGTTTCCGTGGAGATTATTTGGGTATTCGTTGTCGTTTTTGTCGTGGTTTCTGCAAATTTGAAAAAAAAAAAAAACAATGTCACGCCTGCGCTTACTTCAAATCGATGGAATAAAGTAAACTGAAATGAATCTTACTTTTGATAGTTTCGATCGTAGAAGTGTTCTCCTGGAGGCTGCTCTTGTAAATTCTTCTTTTCGGCGAACCGTTTTCCCTGAAAATCAATTAGCGAGATCAATTGGCGGAAGGTTTGGGGACTTCGCTGAGAAACCAGTATCTAAATTGAATCGATCGAGTGGCAGTTGTATTTATTCATAAAACCTAATCAGAAATTGGTTGGCTAAGTAAATATCTTCGCGATTCTCGAGTAGGGTACCTCGGCTGAGTAATTGTTGCGCTTAGCTGCGCATCAGCCTGCCAGTGCTCAGTCAATATTACTATAAGTTCATTTATTTAAGCTCCTTACTAAGTGGAATAGTTGCTTTAACAAAGCAATATGCCCTTACAACACTTCCGCATTACCGCTAACTATAACATTCAATTTAAATACTGGTTTTACTTATTTAGAGCTGCTTATCTTGGATAAGCCATTTTATACGTAATAGTTGAAAGCAGTGCAAAGGAAACATCTAAATTTTAATCTGCTTTGAAATTCCTCTAATTTTAATTATTTTAATGAGATATTTTGTTGATTTTTTATTTATACATACAAAATACGTGACGTAATTATTATTCTCATTAAAATTCTAAAAATTTGCAAGCAAAATAACATTTTGAAAAAATAATTTATTACGATGTACTGATTTATTGTACAATTAATAAGCGTTTATAATAAAAGTTACATGTAAATAAATTATGTACTGTGACAGAAAAACTGGCTATCAGTGTAATGACGTGTTTACACAACAGGTATTTGATATTAAAATGTTGGCCGTTTAAATGAAAAAGCTTATCCGATAAATCACTCTAAAAAAACCCGACGTTTTATTCGTAACGAAATGCGCAATCATCATTAATAGCACTAACGACACGTAATGAAACTCTTTGTAGAATACCGACTCGCGCGTAATCCGCTCTGAATCGAGTCTCTTTCACAACATTCCCATTCGACAGATCCGACTCCGCGTAAATTGTATAGCTTCCGGCCCCGATATATCAATTAGAAAATATCCAGAGCGCGTTTGCGCTATACTTACACCAACACGCGCGCGCCGTTTTAGTGACGCTCGCTTACAGACGCGTCGTTTGATTAGCGCGACGATAGGAAAACCCAGCCCACGTAAACGGGCGGCGCTCGGTGGGAGTGCAAGAGTGAAAAAAAGCTGGACGGGAGAGAGAGACAATTCGAAAAGCGCGCGAAAGCGTTTTGTCACGGGTGGATCCGGCGCCGCGAGCTTTTTCAGAGCGAGAGCGGAGCGGGAGGACAATTGATCCGGGGCCGGCGGAAAACGAGCGAAGGCAGGTTCGGGCGCACCCTGTCTCACGTGACGTCACGCCCGACTACGCGCCGGCCCCGCTCTCCATACGCGACGCGCTTCCGTTTTTAACGCCGCTCCCCCCGATGATATTCCGCTTTTTGCCCCGGGGGCACTTGCATCGCTGATCGCGGAATTCGCGCGCTTTTTAAACCCATCGCGCGATGTGCCCCCCCTTTTTTGCCGCGCCGCGTACTTTGCCTTTTTTTACGCGCGCGCGCACACCCTCGCGGATTAACCGGTTTTTTTTTGCGTCGGGAAAGCGGAAAATTGAATTCATTCAATTACGAATGGCGAAGTTTTCAATTTGCATTTTATGCAAAGTAGCTTCAGATGCTTTGATGCATCCGACACCGCGGAAAGTTAAGCTGCCAAAATTTTAGCTATTTATTGCGAGGGGTTATTCATTGTGATGGTAATTTTAATGACATTTGATTACAATGCATACATACATGTACAAGAATAAAATCGCCTTTTTTATTGATCATATGATTTTTAATACCATCAGTTCTTAATAAAAATTACTTTAACTTTCTTTATTTCAAATAAATTGCGTATAACAATTGTTTCTATTATTAGTTTTTTTATAATTTTTAGTTACTATATTTGAAATGATTGTTTATTGCGATTGATATTAATAAATTTGTTTAAAAAGCGATTACAATGACTTAATACTTAAAAGTGATTTGTGATTACCTTCATGGAAGGAATTGACTTATTGCTATCATTATATGCGTTAGCTATCTACGTCGGTTTAAATCACGTGCCTTTTTTGTTTTTTTTTACAATATCCAGATTAATGCTGATTAAATATTTACTCTTTTCCGAACAAGCTCTAAAATAAATTTGGCCTGCTGGATGGTCAAAATCGTTTTCCTTTAATTAAATATTTTAAGTATTTACTCGCTTTTTTGCATATCATAAATTTTTAATGATTCATTAAAAAATATAAAAAAGTGAATTTTAAACGACTCCAGCGTTATCAGTTTTTCATGCCACTTTGATCAACATAAATTTAAAATAACAAATAAAAACAAGTACATAAAAACAGACAGAATGCTACTCTGGGATAAACAGCGTAAATACAAAATTACACATTCGAAAAAGGGGAAAAAATGAATTAAGTCGCTACTCACTGATTGAGTCCCAATTTGAGGTGATCGCCGGCGTTGCGGAGGAGGGCGTGTGCCTCGCCGTTGGTCAATTCGCGCGTGCTCTTGCCGTTGATGCTGCTAATCAGGTCGCCCTCCCTCACTCCCTGCTGGGCCGCCTTGCTTCCTGGATTCACCTAAAAATACACGAGAACCAAGTTCCCCGTTATTATAAAGCCGGAGTAGTAGAGCGTAGGCCTTGCGCCACGCTGGCGTGACGAAATTACGCGCGGGTTCCGAGCCATTTATTTTCCTCGATAGATGTACCGAAACGCGATTCGTTCATTCTTCGCTCTGCTCCTAATTAGCTTCCACGACGCTTCCCTTTTTATTTTTGACTCTTCCGTGGGCAGCGAGTTTCGCTGCCTATACCTTACGGCAAACTTAGTAGTGCACAAATCGAGCCGTATAATTCGTGATTTACGATGCCCTTTTTACTGTGTCGCGAGCGCTCGCAAAACAAAACACGAATAAATCAAGCGGCGCATCGCAAGAATATCGCAATAAAAGTTACCGCGGCCTCTTTTATTTTCATTTTTTTTATTTCTCGTTTATTGGAAAATGTGTATAGCGATTTAACGATGAAATACCGGTTTAACAGCTTTTATTAAGCACTGGAAATTTAAGTAAAATCCGAAGCGAGAGTAAGAGTAGTAAGAATGAGGAAAAAAAAAAGAATTGGAGAGGTATCAAACGACGTCGTTAAATTGGCGCGCACCGCTAATGAAACGACTGATTAGCGAATAACGACGCGAGCCCGTAAAATTTCGTCGGCCAGGTGCAGCAGCTAGCGCCCCGCCCAGCTGCCTCGACCGCGTGCAACTGCGCGCATCGGGTTGCCGGAGCAGCAGGCGCTCAGCACGCCCGCCGCTCCTTTCCTATCCTAAATTGAAATTTGAATTCAGAACAGTGCTTTATCAGATATCGTAAATTCCGCTCGAACATGCGAAAGGCATGCCTTCGTGCCTCTGAAATAATGCGCTTATGAATTTTCATACTGCGCTCAAGTAAATGAAAATTATTAAACATTTTCGGTAAAAAAGCCGACTTCGGCTCGAGCCTCGGCGCATTATTTAAATTCCGAATCGCTAACGAAAATATTGCGGGCAAAGTAGTTCGAGCGAGATTTATTCGATCGACGCTTCCGCGGGAATAAAAATTCGCAGCCGTCGCGCATCCTCCAGATTTACGATTCATCGAAAAGTTTAACACTCAGCGCGCGATATCGACTGGGAATCCTCGCAGTCGCGTTCCTCACCGTGTACGTCAGGCATGTGTTGGTGGCGGCGTTGCAGCCGCGCCGACGCTGGGCCGGCGAGCAGAACTTGAGCATGGCGATCACGCGCCCGACCGCAGCGGCGACGGGACAAATGTCGCGGCCCGACGGGCGTTAATCACACTTAAACGCGGGATTTCGGGGGGCCGCTCCGCGAATTTTATCCTAGTCGAGCCCCGGCGCTGTTGACGTCCGACCGCGCGCTGAGCGCGTGCCCGCCGGCCAGTTTACTCCGTTCACCCGGAGCGTCGGAAAGTTATTTCGAAACTGAAGCTCGCGCGAAGCTCCGAAGCTTCTTCCGAGTTTGCTTGTTCAGCGATGAGTGGACTTGTGCGCGATGATCGAGCCTGAAGAATTTCGAGTTCGTCTATAGAGTTTTATTTTAAGCTCGGCTTATAAACTACTATTGGGTTAATTATAACTTTTCAGTATGAAGTTCTCCATTGTCTGAAAGTATTCGTAAATTAATACCTTCGCCAGAATCTAAATTTTACACATCATTAATTTTGTGCACGTAAATAAATACCACCAGTGTTAAAGTATAAAGCGAGTAGCGCGTAAAGTAGTAGCACGTTAACACACAAAAAAAACGAAGTCACGTAGGTTAAAGTTTCATTCACAGAGCGTCAACCCCAGATCCGCCGAAAGCCGGCGCTCATTCACGACTCGGGCGCTCGGCGCGCGCTAATGACGTCGCGCGCGTGACGGAGGCTCGAGAGGCCCAGCTCGCTCGGGCACGCGCGGCCGCGACCTCAGCCCCGGTGCCGGGGGCGCGCGAGACTGACGCGGGGTTACGCCTCGGGCGAGCGTCGAGCCGTGCCCCCGCGGCGAGTGTAGGCGCGCAAGTCCTGACCTCGCGCGGCTCGCGCTCTTTCTTTCCTTCATTCTTTCGCCCAAGCCGCATAGTCCTCCTTCGGCGGCGCGCGCGGCATGCCCCGCTCGAGGCGGAGTCCGGACGCCGCAGTCAAATCGAACCGACGACGCTGCTCCCCTCGATTCGCGGGGTGGGATCCCACCGGGCCGCGCGCTTATTGAAACTTTTCACGACGAGCGGCTTTCCTTTGATTGAATTGCTGCTTGCGGCTTTCCAAACTTTCGGGAGGGCCGCAACTTCTTTTTTGGTATTATAAAGAGTTATACCGGTTATTTGCACGATAGAGACCTACTTTTTTTGTCCTCGGTGAAGTATTTATTCGAATTCTGTTGCCGAATAGAAATTCAATTTTCAGAATTTACAACAGACTATTATTTATTTTTGAAAACCGTATTTTTCTTTTGGTATACTGCATTCATTTTTCTATGCATACTTTAAATTGCACGAGAATTTTTAAAAACGCATTTTTCCAAAATGAATTTAAATAATTTAGGTTTGCTCGCTTACGGCGAGATTGTTTCAGATTTCCGGAAAATGTGGAAGGTACGAAGGAGAGGCAGAGATTCCATTACTTTCGCAGTGCACATAGTGCCAGCTTTAAAGCGGCAACTGTTTCCTGCTTTCTCAGAACACAAGAGATGGTAGCTACTTGAATATAAAAGACTTACGCGGAAAAACATCGTAGATGGAGAAAAAAGGTACTATTTCACCTTCTAAAAAAGACACGCAGGAATGAGGGACATATATATTTAAAGTGACGAGAGAAACTACTTTGTTGTAGTTTCATTTATGCCCGACCATTCGACCGAGCGAAAAAAGGGTGCCGTGCAAAACCGGCCAAATCCGATAAAAGAAACGAAGAGTACCATTAGGTCCATTAGCTTGGTTACACGTACCGCCTTCTCCGCGATCGATTCGACCGGCCGGCTAATACCAACGGCCTAAACTACATTACGGGCAGCCCGGAAGCACCTCTTTTCGCCGTTGTGCTTTCTCAAAGGGGAAATCGAAAATCCACGGAGCTTGCGGGAGAGGCTCGCGCTCGGGCAGGTACGAATCGTATTTTTCACGCGAGCGGCCTGAAATAAGTCTTCTCATCGTCGTGGCATGAAAAATGAGTTCTACCGCCGAAGGACTACCAACGAGGGTCGACGAAGTCGAGGGTCAAAAGTAAAATTGGGTATCGGATGAATCAACGATATTTTTGTAAAGATGCCAATCCTCAAATGATAAAAAAAAAGTTGTAACCCTTAGTCAAGTAATAAAAGCATTGATGAAGATGGGTAAAGGAATGCATTTGACGTCAGTTAAAATTCGCACCATTCACTTTCATCCCGCTGAAAGCACAGCGTAATTCGCGACTCTTTTCACCTACTGATATTCGAGAGTTTCGCGGAAAAAAAAGAGCGAGAGAAACGAAAGAGAAAAAGCTCACAAAAGTAGGCGAGAAGAGCGGCACTCGCGGGGCAATTTCCAATAAAAGTTTCCCAATGCGAGTGTGTCGAATTCGCGCGGGCTTTTCAAGCTGTCGCGATAATCCCGCGGGACAAACTCCGCGGCGAAACAGCGGCGCGATGATGAAAAGCGCCGATAAAGCGCGAGACCCGCCGATGAAAGGCGAGCCGCTTTTAATTGATACGCCCCTTCGCGCGCTATCGCCCGGATTTATCCCCCGGCATTACAGCGCCAATGACTCTCGCGTCCGAACGAAAAATAATTGGCTCCAGTTGATAAAAATGCACCCGCCCCCTCCGCCCCGTCTCGCCCCGAGGGACAGAGATTTAAAAGTTTCCATGCGACTGGGTAATATAGGTGTGTACGAAAATTCGCCTCGCGGTGAGCTTTTTTTCGTTGTCTCGATGTTTCTTCATGGGCCGATAAAAATAAATATGGAAAGTTTTTGTTATGAAATTTTATTGACGCCGTAAACTTCTCGAACGGAATGGCATAGTACGTATACGCATTTTCGATGCAATCGAATTTTCAACTGCAAACTCGAACTCCCAAGGATTTTCGCAAGCGGCCCCCGCAGCAGTTTGCGGCGGAATTATCGGCGGAGCGATCGGCGCAGCCATCGGAAAGCTTCCGCGCCGAAAGCTGAAAATTAACGAGGAAAAGCGCGCGGGGCTGGCAAGAAAGCGCGCGCGCGCGAGATGGCCGTGGGCTAATGCCGGGCGAGGCCGGTTATTATGCCGCGGCGGTAGCGCATCGCGATCGGCCCCGCGGACTCCTCCCACATCCTCCTGGGAGCGCGCGGGCGCCTCTGCCAGGAGCCGCGGCCCGCGCGCGAAAGCCGCGAGATTTTCATTTTTTTCCCCACCGGCGGGAAATCGATGGCCGTCCGGCTAATGGGATCGCACGCTCGGTCGAGCGATTATTGGGAAGTGGATCGACGGCCACGGTTAATTAGTCGCGCTATTAGGCTCTTTTTTTCAAACATAGCCGGCGCGCGGCCTAGATGGGCGAAACTCGCGGGACTGCCGCCGAGTAGAGGAAAAAAAAAACGCGGTATCGAATCAAAAGCTCACTCGCGGATATCGAGTTTAGCCGGGCGAGCTCTTATTTCGCCTCGTTAGCTCCGTCAATATGTAATCGGGCTTCGGGCAAATCACGCATTCGCGAGGAAATAAAATCAATAAGCGGGACTCGGGTGCGCATCCGCATTTTGCCACGCGAGAGCAGCGGCCTGATGGGATTGCGACTTCCGCGTCTCCTTCGCGCGTGATTTCGCCTCGCGGCGCGAGGAAAATCTCGTAACGCGATTGCAATAGCTGGCGCGTGAAAAGGCGAGCGAGAGCCGCGATTCCTGATGAGCCCGCGGAATTGTGATTTCACCGTAATTGTGATTCACCTCTCTGTATTTACATAATATTCTTCCTATATGTTAGTTAAATTTTTTTACAACACTTTAGTGTGATCATATTATATTAACAAAAATGATGTTTATTTAATAAAATATCACGAGCCTCGATAACAACTCGAATGTAATCAAACTTTAGAAACATAATAAATGTATCGAATAAATTATATTTGGAAATTTCACCGATGTTTTTAATAAAATAAATGTTAAAACAGTGAACGACGTGAAACGTTTCTTACACAAGCGCATTAAACTAGCGGAGGCGAGATTCACTACTCACGCGTTGGTTTTCGTGCGGAAGCCTCGGGTGCTAGAGGTTGTATAGTTGAGGCCAATTACGTTATTAGCCTTGCAACCTGAATTATTTCTTCTCGAGCGTAACTCGCGGAAAGTCGGGCCGCACGCAAATCAAGCACTCGGCTTTCGCGCGAGCTCCTCCTTTTCATTATCGAATATCGATGCGGGCATCTGGCCGTGTTCTCCGAAACAAAAAGTAGCGCATCCCCCACCCCCACCCTCCTTTTAACCTAGAGCCTACTCCGGAGCTTATCAGATGATATTATTGAATTTTTTAAGTATTTCATTATCAGTTTTAATAATTCTCGAAGCACTGAAATTCATACTTTACGAAGTACCGATTGGAAAGTTTTATATTCCATTCTACTTACGTCAATATTTTTATGTAAATCCAATATTATCTTTTTGTAATTAAGCTAAATTTAAAAATTTTTTTTCAAAAATATGAATTATATTTAGTAAAATTAGTGACATTGTGTTTAGACAAAAGGAATAGTGCTATTAGTAGTTTAAATTAATTCAAAGTGTTCATAATCTTAAATTCTTGAAAAATCTAATACCACTCAAATTTTTTAAATCATCGAAAATTTTCTTATTTAGAAAATAGGCAAAAAAGTAATACCGTAAGAAAATCCTAGGCTTGTTATACCTTTTCGCGTGAATCGTAACTACGTTCGCGTTACTCCGCCCTGGCGTATTCGCAAAAGGGTTTAGCGAGTCTTTGTAGGCTGGGCGAAAGTATACAGACGTCCGATTCCATGAATATCCCTCGAAGGTGCGCGTCGCGCTAC
>JAXIUT010000009.1:27087174-27135006 GCA_035586675.1 Eurytoma californica | reverse complement strand
CGAGTCTTTGTAGGCTGGGCGAAAGTATACAGACGTCCGATTCCATGAATATCCCTCGAAGGTGCGCGTCGCGCTACCCGGAGTAAACAGACTTCCCGGAGGCGACAAATTTTTGCGCCTCGCATTGCCCTCGTTGACATTCTCCGCGGATACGCCGATGCGTCGCTCGACGACACCCCCCGAAAGCTTAATCTCTCGGACAATCGCGAGCGAATCGCTTTGCTTTCGCTTGCCCTTTCCTTCGTTCTCTTCACTCTCAATTTTCGCTTTTCTTACGGGATCTTTTGGCGTTTCGTTTCGTTTCGTTTAAATTTCAGTAGCGAAGCTTCAATTTTTTTTATTGATTCTGGTGCACGGAAAGATCAGGTATATGATAAAAATTCAATTATGAAAATCCGACTTCGCGGTGGAATCAACTTAATCCTAGGCAAAAATTTTAACGCGCTCAAGCAGCTCCAGCCGACGGTATTTTCGCTGAATAAGAGAAAATTCCGCGGGCCTCCGCGCATCGGAATTAATGAAACTACTTTCAGCGGATTGTTCTTAATTACGGCGATTGGGTGCAGCCCTTCTGGCTGAGCTCGCCGCGGTGAAAATTCTACAAACGCGACACTGCAATTCTAAATTATGCGATTTATTAAGGTTAATGACTAGCGTTCGCATCGGAAAGTTGATTATTATACCTCACCGCGGGGCACCGTCATTCGATTTCAGCAAAACACGTCGAGCAAGATGATTAACGCAACGATTGAGATATTGTCCTCCAATCGGATCGATAATACCGAGTCTTTATACCGGCGATCGCCGAGGATAAACGATACGGCCGTGGCATAAAGGAAAACCCTGCAGGAGGCACGTTTTACAATGTTTTTTTTTTTCCTCGCCGGGAGACGCTCGGTAAATCCCTCGGAAGCGGATATATACAATTCGAGCAGCCGATATCTGCAAATTCGCCGCGACGTCAAACGCATCGGGAGTTTAAGTTTAGGGCCACCAGCGGGGCTCGGCTTAAAAAAGAATCGCCGCGACGGAGAAAAATCTCGGAAGCCTCGATAAAACGAGAAGAGACGAGATTGAAATGCTCGAATCCAATATAGGGAGGGCGAAAAGGAGCGAGCGGAGAGAGGAAGCGACGAAAAAGCGAGGCGGAACAAAAAAGCGGACGAGAGAAAGAAAGAGAGGAGGCGAGAGTCCGGTCACGTTCGCGAGGCGCTGTCCCAGGCTCCCTATTCCGCCCGGACAATGGGCGCGGGGAATAATTGGGGGACCGAGGCGAGTGTCCCTAATCCGTTAATGGGACGAGCGCCGCGCACCAGCTATCAGCTGATCCGCGCGTCCACGAAAGCGCTTCGGCCCTGAATTAAGAGTTTGCCCGAGCTTTTAATTCAACCTGAGTACGCTGACGCCTGCGGATCCCAATTGTTTGATCAAAGGGGCTCCGAGGTGCCGGCGAATCGGGGTCGATCTCTCTGCGATATTCTTTTGAATTTAAAATCCATCTTTGCGACTAGTTTACGGCGCTCTTTTTAAAACACGAGGAGACGATTTTTTCCGCTTAATTTATGGCCGTGGGATACCTTAAATTTCAATAACACCTGGAAAAGGAACTTTTCACTTTTGTCGATCGCTCGTTGGAATTGAAACTTTTTTCCCAGAGCAATACTCGAAGCAATTAACGCTTAAAAAGGAACTAAAAGTTCCATTGCGAAATGTCAATTGGAGCGCGGTCGCGCGCACTTCACATTTCACTCGACGTTTTTAATCACCGGCGTTCACCTTTAACGTTCGAATTATTATTCATTACAATGCGTTTCGTTTTCGAGCGCTAATACAAAAGCTTCGCCGCGGTGCAATATTATTTCCTTAATGCATGCGCCATTAGCCGCAACAGTGAGCGAACTTTTACGGCCCGCCGCGTCTCTTTCTTTCGGCCTTTCGCTCTCCCTTCCCGTCGCGCTGTTTTTTTTTCGCCTTTTACTTAGCGCGCGCACGTCGCTAAAATAATAGAGAAAATATCCGGCGGCGCACTCCGAGTGAACCCGCTCTCGACTGCCCTCGCCCATTCGTTCGGGTACTTAAAGCGCAGTTTGATTTCGAAGCCCCGGCATTCATGCCACATGACACAAACACGCCCCTCGAGCTATCGCCGATGGAGAGAGGGAGTCGCGCGAGCGCGGAGGGAAAAAATTCTGAGCGAGAGACGGATGCCAGAGACACTCGCCCGCCGAGAGCTGACTTTTTTTATTAGCGCTGCTGCATGTGATTTCCCTGCTCGATAGGCTTATATCTCGTCGTGGCTGAATAAAAATCACTCGGCGGAGAGTTGAAACTGTGCCTCGGTGACAGGAGTTATTACTCGAATTGCTTTTGTCAAGGGCACTAATAGAGAAGGTTATTTATTCGTGGAAACTCATTTCCAGAGGCTAACTAACATTTTTTACCTAAATGTGTTGTACGGAAAATTTAATTTTAAATTATCCGCGAAAATTAAGAAAAAATGATTGCTCTTTGTATAAATGAAAAATCTATTTCCATTCTTTTAAGGTTCTTTAACGCTACAATATGAATTACTTGGGTAGATATTTTAAGGTATGATAGCAGCACGTAAAATTAGCTTTACAAGCACTCAAGATCAAGCAAACATACATCGGAGTTATTTTAAAAGATGAATTGATTTTCACTTGTAATACCAAAATTACTTAACTTTTAATAAAAGCAAACTTGATTTTGCGATTTTGCGCGCATACTTGGAAGAAACAGGATTTACGGCAAGTTTCGCGGGAATAAAATTTCGTGGCTCGCAATGCGATGCAAATTTTCAATTCCAACCTCGCATTCTCGCGCTCAGCGAAGGAATTCCTCCGTTCGCGAATTCTCTGTGAAGTTTATCAATAATCCCGCAGCTAACCGGCAAAAATATTTAAGAGAGTCGGGCAAGTACCGTTGTTAAGCAGAACCAATTGTTTCGCCGTGTTTTTACACCGTTTTACCTTACAAACAAGAATTAATTGCGCACGGCGGTCACTCATGAATTTCAATGGAATTCCCTTAACGGGCTAAATTTCGCTAAACCCAAATGAAACACAATATCGGCGTACGCGATCTAACACCGGTGGGAGATTAAAAATTGCAGATAGATATCTAATTACCTATCGATTAATTATCCTCGTTCAGCGTTTCAGCGCAATAGACCCCAAGCTTTTATAACAATAAATTACGGCTCCGCTCGTTACAAAACCCCCCGGCACTCGCAAAATTGCGAAACGCACATAATTCGCGTCCGCGGTGTGTACTATATAAATTACGCCAGCATCCAGTTACGTTCCCATGACTCGGATCCCGCGGTATCGCAAAAATTAACGGCGATCGCTCGGCGCGAAAATCGAAAGAACGCGGGAATTTCAATTTCACCTCGGAAGTCCGCGCGTTTGACGGACGTGGGCATTCGAGTCGCGTGCGCGCAGCCGAAAACGAATTTGGACGGACGGCAGTGCAGCGCACTGATTAAAGGGCGCAGCCGCGCTCTCACCTTGAACCCCCAGTCTCGCCGCTGGATGTAAATTTCTTTGGATTTCTAAACGGCCGTTCGAGGAAAGAGAAAATAATTCACGCGTTGGAAATTAACGGTATATCAAACTTGGAGGCGAAATTAAAAAAAGGAGTGAAACTACTGAGCGGCCGCGTAAAAAAAAGTGGAAAGCGCATAATTAGCGGCAGAAAGGATGGGCCGGAGGATATCTCTCCGGAGATGTGACGGGAAGGAGGTCGGGGATGGAAAGTGTAAGCGAGCGGAATGGATCGAAGGCAAATGCTCGATGCATTATTTAACAATTTGCAAATCGTCGCGAAGATTTCAACTTGGTCACGAGTTGGCGAGGTCAATGCTAAGCCGAGCCAAGCGGTGAATGGCGAAGTGCTGTTCGAATTTTCAAGAACATCGCCCGGCTACACTAGATTCAGTAATTTTAAATGGGTCAATGTTCACTTGCTTTATTTTTACGCCATTGTAACCCTTTAATCTCGATCGAGCTTGCGCAACTCTCCTTTGGATACGTAGTACGCATTTTTCGAGTCTACAGAATCACTTCTAAAGGACACCGTTTTATATATATAAAAATAAAAAGAAGAAAAAAAAGTGACAACCACATAAATTCGTTTTTATATCTCGTAGAAACAAATTATATATCGCGTATAAATTTAGTTTCTTCGCCTTTTCATCGGGCAAGGGCAGAGATGCAGCGAGAGTCGATTTGAATAAAATGCGCATTAATCTCGCGCGGACAACAAAACATCGCCTATTAACGCAGGAAAACACTCCCATCTCGGGAAAAAAATCGAGGAGAGAGAGGCCAAGGCGACGCGAGAAGACAGGTCCTCCTAATTGATCGATCCCACCTAAATCACCGTGAACTTCTGGCTCCTGCGGCGAGCGGACGAAAGATGGAGGGGGAGAGGGACGGAGAGAGTCGGAACGACGGACGGTCGGCGCTTAGTTCGTGCGGACGCAGACGAAGCGCAGCCTCGGCCGGCCATTTAAAAATAACCCGGACGACGCCTTTGGCGAGACCCAAGTGCCACTCTCGCTCTCCTCGTCCCTCCCGGCGTTATCTCCGCTCCGGCGTCTCACGTTTCTTTCGCGCGGCTACGCGTTGCATTTTTTACGCGATCGACGCGCGCCGGTCAATAGGTGCGCCCGGCCAACGTCGCGCCGACTCCGTTGGTCTTGGTAGTTTCGCGTTTTTCTTGGACGAGGCAGTCGCGGGGTGGAACGGGAACCGGCTCTTCTGGAGGATTGCGTAAGGTTTCGTAACGATGTTGTGGTTATTTTGACGGATTCCGGGGGTGGAGTACACGAAAATAACGCATTGCTGATGTCAGTGCTCATTAAAGTCTTAGTCGCTCTTTCGAATTTTCGCAGTGGACCGCGTCTGAGTTAACGTTTTTCTACGAATTTAAATGCGATTATTTTTTTTCGATCATTTTGCTGACAAACACTCGTACTGACAAACTGCGAGGAAAAATACTTTCAACCGTTTATTTGAAAAATTTTAAATTAATACTAATCTCCTGTTAGCGACCATTCGAAGAAAGCTGGTCAGCGTGTAAACATGTTTTTAAAGACCGGAGAGTGAAAAGCGTAAAAAGAGTTATGAAATATTTAATAATAGATGGCAAAAAAATTGCAAATCTTTTAAGTAATACAAACTAAATCGGCATGAAGGAACGCAAATAGACAAGATAAAAGCGAATGCTCTTAACGGCAACATAAATCTCGTTTCTGAAAAAGCTCTTGCAGCAGCAATTTTATTTGCGATTCGGTAAAGGCAACGCGGAGAAAAGCGCGCAACGCTTCGCGAGGTAAATCAAGTGGTAATTAATTAAAAGCAGAATTTTCATTGGACGAGCAGAAAAATGGTGCCAATGCATCGACTACATTTCCGATATTAATTGCGTATCAATGTAATTTCTCGTTTAATCTCACATGCAGAAGCCGTAAAATATTTATACTCCGCCGGCAGGTGAATTAGTAAAGTAATTACCACTTTGAACTGAAAATTAATATCGCAGCCACCGGCGAAAAGCTTTCTATTTCGAAGTATCGTCAATTCGCCGTTTCAAGAGCAATGAAAAATTTATGCCCACAATTAATACGTCAATATCGCAATCGTAAAGTCCCACTGTAGAAGCTGCGTTCGCCACATTTGCCTATCGATCGCCGCTTTTATCGCGTACCGGCGAAACCCGCACTTTCTTCCGTTGCAAAAAAAAAAGAGGAACGACGAACCGGACGCGACGGTCTTCCTCCCGCAGCCGCACGAAATCACTCACCCTCGACCTATGAGGGTCCTTATCCCACGATCATCCCCTTCATACTCGGGCGAGATACAGCTGTTGCTTTCCGGGGCGGAAGCCGAGTCGGGCGAAAGGTGGAGACGCAGCTCGGCCGGTTCACCGGCAACGACTACGCACTCGTGGCCGCGCGCGCACGCGGGACAATATTAGCATCGCGACTCGGCGCGCGCGCGCGGACGCCGCGTTTAGCACGCGCCCCGGCCCCGCTGCACCGGCGCGCGCACCGCGATTGATGCATTGATTCGGCGGTATCTTTTTTTCCCTACTCTTTTTTTCAGGGCGGATGGTAGAAAAAATAAGACACTTTCGCGGAGGATTTGTTTAGCCAGTTCCTGGTAGGGCAGTTGCGTTGATCGGCGAGCGGGGACGGACGAGTGACAGGTGGATGGCTCGCCGTTCCACGGGCGGACGATTGGCTTTGAAAGATTTATCTACCGCTGAATTTCGCACGACGACCAGATGCGATTCTAGTATACCATGTGTACACGTCGGCGAACAGATGTACGATCTTTCATTCGAATTTTTAATTTTTTAGCGCTGCCACGGTGATAAATCGAGGCGTAATGACGCGGACGTCTTAATTGTTTGAAGAGTGGAAATTGTCGGGACACGCGTTTCTGCCGCGGCGGTAGAAAGCGCGGCGCGCTGAAGCTGATTTATACCCGCCGTTGGAAATACTTTATTAGCAACAATCGTCCATTAACTCGGCGCGCATTCCTCCCCCGGCCGCGGCTTCAGAAATATTCCATATGCCGTGATAATCGAGCACGCTCCCTCTAAAGTACACATGCATTATTCAATCGCAATAAAGCCACCGACAAAAGAAATAACTGCAAGATTTGCAGCTGGTATCGACGGCTCTCTCCTTCCCGCCGGCTTCAATCAATGGATTTACGGCGTCATTGTAAGTAAAGCGTCGCGCTCCAGTTTCGCGGGCAGAGCGCGCGACCGAAATATTTTCGCCGGGACGAGCCGGGCATGCCGAGGGCCGCGGGGGCGGGGAATCGGCGCGGCGGAATCGGCCGTAGGTGAAATGCGCTCGCACCCACCGCAGCAGCCGCGGGGAATTGCGGGTCAAGAGCCCGAGAGCTAATGCCCGGCCGAGAGCGGGTGGGAGAGAGAGGGACCCCTCTCTGTGTTTATTAGCATAGCCGCATAAACAATCGCGTGCCGCCTGCGCCCGACGCGACTGTGTAATGCGACGCGGGCCGCATTCAGGTGACGGTACCAGTGTGGCCGCGCGGGTCATTAGGGTCGCCGCTAATCAACTCGACTTAATTTTTCTCTCGAGATCAGCGCCATTGGCACACGTGTAAATCTTCTGCTTTTATTTTCTCTTGTATGCATGAGTGCATCGGTTACATTGCTCGTTCATGCAAATTTAGTGAGTACACTGTAATTATTTGCCTGATGCAACGCATTCTTTTTAATGCGTCTGTTCATGAATCTTTAATGCGTAGTTTTACAACTGCATTTTTTTCTTGTACGTACGATAATTTTTATAATCGTTGTGCTCTATATAAATCATTTCTAAGTTATAGTAAACTTTAGAAAAATTAAAATTTTGAATTATTTAAAAAACAGCTTAGAAATGATTTTTCGGTAACGGTGAATTTATCTGCTAAGGAATCCGATCCGATCGTTGCGACCGTCTCGATTTGCATTGCTAGATGGGATTTATAGCACTGCTAGGAGGCGTTATTGCCTTTCTGAGTGTCTTGAAATCAAAGAGTTATGACAGGGGTCCCGGGAGTTTACTAAAATGACAAATGTGAATTTCGAAGTGCCGCAACGCGCGGCTCTATACCTCGATACATTTTATACTATACGGTAGTGGACGGCGCGTCGGGGAGGCGAAGCGATCGCGGAAATCGCGCCGCAGCCGGCTCTAAAATATTGCGGCCGCGTGCAATTAGACCGGGCCCTACGGTGGACACTCCCACGCGTCCCGTTAGAGCAGCCTCCCGCGGAGGATCGCCGCGACGTTTTACGAAGACAATGAGCGCATTCCGCGGCAGCTCGGCGATCGATCGTCGCCGCGAGCCGCGGACAGTGTGCGTGAGAGGCGCGCGCTCGGAATTAGAATGGCGATAATGGTAGCTCGCGGTGCGCGTGAGTAACGGGCCGCGGCCAGCCTCCGTCCGATGAGGCACTGCGCGTACGAGACGCCGCCTTTTATTGTGCGCGCTTCTCGGAAAGCGCGAGCTAGAGCGTATTCTCATGGAAATTCTAGCGCCGTTCGGACGCTCTTCTTTCCCCGGCGAATGCTAATTTGCTGCAGAAGCCCCGACACCGCGCGAACAGAACTTCTTGCCGAGTGCGAAGCTTCTTCGCTAAGGTGTTGTTTGGGTTTTAAGTGTACGGTACTGCTTTTGCCGGACATCGCCTTTTGTGCAACAAAAATAGTTGAGTAGCTTCAGTTCGCGCTGAAAGTTTGTTTTGAATAATTTAAATTGCGCGCCTAAAACTATTCTAGCGAACAAATACAGCTTATTTGTGTACTTCTTTAAAAAAATAAAGCCATATTATCTATTATTTAAAATTGTGATGTGTGTTTTTCTGAAAAAACATTGTTATTTTCATTATGCAAATGAGTGAAATAATTTATAGTGAAAGAATAATGATATATTTGATATACCCAATTCGCATTGATAAAACGATAATATGTATGATCAGTGTTTTATACGGAAATTATTAATTATACTCATGCTGTATGAGTAGCAGCGAAATTCATTAACTGATGCGTATTATGTTGGAAATCTGGAGTTTATACAGAATTTTACGACGTCATTAAGAAAATTTGAATTACACTATTGTGCTCGCACTTCATATTAACTACTCCGGTACAAATGTATAAATGGCATAATGGATTGATTTAATTAAAGCTACTCCACGACATAATTAATAACGCGAAACAAAACACGTCGCGATTCACTGAAATATCAATCAGTCCATTTACTTTTCCATTAATAATAAGCCCCGGCGCGCTGCAACGGCGCTCGCACAAAACAAGTCAAATAAGCCGGAGCGCCGGGAGTAAGGAACTGAAAAAAAAAAACGAGAACCGCGGACAAGGACAGCGCAGGAAATGTCTCGTTGAGCGTCTGAAAAGGCCGAGATCGTCCGGGTCGTCTTGGGGCCCGGCCGGTGTAAGTACCGGCGTTAAAACGGCTGACGGCGCGGCCATTAAATTATCCGAGCGTCGAATGCGTCGCACAGCGTGTCGCCTCCCCCGGCGCGCACCAAAAACGAATCCTCGAAAGCTCAATCAGCCCCGAGAGGCCCATCGCTCTTCGCCGATATGGCGGCTTCATGCTAATGACGAGGTGTGGGCGCGCGCGTCGCCCGAGAGCCATAAAGATTAGGCACCGCGTCGCGCGCTCCTATACGATTCACCGGGAAATATCAATTTCGTGCAGGAATCTCGTTAGCCGAATTGCGCCCGTTTTTCATAATCTACGCCCCCAGAACGCCCGAAGAATTGAACGGCGCGGGCTTTAAACGATTCCTTAGGGACGCGACTGTGATTTTGACGTAATCAATGGGTAGAGATATATCTCTCGCCTCCTGAGCTTCGGAGAAGTAGCTGCGTATTTTATCTTCTCGATCGTGAGCTTACCGAATTTAAAGTTCCTCCCGATAATATTCATTTAAATACACTCGTTTGTTTTGGATGCGCTTTTGGGTGAGTGAACTCAGGTGCGCCAGTCCGTGCTTATTAAATTTTATGAACTTATTGAATTTCGATTGTGTTATAAATAAAATTGAACGGTGCTCCCTCAAATTAATTTACTGAATGGATAAATCGAACTTCGCTCACTTCTAAAAATCGCTTTATAATTAACCCAGTTTTAAACGAGTCTAGCCGCGGACGCCAAGAGCGCAGTGTAACACGTACGTATCGTGAAATCGAATATCGCAGTAAAATAAAAAAAAAATCGGAGCGTAAGAACCCACGGTAAATCCATCGCAAAAGAGCAAAACCGCAACGAAAAATTCCAATTATCCACGGTAAAGCCTTTTTCCCCTCGAATCGGAGAATTTGAAAAAAGGCTCATCGCGGTTCGGGCAATCCGATATCCCTGTGGCATACCCGTAGGTACACACACGGCGCGAGTTTCCACGAGCACGGGCGCTGAAGTAAATTCGATTGGTGGCTGCATCGCGGCGGGCCGATCGAGTTCGATATTTTTTTGGCCCCCGTCCTCCTCCTCCTCGCCAGCTTTGTTTTATCGAGGGAGGAAATCCGATTATGTGGCCGAGCCTTCCGAATTACGGTTTCTTATATGCAGATGAATCCGGCGCATACGGGGAGATCCGAATCCTTTGTTAAGGCCATCCTGCACCGGGGGCTCTAACGATGCTCGCCCGAGATACGCGGCTCGCCTCTTAGAATAATTCATGCGATTTAATTCCGGCGCGCTCGGACTTCCGAGGTGGCCTTATTATATCGCCTATACCCTGGAGATTAGGCGCGATAACGCCCCGGCTGGATATAAAATTTGAATCTTGCGCCCTTATTAATTACGTCATATCCGCCTCCTCCCGATACGCTGGTTTTTATTTCGATCGCTAATAGCGCGGATAGCTGTTTCGACGAATCAATGGGCGCTTTGAAAATTTACTTTAAAATGAGAAAAAGAAAACAATTAACGAGTCTTATCGAAATTATGGCCGCGAAGGTGGGGAGGGAGGCGGCGAGGCGAGGAAAAGTTGAGGGGGAGAAAGAGAGACGCTCGGCGAAAGGCTCGCGAGGACAGGAACACGCGCCGGCGGATTTAATTAGCTATGATTGCGGTCTGCGCCTGACGTTGATTTTAATGGGCCCCGAGTAAGTACGACGGTCTTAATTTTTGCCCGAGAGCCCCGGGCGCGCGTCTCTTTTCCAAAGCGATCCACGCTATTAAATTCTATGCGCGCTGGATCTTGATACCGAAAAATCGTCAGCTGCTCGGGACGGTTTCCCAGCTCCCGTGCGATTATCGTTACATTGTTTCTGCGCTCGAAAATTCTCTCGTTAGGATTTATTCCTTGATATCGATCTTCAACCAGTCTTCCTTTCTTTTCGATTCCGCCGAATGGAGATTCTACTCGGGATGCGTTTTTTCCAAGTAGAAAGTTTAGCGCGAAACTAAAGTATTTTAAGTAGGCTATTTAGTCTGTTTTTTCTTTAATAATCGACTGACTTTACGCAGATTGAATCGATGGATAACGAGAAAATTGTTCATCGTTTAGAATATTTTTCCCCCCGCAAATGGCGGGGTATAAAGCCAAAGCCGAAGAAATTTAATGACTGTTTTCGGCGTAATCGCCTCGTTGTTTATGCGAAAGTGCCTCGGCTCTGCTGTTTTTCGCCTCGGTCTGGCTTTCAATCCTGCAAACCGCGATTAGAAACTTCATTATACATATCACCGTACTATTTTCTACACGAGTCTTATCCTTTCTTAAAAAAAAGAACACGCACTTCATAATCAACCAGTCACACTTGAGCCTGGCATTCCAAGCATTGCCATACCCTGAATTAAAAGACGAACCTGTAGTAATAAGTCGGCGCGCGTCCGGAAAACTGGGCAAAAATACAAGTAGCCGGGTCGTTTTGCAACCTCGTCTCGATGTCAATCGCTCGGCTCATACGTGACGCAACCGCGTGCATGCACGCAGGCCTTCCTCCGCGGAAGCGGGAATTCCGCCGGGCCGCGTGAGATACTAAATCCTTTGTCGCATCGGGGTCCGCGCGAATCGTCTCCATTTAGGACGTCCGCTTTCACTTTTCCCCCCCGTCCGATGTGTTGCACCTCGCTTTTTCCCGCGCGACTAAGCGCCGCCGGGCCCTCGCCGGAGAGGCGCTTCTGCCTCCTCCGCGCCGAAGCCGCCGTGACATAATGGGAATATCGTGTAAGGCCGTAATTGCCGCGGCGGTGCCGTCCCCCTCGTAAATTCACCTTTCCAGGAAGCGGACGCACGCGGAAAGTCGCGGGGCCCTCCGCCGCAGCACGTGTGCAAATAACCATTTTTCGCCTCTCATTGATAATATACCCTCGCGTGTGCTTCAAAACGGAAGTCCACTGATATCGTTATTTCGATGTATTCAAGCGGAATTGAGTATGTATAGTTACTTTGAAATATTACGAGATCCGTCAAAATTCCCTGCAGTGTATATTTAATAAAATTACAGTTCTCAGAAGCTTGAATTAAGGATACTTATTTAACATGTGATTTAATGTATTTGAAAAGAGCTTGAATAAGAGACTTCATTATACGTATCTTTTAAAATTATTTATTTTTAAACATTCATCATGTTGATGACAAATAAAGCTATCATTATTATCTTGTACAAAAAGATATTGTGTTCTTAATTAGCGCAGCCTTCAAAATTGTTAGCACGTATTTCTGAAAATTAACGAAAGCATAGAGATTCTTTTTAGACGCCGCGCTCGCATAATAATTACAAAGTACACGAACAAGGTAGAGGTAATTCATGGCCGGGGCATATTACAGGTATGCGCGTAAACGGAGGATTGTGTTTTCCCGGCATCTCGAGCGTCTAGCATTCTCCCTGTTCATTTTAACAGCGGCACTGGAACATTGTTGCCGTTCGCTCGCTTTAAAATTTATCCGATAACTTTTCCAACGACCATCCCGCTGGACTGATAAAGCGCCGCGATTCCGTAATCAAAAGAGCTTATCACTCGGATAGCAATCTCAATATCAATTTCACGAACTGAAACTATTATTACGAGTCCCGAGTAAAAAGTTCCTCGGGCCGAGCTATCAAAGTGACTCGACGCTCCTCTCCCGAAAGCATTTTGTACATTAACTCCTCCCGCGCGGCAACGAGCGTGACGCTATCGGTTAACGCGCCACTTTTCGGGAGGAAGAAGAAGGTCACTGGATGAAAATCCTGTTTAACTTCGGCAATCAGCGGCGTGAATCATTGTCGCTAGACCCGTTTCCGCGGCCGCTAGAAGAGCGGCCACGTGCCGTAGATTTTCAGGCTGATTAAGAGGCTATTTTCGTTAGAAGCTCTATTACGCAAATATACCTGAATTCTCAAATTTTTATGTGGAATACGAGCGCGCGTGAAAGCGAAGGTCGCAATATGGATGGGACTCGACGAAAAAAAAAAAAACAAAAAAAATTCGTGAGAGAATCGCAAATGGCTTATACATGGGCACGTCCGCGTCGCGTGACCTGCATAGTTTTCCAGCGAGAAGTATAGCTTCCGATCCGTTCCTCGGAGCTGCTCCCGGCGTCGTCCGCCTTTCTCGCCTGCGCCGCGGCGAATCGAGTCGCGCTCCACGTCTCCGACTCTCATTACGAAGTTCGCATTAATTCCGCTATTTATCGAATATTCGGGAAAATTACAATTTCCCCCCTGATGCCTTTGATAAAGTCGAGCGGAGTTCAATCGAGTCGCTACTTTACCGAAGAGCGCGAATATTTAAAATTTGCTGTCTCGCGATTTCTCGAAATTTTTCGGTAAAAGTTTTAAAAAACTCACGTCGAGGCCGTCGCTCCTGATCGAAAGCAGTTTTGAGAAACTCACCTGAAACACGAAAGAAAAAATACACTGTAAAAGTTTGATTCGATGCTCGCGCTAAAAAGTGAATCATCTTTTAATTGGGTTTAAATTAAACGCTTCTCGGAATCGTGAGCTAGTTGCGCGCGATAATAGACGATAAGCAGCGGTTTAGAAACCGCTTAAAAGTGAGCAGCGAATTTCTCGCTGCGATATAATAATAGATTTTGCTGAATGGAAATAACGAGTAAATTACTCATCAGTACGTGACGGAGGCGTCGATTCTTACATCATTTCCCTTGAACGCCCTCTCCTTCAATTAGCGCAATCGAATCTCGCACTCTTGACTGGCCAATCAGCCGATCCCTTTTTCAGCTCGCAATTGAAACTCCCCCTTTGAAAAAACTCGGATCCCCGGTAAAAGGAGAATACGAAGGCGAGCGGGGAGGAGAGGACGGGTGCACCTTTGAGGAGGTGCGGGCGGCGGCGCGCAAAGGGCGAGGCGCGAACATATCTGGAATATCGATCTCGTCAAAAGTGCAAACGAGCTGCGCGCCCGGTGCGTGGCGTCTCCTCTCGCGGTCCTCGGTAATCGAGCCAGCCCCGACTCGATCCAATTACCCGGCGCAAGGAGTAACTCATCGGATCGACCTTAGTAATCAGATATCGACCACTCGGGATAAAAGTGCGCCCACCCGCGCGTCTCCTCCGACCGAGTATCTCTCGCGGAATGCCGACTCAAGATGCTTGAGTTTCAATTGTTTCGCAACGAGCCGCGCGGGCTCTCTGTTTATTTTATACGAATTAAAAAGGTATAATACGATTAATCGACGCGAGAGCGATGATTATCTCGGTAAGCAATGAGTGCGAGTACCTTCTCGTGTAGGATTGTCGAGTGGCGATCGCGGCGACGGTTTTTGCCTCGCGGATAGACGCGAGATTTTCATCGGAGATTGGAGGCACTCGCGCGAGCTTAGGCTAATCTTGTGAAATAAAGATTGGGAATGGGTTGAAATTCCGTTATGCAAGAGGACGAGGTGGCCGGGGGTATTACGCGCCGCCGATAGTTACTTTTTTTTAAATATTTTCCTATGCCCCGCGCGTGTATAAACTTTTGCGCGTTTGCCATTCTTTCGGCTGCCTCGATACTTACGTAAATATTGCTTTACATAAAGTCGATGCATTTCGACTCCGAACCTCGGCGAGTTTTCACTTTCGAGTTTAAAAAGTGAAATCTAAACGCGCGCGCGCGCACGCGGATTTACGAGCTCCGTCGTAAAACTCAAAAATCTCGGAGCACTCTTTTTTTATCGGCGCGGCCGCTCATTTTTCCCAGCGGCGAATTTCCGCAAAAATTCCCGGGCGAGAGGAGAAAAAGGAAGACTAGCGCGAGCCATCAATTAAGCGAGTGGAGGCCGCCTGCGTTTTTACAGACACACGTGCTAAACACTCGTCCGCCGAATCTCGGCGAGAGGCTCGTTTCGCGTCGAGCCGGCGTCGCTTAATCCTCGCTTGCGAAGCCGCCACTTTTCGTATTTATGATGCGCGTGTAAAGGATTAACCCCTCCGTAGCTACTTGCTTTTTGCCGCGCTGTTGAGAAAATTGCTCGAGGCTTTCACTTTTTTCCCCGGCCACGGTAGGCGTTAGAGCTTCGGGAGTCGGGGCTATAATTAATTGTGTTTCGCGATTGATTTATCGAACGAATCGTGTCTATTAATTAACTATTAGGAGCTTTCGTAATATTATTAATTGAATGGTTCGAACACTTGCGACTCGTACCCACGGCGCAACCAGTATCAACTCATAATTTGAATGCAAAAGTGATCGATGCTGTACAAGATTTTCCGAGTGACAACAATAAATTTACCGTATCACTGTGATTAACTGCAGGATTACAATTTCAAATCCGCTGTTAAAAATAGATCAAACAAATCGCGCCTCAAGTTCGCGCTCGCACGCGTTTTACCAGCCATTTTTCCGGCGCACAATCATAAACGGATTAGCCGCGGCGAGGCAATCCCCGGCAACCCCGCAGTCCCTTATTCCCGGCTCTCCGTTGCACAACAACTCGAGTCCCGCGCGGAGAAAGAGCGAGGCGTGTGTAGCTACAGGGCCCCTTCGTCGGGCGAGAGTGCGATTTCCAGCCGCGGCAATAAAAGCTAAGTGCGCACTTATTGGCGGGCAGAACGGCCTGCCGGAAGTCTGCGTGCGGCCCCCTAACGAAGTGGAGGAGGCCTTTCTTTCCCTCCTCTCGGCGCTTCTTTTTCTCCCGCGCCAGGCCCGAGGGCTGATCAAGCGCGGCCGATCGCGCGGCAAAAGTGAAAAGTAACGGGCGAAGCGCGCGAAAAGCACTGTCGCGCGTCTAGGCGAGCCGTGATTTATTAATTGGACCGAGATGGAGACGTCGATCGCGCCAGGCTCTTTTCTTCAATGGGACGGGCGTGTATCGCGCCGCTCCGCTCGACGCGGAAAATTCGAGTCGCGTGACTGCGACTCTGCACTTTCTTCCCTCTGCGACAGAGTAATTGGTTTAACCTTTGCTGTATGGACGCACGAAAGCCCCCAGCTCTTTTCTCATTTTTTTTATATTTTTCGTACCCATTATTTTCACGCAACTTTAACGAAAAATACAAAATTGATAAAATGTAGTATTGAAAAACGATGGCTTTAAATTGATAAGGAGCCGCAAGCACAGCATAAAATAACTGCAGCGTCCTGACAATTTTTTTTAACCACACAGTAACTTCTCGCACGTCATAATAAAAGCAGCAACGCAATCCAAAACAGCGCGATAAATCCGCACTGCAATTCACCAACGACAAGACGGCACAATTTCAATCCCCCGCACTCACGGCGAAAACGTCCTCGGCAGATCAAAGCAGACACAGTACGTCAGGTGGGTATACGAACCTTGTTGCGGTAGGTGCTGGGCAAGCACGCCCACTGGGCGTAGCTCATGTGGACCATCGCGTCGTCCTGGCCGTCCGCCACGGCCGGCAGCCTCGCGCTCACCCCCAACACTTTGCCGGCCGGACGGGTCACCCTCGACGCGACGATGGGCCCGCGCACCTGCCCCGAGAGCCGCCGAGAGGTACACGTGCGAGCGGCCGGGGCCGCGCGAGGAGAGCGTGTGCACGCGAGGCGCGGACTTATGCGAGCGGTCGCTCGACACTGGCCCGAAGGAGCCGCGACGCCCGCTGTATAAGTCGGCGCGAGCGAGAGGGAAAGAGAGACCCAGGCGGCGAGACGGCGGCGGCAGGGCCGTAAAGCGATAGGTGGGGGCGACTCGCAGGCCGGCCGCCTGCATGCGTTCCCCCGCCAGGCGCGGGGTGTTCAAAGGCCCCGGCTGACCTTTTTTTTCCTCAGATTCTTGGTTTTCTTTTCTTTTCGTTTTTCGGGAAATCGGGAAAACGCCGCGGAGATGGGTCTGATAAGCCTGGCGACACGGCAGACCGGGTTTTTAACGCGCGCGCTAACGGACTCGTCATTTCGCGAGGATTCATTCTATTTTCACCTGTCTGCGGAACGGCATTTTTAAAATAAACAAAGATATTGACTGATACGCTTCAGCTGAAATAACTGTGCTTATTACGTGTTATTTTCATCATTTTATGGTCCGCAGGAATGCGTCGCGCTTACTTGAATTCTTGTAATGTTTGGATTACAAGCGTATTAAATGATTTGGTCTCCTGAAATGTCGTTTTTCAAATAGCCACCAAAATGCCAACCAATGAGTGCTAAATTGACCAGTTAAATTTACGACTTTTTTTAGTGTAGGATATAAAAATCTTGGGGAAAAAAAACTTTAAAAGTAAAATAAAGAGGAATGTAAACGACTTGAAATATCCGTTCCCGAGATATATATCGCGTAGCAAGGGACATAAAAAAAGTGATCCAGCTTTCCCATTCAACTCGCAACAATCAATCCGTCGGCGGCAGGACAAAGCGCTTCACCCCGAGAGCTAAAAGTCAGGAGGCGACTAATCCTCCGTGATCTATCCGCATCGAAGAGTCAGTAAACAAACATCCGAAGGAGCATCCGCCCTCGCGCGCTCAGAAATTCCCGACATACCTGCAGGGCCGAGGTGAGGAGGGGAAGAGGGGGGACGCGGATGACAAAAAGCCAGGCGACCATCGCTCATCCTCGCGCGCCGGAGGCGACGAGCGCGGCCTCCCCCGCTCAAGATCTCCCAAAATTTGGCGGAAATTTCACGGGGAGTTTCGGCCTCGACCCGCCCTCCCACGGCTATAAATTCCCCGACTCGCAGTCCCGGGCCAACAACGGTGGCGCGCGCCCCAGCTTCCTGGATCTCCGAAATCACAGTTGCCGCGCTTGGAAGGTCCCCCGCTCGTTGCCAGAGATCGAGACGAGCTTGAATATTCGCTGCGGAAGCCGCTGATATTGAGCCTGGCTGTGATACCGGCGAAACCTTGATTAAGCTGGCCCTTGTTCCAGAGCCTTTGTTACCCACAGATATATCGAGTTTTAACGCATCATTTATATTTAATTTTTTAATAATTTGTTGACCAAAAATATTTTTTGTAATTCCATGCACTATCCAAAGTGCTTCAAAAATTTAATACTTTTTTAATTAGTGCAGCGTAGTCTTGATAGGCGATTATGCAAAGGCTACCGTAAAGTTGTTCTCAGCTAATGAAATTAAGTATCTTAATTTTCCCGGGAAAATCTAGGCTTATGAGGTGGCGATACGATCTCGACATTCCTCAAATTAGAAAACCCCAGTTGAGCTGATTGAGCATTCGTGTATAATAATACCCTTCGCGATACCTCAATTACGCTTGCGCAACGCCCAATTCGAATCTAATTTTCCATCGCCACACTCTCGATTATTATCTCACTTCTTATATTATTTAAATTCCGTTAGTGTCCGGCCGCAGTAGTACCTAACGCTACAACGTTACGTGCCTGTAAATTTGAGCAGTGCACGTACACTTTCATACCCTCGGGAAAGTTTTCTCCTCGTCAACAAAAATAAATCTAGGCAAATGCACTCTACAATCAGAATTCAAATCGATTGCGCAATGCAACTGTCGCGCTACTGCTTCCAATCGCGGAAAGGGTGTGCGGCCGAAAACTGAAAAGAAAAGAGGGAAAAACCAAAGTCCCTTCCTCTCGATCTCGGGGAGATGTGGGTAAGTGCTCGCGCTGGGTGGCCGGTGCAGCGGTGGCTGGGCCGCGGGTACACGCGAGATCGTGCATACCTATGGGCGCGCAGGGCGGGAGAGATGGAGGAGAGAGAGACGGTGGGACGTGCGCGCCGGCGAATGACCAATGAGTCAACGCGCGGAGGATGTCTGACATGTGTTCGTGCAGCCGGTGTATCGAGACGAATGTGCGCCAGGACGCGTGATTTATGCCCCTCGGCCGTTTAGAGGGGATTGATAAAAAATTGGGGGAGGGGAGGGGAGGATGTGTTTGTTTGTTTGGAGGCCCGTCGGTAATGCGCGGCTCCGGGCGGAGATGCCCGCAGCGATAGTGTCGCTCCGAGGTTTGACTTTTTTGACAGGCTAATTGTGTACTTTATTGGCTTTATCAAACCTGTTTCACGATGCTGCATTCAGAGTTATTGTGGCTGGCTACGCTTTCGTTTCAATCTCTAGCTTTATTTCATTTTAAACAAGTGGTAGGATTTGTGTCAACGGCTTAAAGGGATCATTTCCCTGTGAAGTTTAATGCAGTCGCGGATAATTAATCATTATTTCAAATTAAATTCCAACATTTATTAATATTTTTCGTGAAAAAAGGTTATTTTCAAAATAAGATGAAATATTTAAAAAATTAATTCCATGTTATTGGATTATTTTAAGAAATTGAAGTTAAATACGCAAATATAACGATTGAGTATAGGTATAGCGCAGTGTACTAAATATTTATTTAAGTATATTTATTTAAAATAAGATAATAAATTATTTATTTCTTAGATGTGTATTTTTAAATACTTATACTTATAGGACCTGTAACTAAGTTAGTAGGTTAAGCTACGTAATAATAATATCATAAAAAATTTTTATTAACAAATTATGTATTTATTACAATTAAAAATATCTTTACCGTTTCTTCCGCAAGGCAATTTTTATGAAATGACGCTTCTCCGAAGATTATTTTTTAAAAGAGCTAGAAATGTAATAATGGCTAACAGCAAAATGTACGAAAGTAAATACTTCGTGTGGCGGAGAAATAGGGCAGAAATGAAATTAACATTAATTGTATTAACTTCAAAATTGTTTTGAACTTCCATCGTTGAACTCAACCGACCAGTACGAAAGCTTATTAAATAATGTAACATCGTAAAATCGTTTGAGCATTTGAACCGCTGTACCCGGCGCAACTTTAAATCGCCCCAATAAATTCTTTCGCAGTAGCCGGCCGCAGCCCGCCAACTTCAGACGCACACACTTAAAATCACAACTTCACAATGAAGCCTCGAGGGTGGCTCGCGGAGCATTGGAAATTCCGTAGGAGTCGCCCTTTCTTTTTGAAGATAAAAAAAAGGCTGCCACGCGTTCGTGAACTTGGAGTCGCGGTTAATTCCCCGGCTGCGGTAGGCAGGGGGAAAAAAAGGAGGTGGCCTCGCGGCGAGTGCATCGGGGGGCCGCGCAGCCTAGCGATCGTATAATAAAGTTATGCGAGTCGGTTACTCCGGCGCAGTTTCTCTCCGTTACGCGCGGGCGTAGCCGTGGCGCTTCCACTCCGCAGGCCGGTAAGCGTGTTTCTGGGTCGACGAACTTTCCGTCTCGATATTGCGCGCGTTACGCGCGCCTCGCGGCTTTCTTCGCTTTTCGCCTGCGTTTCCGGGACTCCGGCTCCTTCTTCCTATCCGTCTTATCGAGCGATTTCGGCTGGATTTTTTTACATTTCCGCCTCTCCTTCCATGGTGAAATGAGAATTCTTTTTTTTTTAATTCGCTCGCTTCCTTTTTCTTCACGCGGTGAGAGTGTAATGGGTTTTTTATTGAAATATTTTAGGAACTCTTTTTCCTGCTTTCCTTGGGAATGATATTAATCGAGGCGATTATTTCATTTTGTAATTATTGAAATAAACGAAAGTGTGTTTAAAATCGATGAAGTGATTGAGTTGAAAGCGGGTTTTTGGAGCCACAAAACTAAAGTAAAAAAATTTTACGCTTTTCAAAGTAGGCATATGTATTCAAGGGCAGATCCTATATTACCCGGGCGACACTGGAGTGCAGCCGATTTTAAGAACCGGATCATCTCACTTGCTTCTGAAGTGCGCTTCTGAGAAAAGTTGTTAAAGCAAGTGCCTGTCGAACCTTTTTCAAAAAGGACTTCTCATTTTTTACGTAAAGTAACTAATACTGAAAAATTTATTTAATGATATATTTTATCATTTGAATCCTTTAATGGGAATTAAAGTATAATCAGATTATACTAATCTAATTTATTTAATGTAAATTCTCTTTTATTTGTCTAATGGTTTTGATGCAGGAACTTAAATAACTTTATCAGACGGAAGGAGGTTAAAGTATATGCACCCGCATAGTGGAAAATGCGCTCTCCGTGCTCGCGTGAAACATTTGTTCGAATTTTCCAAACTAATTTATCCTAAAATTTACGTAATCCATGAAACTCCTCGCGAACTTTGTGTAACAATTCTCTAGAAAGCGTTGCCTGTGAAATTCCCTCCCACTACCCTTTAAAAGTGAAATTTGTTAAAAATTCACCACCTGTGCGCGTTTTGTCACTCGCTAAAAAAAAAACAAAGATATATCGCCGAAAAAACGTCAAGTTCTTCCCCAAGACGAGGCGACTTGGCCGGACGCGTTGGGAACTTTTGGGCGAGCGAGAGAAAATTTAATATCCGAGTGTTTTAAAGCGGCGTCCAGGGCAAATTAATTAACGTCCCTCCCCGTTGCCGCTACGAACAAACATCTGGAGGAAAAGGCGGCGTGGAAAAAGGGTCGGGACGAGTGGCAGCGCGAAAAATTCCCCCTTGGCACCTCGGCGCGCCGCCTCGTTTCAACAACTCGCGAGCTCCCGGGCTCTTATAAGCGCATCACGCGTGCCTCGACAAGCCGCGCGCCGCCAGAAAAAGAGCGAGGCGCGTAACCCTCCCGGCAGCCGCCCTGACTTTTATATTAAATTCCGCCGGCGGTGCGGCCCCGATTACTCTTCCTCCGCAGCTTTACACGATAAGCGCAGTTTTGTTGAAACGTCGAAAATCGCTATAATACGTCCCGTGGATTCGCAAGTTTTTTTTGTCTCTTTGGAGACTTTGAGAGGATCGATCGAAGAAGTTGCCTTTTTCGGAGGGGGAGTTTTCATTAAGCTGCCGAATTAATTCGACGGAGGTACTATGCGCTCCGCGGCGTTACTTTACAGGGCGGAGGACCGAATTTCATTACACGTTCCATCGAACCATGATAAAATGCGGTATTGACTTTCAGGAAGAATATATAGCTGTGATCGATTGGCCAATCTAACGCGGCTCATTTTCGTACAGAGTATAAATTTTCGAGCTTAAATTATTTCGCCTATCCGAACATAATATGATGATAAAGTGCAATAATATGGAGATAAAATAAAGCACGGAGAAAAATGCTTCGATTAAAAAATTATCTTCATTCTTCAAAAAAAAGTGTGATCATTTTACACTGTGCACTAAAAATTTGGATTTCGATCGATCCATAGTTGAAGACATTGCTTATCTTTTCCATTTTATTGCAGGATGAGAAAATTGACAATTCGAATTTCCCTCCCCCAAAAAGCGGTAGCATAGCTCCTCAAAATTCCGCGTCGCGGGTGCTATTTATCTTGGCTGTTTACAATTCCGCAGCGCCTATTTCCTACGAAATCGCAATTTTTGGGCCCTCGCCTCTTAATTACGCACAAGCGGCGCATCCGCTGGAAGCTCGCCAGCGCGAGGCGAGAGCCCCTGCGCCCGGGCAGCCGCGCGCGCAGCTGCGAGCGCCGTGTCGACGTCGCTCAGGCGCGCCTCGGCCCTCTCGTCTAATTACGCGCGAGCGCGCTCGATTTCGGAAGACGTGGCTAACGCTTTAATTCCACTTCCAACAGTACATTCTTCATTAAATTTCATAAATAAAAAGCTCACGCTGTACGTAAAAATGCTGTTATTCAGTGTTTGTAACCAGCCTATGTACAGGTAACTGCGTTTACCTCAATAGGAATTACCTTTGTAATTTTTTTGTGGTTAATAAATTAATTAATTAACAATATAGCAGTTATAATTTACTCTTGGCTTTATTCTCGATTGAATTATTCTTTGGTGTTCTTTAATAAGAAAGTATGTACAATTATTTTCAAATTATTGTTTACTACTTTTTAATGAAATAACTGTCAGAATTTCTGTAGCTTTATACAGCAGATCCCTACAAATTATTCTGAAAATTTTATTTTCAATCACATTTTAAACTCAAGAAATGCATTTATCACTGATTTTTCGCATTAAATATTACAATTTTTGAAGCAACACTTTAAATTCTTGACTAGTCTTTTCATAACAGTAAGTTTTTGAATTCATCGTTTAAAATTAGTTGCAAGGGTTTAATCAAGTATGCGCTATGCATTTTGGTCAGCATCATCAGCAACTGTCAAGCCGAAGAGGATGCGTTATAAAACGTGAGAAGGGGTATAATGGATCGCTAAGCGGGACAAACTTAATAAAGCAAAAACAAACAGCGGGGCTCCGGCGAAATCCTCCGGCGCCGCTATACAGCCACAATGATTTCCGGCGTAAACTAACAGAGCGCCAAAGCCACGAAGTTCGCAAACACAATCTGCTCAAGAATTACCATGAAGCGGAGGGAGTCGCGCCCCACCCCCGGCCTCCTCGGCGACGCGCCTCGTAACTTTTCGTCGCCTTACGTCGGCCGCGCGTCAACAATCCCCCCGGTGAACTAATTTCCTAGGCGGCCGCGCCGTACCTCCACCCCCCCACACCCTCTGCCCTCCGGGTGTATATACGGACTAGCCCTTTAATGGAGAAACATAGTTCGCGGCTGCCGGTCGCACGCGCGCCTCATAAATGCAACACGGACGCGGGGGCAAGGCGGTGTGCGCGGCCCCCGGTCAACATGCGCGCCGCATTCGAGAGTAATCCCGGCGCGCCCCCTCAATGGGGCTCTTTGTGCCGCGGCGACGCGAGCCGATTCGCCGAGTCGCCCGCGAGTTTCGGCTTTGTGATGAGCCGACGCGGACGTGCGAGCGCGCGATACCCCTCCAGCGATTTCCGCTTTGAGCTGCGACCGACTGCCAAAGAGTCCGAGGCAAGGCCTTCCCCGAAGCGAGGCTGCTATTTCGGTCGTATTGCCGATGGAAATTGAAAATTTTTCAAATTTTTTCTCATATTGCTGCATACTTTGGGCGTACTCTCCAATTTAAATTACAAAATTACGAAATAATGTAATTTCTTTTTAAAGAAATGAATGATAAGAATTTGCAGTAATTATATAATTATAAAATGTGACTTAAATTCATTGAAAGAGTTTTAAAAAACCAGTTTAAAGTATTATGCATTCGCTAGAGAAACACCTTTTTCGGTGGTGACTGAAAAAAAAGTTGTACCTTCAGGGGACACCCGGATTTGAACCGGGGACCTGTCGATCTGCAGTCGAATGCTCTACCCCTGAGCTATATCCCCGTTGGTTACAAGTCGCGTGCAATTGGTCGGCCCAATCGACGCCAGCCCTTCGGCAATTCACGTTATTTATAATCTCGGTTCGCGTTGCCAAACTTCGGGTCAATAGCCGGAAACAAGAGAATCGCGCGAGCACCAAAATCACCCGCGAGGCTCGACGATGTCATGACGCGCATTATTCTCACTTCTCTCCGTCTTCCTCTTCTCCTCCTCTTCCAATTGAGCCGACGAACTCCGAGTTAGACGTCGAGTTAAATTCGCGCGCGCAATCCTCGAGCGCGAGGAGGAGGCAAGAATGCCCGCGGCCGAGGGGATGGGCGCGGTGCCCCCGAGAATCCGCCCGTCGGCGAGGGCAGTGGGCCAGGTGATGACTGCGCTGAAAAACTCGAAGAACGAGGCTGGACCCACCATGACCGAGATCGTCAAGTTCATCTCCAGCGCGTTACTCAATCCGGCGACCAAGCGACAGGTGAATTATGAGCTGAGTGTTTCTCCCACGAGCCCAACCTAACCCCTAATCAGGTTGCTTTGTTTTTAATTCACCTCGTTTGGTGGTGCCTTCGCTGGTGCATTCGGCGGCGTACGGCTTTGATTTTTCAGACGATAAATTATCTTCGGCTTTGAACGTCTGCATTTCCCGGCTATGTACGCAGCGGGTGGGATGTGCGCGGGCTAATGTTTACTTTGCGTCGGCGATAGCTCTGGCGTTCTTTGGTCTTTTCGTGGCTTTCTGGAGCTGAGCAATTGGAGTCGAGCGAGGTCTAATTATAGGATAACCCGAATGCTTTCGTACTGTGTAAATATTTGCGCGAGTGTGTGCTCGCTCGACTCTCCCCGTATGTACTTTACGTGTCACTAAATTTTAAGATACTCTTGACTTTTGGAAAATTTCATTCATCCTTGATACGGTGTCCCCGAGGAAAATATCGCTTCTTTTGTAATAACGAACTTAGACTTTGGTTAAGCGTCTGAATTAGTAATGGAACGCGCGAAATGAAAATTAAATATCACTTCTAAAGTCTATTTACTCCACTTGCAACCATTATCACTTGCGTTATAATTTTTAAAAAAAATAGCTGATAAGATAACTCTTTTTGACAATTGTTATCAATAAAGAAAAAATGAAAGTAAACTCTCGTAATTCTAGGTCTTGACAGCCTTGAAACGCGGCGTGGAGTTCGGTATTCTAAAACGCAGAAAAGGTCATTACTTCATCTCACCACCGGAGGAGAATTTGGAGGTACCGATAGAAAAGATCCGGGGGATCAAAACGAAGCTGGACAAGGTGAAGAAACGTACAACCACGAGGAGGAAGACGCGTCCAACGCGCGACAAGTCGCACAACCGGCGCAACAACTCGGACTTCCTGGACACGCCGTTCGAGCTTCACGACGTGTACCGCAACCTGTCGTACCGTCAGTCGGCAGTCTCCTCGGCGACGTCCCTGTACCAGGCCAACCGCGACCTCGACCTCGACTTCGAGTGACCCCGTCCTCCTCCGACGCATCCGAAATTGTCCGAGTGCTCAAGCGCCGCGAGTCGTCCCGGGGCGCAGCAACAGCTGCGAGGCGCAATTCCCAACTTTTTCCGATGCACGGCCCCGGCGCTAATGCATCCGCGGAACGAGGTGCGCGAGACACGACGAATCGATCGGCCACCCGCCATCCCCGGCGTCTCCCGTTTTAATATCGGAGACACGAGGCGGGAGCGCGTCGCAACTGGGTCGGCACTCGAGATATTGCGCTGCGACCGCTCGCCCTTTAACGGACGCTAATTCTGAATTCCCCCTTGGCGATTGCCGCTGCTAAGGTCATTGGATGCTCCGTTTTCTTCCAAATTGTCTGCGTGTATTTCCTCTTCACGTTAGTGCTTCAATCCAATATCGTACGTAAAAGTGGAATGTACATTTCATATTAAATTGTTGTATTTTTAACGATAAGCTGTTTTTCCTTGCTTACTGTAAACTTCGCGGTTATCGGTAGTTTATTTAAAAACATGATATGCGGCAAAGAAAATGCAAAGTAGTGTCTACTCATACTCTTATCGAGGTGAATTTTGTAAATAAATTCCACAAGTAGAATAAATTTTTTTAAACTAAAACGAGAATCGAATCGCATTAAATCATCGTAAATCAAGAGTTGATAGTAACCATTTTTTAATAAATTATTTTAAAAAGAATATTCGGAAACAGGTAAAGTTTACCTTAACGAAAACCTAGTGCAACTCGCAAATCGCAAGTTCGATCAGTCGCCGCTCCTTTTCATTACGCGTCACCCCTTTCCCGCATCGTCCGACAGGCGAGAACCGCGGGCGCACCCGGAACTTTTCCGCGAGAAACTCGCCGCGATAAAGTTTACGCTCGACAGCTGCTCGCCACCGGCGGATTTGTATTTTTCATCGCCCCGCGCAGCGCGGCTCGTAGGCGATGCGAATGAACTCGCGCGGCGAGCCGCCGTGGGCGGGGCGCGCGGCCGCGAGCCTCGTCACCGGCGAAAAATGTCCCCCGGCTCCTTCGTTAGAAGCGATTACTCGAGCGCCGATGGTGACGCTGCTTATTGGCTGCTTAGTGCCTGTTTAGAATAGAATTGGCCCCGTTTCGCCGCGGCTCGCGCGAGTGCCTCGTTCAATCGCTCGCGTGCCGCACGGGAGTTGGAAAGAGTGGCGGGCCGCGCCGGCCGAAAGTGCACTTAATCGAAATTCTGCAGCGGTCGCCGCGATTGCCACCCGCGAGTTTTCATTATCTGTATTATCAGCGAAATTGTATGCAGCCAGCCGTAACGCGCGTCCTGCAATTCAGAAACGCGTCGCTTTCCACGTACATACTTCCGCCATTGTTTCTACTCTGCCAGCGTACACACGGCGAAGTATTGCTATTTTGAATTTTGAACTTTCAGAAGCTCTCTTTTCAATTTTTCTTCCTTTGTTTCCAAAAAATGCAAATGCAATCATCGTAGTCATTCAAAGTTTCAACAATAAAAATGCAATTTACAATAATCTATTCCAAAGATAAATTAAGCTCCCTAAAAGCAATCCGTAAGATGTCAAAGGTGAAATTAGTAAAAATTTATCCGTCAGCGACGCAAAGTACATAACGCGCGAAACTTTGAAATCACGACCCACATGGTTGAAATGAAAGCCCTCATTTTCCAAGCCTTAATTAAAGACTCCTCGGGCGACCACGAGAACCGCAATAGAAAATGAGATCGCTTCCGCTGCCGAAAAATCGCGTGCCAAACGTTAGGATTCCTAATTAGGATGCGGGCGCAAACTTTCGGCTCAAAGGGAAGTCGCGGATCTGAAAAATTCGCGGCCGCTTTTAATTAAGCGCGCGTCGACTTACTTCGAACGTCGCGGTATAATGGTATCGCGCGTCCTTTGAAATTCTGCGCTTCGCGCTTAAGAGACTGTAAAATTAACGCGCGCGCGGCTGCTGCGTTACTCGGCAGCTATTAGTGGAGCAACATTTTTCGAAGCGACAAAGGCCGCGCGCGAGTTTCTTATCAGCCGGTGTTCGAAATCGATGCTGTGAATTTAACGGCGAAGTCGCTTAGAATTTTTCAGCGAGCGAATGTTACAATTTATCCACAAACAGTGCGCCTGGATGAGATATTGTTGCTCGTTAATTAATGGAACTGGCGGTACGCTTGAAGCTCAATTTTCGTTTCTCCATTATTTTTCTTTTATGTCATTATTTTGCCGCCAAAAAAATGTGAAACACGAGGAAACATTTTCTCATCAAAAAGGAAGACCTTTCAATGAAGCGGCGCAGCTGCAATATTGCAATCTGGCAACTGTACTATTTCATTCAATAAAATTTCATTCCCATCACTTTATTACGATTCATTATTTCAATTGCATATTAGCGCGGACAAATCGCTCGGTCTCTCGGGTCGGGAGGAAAACACACACAGCATAATTTTTCGCGAATTAAGCGCATGTGACTAAACGGCTCTTCGTCTCGGCAGCTTGACCCATCTTCATCAAGCTCCAAATCAAAATTAACGCCGGGGCGAAAATAAACTTCTCGGAAGGCGGCAATCAATATTATTCCGTCATCATCACAAATACTCGGTTGCATTCTTTCCCAGTAGATCGCGCGCGAAGGAACGCACCAGTGTAATCGCCGCGTGCACAAAGAGCTGCCTGAATCACGGGCAATTAGCTTGAATTTTCGAAAAAAATAATCGTATAAATCTGCGGAACGAGCCGCATCCTGCCGGACGGACAATGCGACTTCCGCGAGGATTCATTCCGCCGGCCGTCGGTGTGGGTTGAAGCCACTGCGGCCTCTCGAAATTTCGAATAAATTCGAAGCCGCGACCTTTTCGTCGGCGGGGGAGGGGGGGGGGCATAACGGGAGGTTCATTTGTCAGGCGTGATTCGAATTCCGAGCAGGCCTAGGCGCGGGAGGCAGAAATTTGATTCGCGTCGGCCGCAGATGCAAATTTTGCGCAGCCGGGGGTGGAGGGAGAGAGGCGCATCTCCCTTCGCTCATCGAAACCCCGTGAGGAAGATGTAGGCCTGAGAAGCGAGCGGCTGTTATGTAAGCTCCCGACGGCGCGAGCAAGCCTCGTTACTTCGGTGCATTAATTATCGGCCGTGATCAAACGACTTCCGCTTTACTTCGAAATTGTCAGTTTGCCGAGGATATCGCTTGGAGATGAAAGCTTAATTGCGGCGTTGTGTTATTTTACATTTTTTTTATGCGCAATCAAAGTTAATTATAACTCTTTTTACGTTGCTCCTATTGTCTAATGTCTGGTATTCATTTTATTTTTCGTACTCTACATGCACTTTTTCTTCATGAATTTAATATTATTTTTCGTATGAATAGGTGCGTTAAAAAAGTTTCTGTAAATAAATATAAATGTAGTTTTAAAAATAAATTATAAAAAGAAGAATCTATTAAAGCTCTTCAGAAGTCTTTTTAAGTGGAAACAAATTAATTACTTGTTTTATCTGGAAATCGTGAATCATAGCTGATTTGATGGTACTTAGCGTCAGATTAGATGTCAATGCCATGAGAAAAAGGCGGTATTTTTAGCTAAACTTGAAATATAGTCTTACGGATTTAGAACCTTAAGAAAACAATTCTTTCGTGTCAAGGTTTTTTTTTCATCGGTCATCATCCGTTAGTATGCGCAAGAACATTCTAAACAGTCTATGATCTAAAAGTTTACAGTATCTTCTAGTTTACATTCTACAAATGTATTCACTTCAAGTACGTAATCGCAACTGGAATTTCAAGCGTTTTCCTCAGCTTCTTTTTACACAAACTGTCGATACTTCGGAACTTTTCACTTTTTTCCTGACTAACAATTTTAAACCGACTTTCAAAGTACTTTAAATACGGTAAAAGCTTGCTCGACTTTTCCTGTCGAAACACCGTTTTTAAGATGAGTAATAAGTATGCTGACTATTTTTATTTTTTTATTTTTAATCTTACATGTGGGTATTTATTATAATATGAGAAAGTTATATTTAGATTATTAATCAAACGTCATCAATTTTAGCACGAGCTGTCTTAATTAACTTTTCAATTAAATGAATAATAAAATCATTAGTATTCACTAATATTTAAAATTTCATTGACAAAAGAATCTTTTATTTATTTTAAAACGACGCAAGCCGCAAGTGTATAAAAATACCATTAGTGTCGAATTTAAAGACAGCCATAAGTTAGTATCGCCCCCAGCTCGCGACATGCGCGTTTGCTGCCGGCGCAGATGCAGGCGCCTGGAAGCCTTCGCAAAAATATAGGGTAATGACAGAGTGATGCAGTTTTGACAGGGGCGCTGCACTCGTTAGTTAGCGCGGGCATCGCTCCGCCGCTATTTTAGTGATGGAGCCGCGCTGTTCGCGCTCACCTACATCGTCATCGCTAGACATAGCCGGTCAGCCGCCGCCTTTTAAAATATATTCGCACTCGTCGCGGCGATCGCCGAGTGGGTTCGAATCGACGGCAGTCGCAGCTGCCCTCCGAGAGTAGCACCTCATGCATTTATGCAGCGCTTCGCGGGGCTCCGGCGAATGTGGGTCAGGAGTGTAAGGATTTTACGGCTTTTCTTTGTGCGAAGTGCGCGAGGCGCTTCCAAGGGGCACGGCTGCGCTCCCCCGGTGATATATACCCGCGGTTGTTTAAACAACCATAGAGGCGATGGATTTTTGTTTTATGTATGCGGGGAATATTGGAAACGCGTGGCTGGCTACTTTACATCGTGTTTCCGCCGGTGGCATTGTGCGCACCCCGATAGTTTTTAGTAAATACACGCTACGAGCAAACGTAACAATTTGAAAAGTCGGAAAAAAATTATACGGCGGGGTTTCAATTGTTCCGGGGCGTTTATTAAATTCGCCGACGCCCGAGCCCTGTATTTTTCAGCTGAAATAAATGTGAAGAGGGAGGGCGAGACCATCCTCGTGGAATTTTTTTCGGAGGCTGGGGGGAGGGAAATTATGTAAACGGAGGGAGGGTCGGGGGAGAAAAATCGAAGCTGCGGCCTAGATATTATTGTTTTTCCAACCTCGCTCCACGGCAGACCGAGACTTCGCGGCCAGAGACGATAAGCGCACAATTTATTTCCCTGGCCGCTGCGCGCGACTACTCTACGCTTTTCCGCCGTCTTTTTTCGCCTCTTTTCTCACCATCGGCTCCCCCTCGTTTCTCTCTTTCCTTTCCTCCATTTCCCTCCGCTTTCCGCTCCGTACGGGCACATCCGGAGGCGGCCACCGTCGCGCCTGGCTAAAAGGGATGAATTCTAGACTATAGGGAGGTTCCGCGTCGAAGCAGTTGTTTGCTTGTAATCGAATTTAAAAGTTCATTTTCCTTTTGCCTTGGTTCACCATTTGTAGTTTCATAATGTATACATTCTTTGTTACACGGTGTTGAATTTAATGAAATATCAATGTTTATATCATACGTATGTAGTACTTCACATTTAAAAAGGGGTGCAGCAGAACAAGTATAAGTACCTTCCTTTTTTGTAATCGACCTTAAATTTGACGGACGGATTCTGCTTATTAAAAAAAGTCATTATAAACTTTTGAAATATACATACTTTATCTGTTTTTAAATAGTACTGTCGAGAGCTTACGTGAAATCGCATTTCAACTCGGACAAAAATTGCAACAACTTCAATCAGCTGGCAAGCAGCATGGAATTCCCTGTGTTTTCAAATACACGGACATCCGTTCTGTCTATGAGCCTTACTGTCGAGATTCTAGTCCCATATTTTCCTTCGGCCGGGCGGCATTTCGCGAGGGAGCTTTGCTCGAAAAACAAAGCACCAGAGGGACCAGAAAAGCAGAAGCGACGCGAGGCCGTGACTGCCGGTGTGTGTGTGTGTGTGCGTGCGTGCGTGTGTGTGTGGGTGTGTGTGAGTGTGTGTGTACGCGTGTACACGAGCTCCAAAACGCCGACAACGACGCCGGGAAATCCCGAGCGTCGCCGTGGAAGCCGTATTGCCGTGTGCACGGGGCCACGGCATTTTTTTTTTTTTTTTTTTTTTTAAAGCGAACAGCGCCCGCGATCAAAGATTCCTCTTCCGGATTTCGGTTTTTACATCCCGAAGCAATATCGCGAGCGTATCGGAGATATCGATAAAAAATATTTTCCCTGCTTCGAAAGCAAGAGCACAGTGGCTTCTCGCATTATAACTTTAAAGGGATTTGCAATTCCGACAATACGATTATTCAAAATCGTATTGGCGTTTTCTGAAGAACGATCGGAGAGAGTGGATTCGATTTGATTTTCTCGACGGGGGACGCGCGAACGTCGCGCCGGGATTCAGTGGGAATTAAACGAAGCAAATCACCGCTAATGAGATGAAAATCATGTCAAGTGGGAAATAATGGGGAATACGCGTCGTCAAAAGTTATTTGTGACTCGCGCGTCAATTTCCGCGACAGGAGCGGCCGACTCTTCAATTTACGTCGGGCAGCAGGCATCACCGGCGTCATTTTATCGGGAACACAACGGTCGCAATGATAAGCCGTATCAGCTTTATCGTCGATATTTCTAGCGGCTTTTGCTTTTTCTCATTTTCCTCTTTTTTCTGATATTACGGATTAAAGTTCTAAAAGTTATGAAGGAACTTTAATTTCTCTTTTGATACTGCAAAGATTTTATAAAGCTTTATTAATTCATTTCTCCAAGAGTTAATTCTTTTTTTCTGTTTTATGAAGACTTGTATTTGTGAATTTTTTAATATATTAGTCTCTTGGGCAGTGCTGCGGGCAGCCATGAATTTCTTTGCAAAATGAAATACAATTTCTCTTTTACAGAGAAATCTTTGTTTTATTATTGCGGTCTACGGCTTCGAAGTAAACAATAGGAAACGGCTAATGCACTTTTTACTGACCAAGATGGTGTCTCGAATTATTTTACTACAAAAAAATGTTTTCGACATCTTACTATTCATCTTTTCTTAACATTAAATACTTGCTGCTAAAAATCATCTCTATAAAAATTTTGCAGAGTTGAGACATTTCGTCGTAAATGTAACGGTGCAAAATTTGCACGGAAAAAGGATAAACGTAAAAAAAAAGAGCAAGAGCTCGCTAGAACGCTAACGTTCGCGTGCCGCGCAGGTAACCGCGCGTATCTAAGGCAGCATCTAACACGTAGACGATATAATTGCTATTGCGTCGCTCGCGTTACCGTGCACCTGACCTTGACTGCGTAATTCACGTCGTCGGGCTCGCTTTGCAGCGGCTCTTCATCTCGCTCGGCGTTTTTTCGCGCTCTCATATGTACGTTTCGCGCGGTAGTTTCTCCGGCGCGGCCCGGCCATTTGTCAAGTTCGCACTAACGAGTAGACGCGGCCGCGCGACCGGCTCCTACAATATTGCGCCCCGCTACGCGCGGAAAAACCCGTTTTCGCGCGCTGCCGGCCCCTCGCCTCTTATAGCGCGCGACTCATCGCGAGGCCTCTCCCCCGGACGCGCCGCACTGAAAAATAATAGCTTAATAAAGAAAATTGCGCCGGCTCACTGCGACGACCTACCGCGCGCCTCGCTTTTTTTCTCCGTCCGCGGAAAAATGCACCCGAGAGACAGGAGTATAAACATCTCGAGCCATTAAGTTCCCTCGGCGCTCTTCCGCGCTTTTCATCTTCCCGTGCAAACGGCGTCGCGGAGCGCGACATCCAGGTCACTCGCCGCGCGGTCCCCCTAACTGTGCCGGCCGAACGGAACAATTCGCCTTTCCGGCAGACTGGCCAGTGCGATTCGTCACCGTCGCTCGCGGTGGCGAAAAAGGCGTCGTTGCCGCGGGGCGACACGTGCGCCCAGCCGGGTGCATCAACCCGCGCGTTGATCGTCGGCGAGGTCGAAGGGAGGCCGAAACCGCAGGAATGCCGCTTTCCAATTTCACCGGGCCACGACTCGGGCTCAACTTGCGCGGCTCGCGGTTATTACGGCGCGGACTTCGTGTATACCCTCCGAGCTGCGGCTCTCGGGATGCCTTCCAGCGAGCGGACTGAATTTGACGTTAAATTTTCAATTGACTGGGATCGATTGACGTGACAATTTAATGAAAGCCCCTTATAGATTTCTTTTTAAGCTCGCCTCTCTCCCCCAGGGCGCAATTGTTTCTGCCAAGTCGGTCGCGCGCGCGACCGTGATGGAAACGAACAAGAACGATAATAATTGACAATTAATCCAAATCAGCAGCATGCGGCGGCGCTCACATTGTTACACCGGTGCCTTTCATGCACTGCACTCGATCGGAGTAAATCACGTTAATGACGTCGGCGGCTATTGTTTCTTCAAAATCTCGCGTATTTTCTCATTAACGCCGGACTTTATCCGCGAAAATTGAATAAACAGTTCGATTGCGCGTTGGCTGATTTGGTTTAGTTTAGTTTAAATTGCGCGGTTGCCGTACGAATCAGGATAAGTAAAACGATTCTTGAAATGGTCGCCGACTGATTGGACCGGATGTCGCTGTAGATTCCGGCCTGATTTAAATCTTCCTGGAGTAGTCAGCCGCTACTGGTCGGGTATCGAAAAACGTCATTAAATTAATTGGATTCGAGCGCTTTCATCGCGTCGCCGTAACTGGGTATCGCTCGCCGCTCTCTGTGAGAAAGTCCATGCAACTTAATTCTCTCGACGCGACGCGGGAATTACGAACGCCGGCGGCTGCTTTTATTTATACCCGGCATCGGGCGATAAAGCATGTGTTCATATTTAATTGAATCAGCTGCCTAGGCTCTAACAAGTCGGGCACCGACAAAGTTTCTAGTCGCGCCGGGGTGAATGCCGCGATCCACCGAATGCAAACAGACTCTCATTCACGCCCTTATCTTGCCCGCAACTCTTGCAGAAACTATCTCGAGTTGTTGTACGTGCATTCCGCGCTCCTTGCGAAATTGACGAATAAACCGCAATTTCGAACGAGCTTCAGAGGCGAGGCGCGAGGGACATCTCATTTACATTTCGCGCGATTAAGGCGAGGAGTTTAATTTCGGAGGAGAGGCGCGCCTTTTAAATCCAGCCGAGGCGAAAGTTAACGACTAGGAGGCGCATTAGCGAGATCGAGCGGCGCAATCGTCCCCGTCTTCGCTCAAAGCCCCATTGTGTCGCGGAAAAGCTCGCGAGCGGCACCCCCCTGCAAGCCCTCCTCGCTCACTTTCATCCGGCGCTCTTCTCCTCTTCCCTCTTTTTTTTTCGGGGCCATCGGGGCTCCGCGCGCGGAAAAGCAAGCTCGCGCCGCGGTGGGAAACGACGGGCCCGTGATAAATTGCGCGCGTGAAAGAGCCTCGTTGTGCGGCCGACTCTTAACCGGGATTAGCGGGAATGAGTCTGAAACGCGATACGCGCGACGACGGGGCTCAATGGCGAGGCGGGGCATCGATCAGCTTGTAAATTCACGCTGAAAATGTCTCCTTAGCGCGCTGCCTTTCATCTTACTTCGCCGCTGCACCTACCTCTTTCTTTTTTATTTTATTAGCTTTTTCATGCGCCTTTATAGCGTTGTAAAGTTTCTCAAGTTTGCGGTGGTAAATGACTTTTCTTAGTCACAGATGAAACTTTTTTATTGCATTCGTATAATCTGAAAGAATGGCTAACTAAAGAACAATTTTTTATTTTGTCGGTACTTCATACATATAACATTTTTGAACTTCTAACATAAGTCATAATTACGTCTACCTTCGCGAATGATTATTTAAACTGTTTAATTACTTTATCAAGATACTGGTAATTTTAAAAATGTTTCAAGGTAACTTTAAATTTTTAAAATATGAATATCGACCCGTGCAATACTGTTTTTCAACGGAACTCGAAAACAAAAAGTTGGGTTGATTAAAAAGCATTTGACACGAGATGTTTTTTTATTACTACGGAAAGTCTTAAAATCCGAAAAAATTGCCTTTTTGGCGCAGCGTCGGGCTTTCTCGCTTTTATTAATAACAAAGTCATTCCCTCGCGGAAAAGCGGGAAAAAAGCCGAACGAAAATAGAGAGATGTGTCGAGAGAGCTCTGCGAATATATCATAAAAGCGTATAACAGAATAGCCCCGAGGCGCTGGGCTCGCGTCAGTCTCCTCGGCCACGCTTCCACTTTATCACCTCTTTTCGTTTTCTTTTCCCGGCACCAGCCATCCCCCCTTCCCCCTTCGAATTTTCATATTTCACAATCCACCCAGCAGTCCTCTTTTCATTCCCGGCGATTTAGCAGCTCTGCGAATACCGCGACACTAAGTTAGGCCGATTCTAATTTACATTCGCCGCCTTTAATCCGCGATTCAATTAGCGCGAGGCGCGCGCTCGAGAGTGACCCGAATGCGCGCGCACATCGAACGACTGGCGCGCCGATACACCGCTGACCCTGAACAATTAAGATCGTCCCGACAAACAAAGGCCGGCGCGCGTTAATTAATGTTTTCCCACTGCGCGGAGCGATGGAGATCGCCGGCGCGCAGGGGCGCGTATATCTGCCCGGAGTTGTAGGCTCCGCCGGCGTCGCCGCCGTATCGATTCGCCTAGCTCGTTCGCGCGGTCCGGCGCCGTAAGCCCCGGCGATCGATGGGAAATCGCGCGCCCACGCGCTTACCGCAGTTTAGCCAAGATGAAAGAGCCAGAGCCGAGAAACGCCAGCGCCGGCGCGTCATTTCGCAATTATGCACTTGGACGAACGAGACGGTTAATAACGCGGACGACGTCTGGCGGAGTCGAGGACCGCGGCGGAAGCCGCTTGACCGGCACGCGATGCTGCTTTTAGCGAGGCGTTGCCGGATCGAATCTCCCGCCGATGTAGAGGTCCATTCGTGAGATATCGAATGAACGTTTTCGAATTCAGGGAAAGTGCTTTTTCATCACAGTGTTTCAAAGCTGCGCTTTATTGGGCAACGAATGAAAATTCATAAGATAAATTCGGGAATATGTAAGTTAATCAAGGCGGCCGTCTGTTGGATGCAGATTTCGCTTGCTCGTGAAACTACCCGTACGATCCGCATATAGTTTATGTACTTGGTGAGGTAATCGTGCGCCTCTGGGTACACACGTGCATCGCGATATAGATTATTTTAGGAATATAATCTACTTTATGAAGTTTAACAATATTGAATATATTATCTGATGTACAGTTTTTTAATTTCATAATCACAGATTTTATTTAAAAAAGAATCATTCAATCTTTTCCAGAAGAATCTAAATGATTGTTGAATTTGGAAAAAAGATAACAAAAAGAGGGAAGCTCATTATTATAAAGCTCCGAAGATAAGATAAGATTTGTGCATAAGAATAGGCAGTACATCTTCTGATATCTCCCAGCCACAACGAAAATAACCGCCGTTGTTAATAAATAAAGAGGCAATTTTGAACCTTTTATAGGAAAATTTGAAATTCCATCGTTTAGAGAGCATTTTGAAAAAAGCAGCGGCGCGCGCGAATCTATTGTGCAACGCTCAATGGAGCTCTCTGGACAAAAGGTCAGCCAAAAAATATGTTCGATAATGGATGTGCAAGGGGGTCAACACACCGTGCGCGGTTATCGATTCATAGACCGCGCGCGTCTGACGGCCGAATGGCTCCCAATTACAACTTTTTGCGCGAAGGAAAAAATAATACAATTTATATAAACAGTCGTACGCGCGCGGCGGGAACCGCAAATCAAATTACGCCGCGGATCGCAAACAAGCGCCGACCGCAGTCGGAAGCAGCGCGATCGCGCGAGCGCTCGTCAAAGTCAGCGGGGGCGCATTAAGAGCTCAACCCGACTGTCTACGTCACTTGGCCACATACACCTGCTTAGGTACGCCGCGTAACGGGCCGCTCGGAGCGAGCGCGGGACGAGCGATGAATTTTTAATCCCGCAGAAATTGGCGCGCTCCTTTTTTTTCGAGAGCCGGCGGCGAGCTGCAGCGCGAAGCTGCGCCACGTGCCGGACGCGGGACTGTGTGCGAATGCACCTTCTGATGCCTGTCGATCAATCCTGCGAAACGGTACCCCGCTCTTTCGTGCTGCTGACTCTAAGTATTGATTGCCGTGTCGAATCTATTCGGGACAGCTTTTAACTGCCGCGGAGACGTGGACATTTTGGATGTCCAAGGTGCGCGTTTCATTTTTTGTCTGCTTCGTTTTTTTAATGCGAGATTTATTAGTTGCATTTTAGGTGTATATCGGTGGGAGTGGCGGAATACTAAAATTTATTAAGTAGGTTAATGATATTTCAAAATTAATTTTTGATTTTTTAAGGAGAAATTAAGTATGCGGTTCTTATCTTCAAATTAGTTTCATTAATAAGAAATACATTAATCAGTGATACATTGCCATTTTAAAATTCATGATTAAAAATGTTTAATAAATCAGTGTTTCCTTATTTCTTCTCATGCATATCGTATATAGTATTTAGTGATAATAGAATTCACGTGGAGTTTTTTTCAGTCCAGATTTTCTTTTGCATGCAAAGAAGTGTAGTAAAAACGAAAAAAAACATAAATAATTCGATAAGTGTTCTCGAACTTTTTGCACTTTTCCGAAAGTGAGAGAACGCGCACCTCTGTGATAAGGCGATTTAACGGTGCCGCGTGTGTCAAGGCCGAGGTGTCGCTCTAGCGACTTTTTTTACTCGGATCCACTTCGCCGGTTGCATAATATATCAGTGTTTTTCTTCTCCACAACTTGCCTTTATGCATAAATCGACGCAAAATTTTTTTTCACCAGTCATTTTATATGCAAATTCATTTATAAATAATTGCGTCTTCGCGGCGAATCGACCTTCGGCCGCTTATCGGGCGGCTCTTCAATTTTCGGCGAAGTTGCGCGCCGTAAGGTGCGAAAGCTCGCCGGAGCTTCAGGGCCGAGGCATTTAAATTTAGGAGGCGACTCTTTTGTGAGCCGCGGCCGGAGATCGGGATTGCGATAGCCCGACGTCTTTACGAGTATAATGCGCGTCAGCGACTTTCCTTATCACTGTAGTCATTTGAATACGCAGACGCTCCACGAATATATTACAAGGCGGACGTCAACAATCGAGCATATAGATATCATTGCTTCAAAATTTAAAATAGTCTGTCGTAACATCCCACGTGCAAGGCGGAGGACGCGTTACCTCGTCGATATAACAACTGAAAAAATTATCTTCATCCACATAAAAAAATGAGTCATCGAAAAGCTTCTAAACACCACGTTACACAATGAAACGCAGTTTGAGGTTACGTTTCGGAGCATACACGCTTATTTACGTAATCGTCTATTATTAAAAAAATCCCCCTCAAAAAAACGCATCGATTCGTTCCAGCGGCGCGTAAACAGCCGCGAGAGATGCCTCCCCGACGGGAAAAAAAGCCCCCGAAAAGCGCGCGATAAGAGAAAACGGGAAGAGAGAGAAAAGATACGCAGAGAGGACTCACCCTCGAGATACGCAGAGGCTGGTGCTGGTCGCAGCCGCCGTGCATGCGGAAGCCCCAGGGCGAGCCGCCCACCAGAGTGACCTCCCTCGCGCTCATCTCTCCGGGCGGGTGCTCGGCACTCGGCGACACTCACTCGGCACTCGCGGGCCTCGGCATAACACCTGCGACCGGAACTCGGAGGAGCTTGGACCGCGCGGCGACGCAGGGGGCTCCCGCACTGGCTCGCGGCTCGCGCCACACTAGGCGGCCGCGACTCCCCCGCCACACGGGCGCGCGCCGCCTCCTCCTTTGACGCGCGCGCAATATCGCCCGCGTGCGTGGCCCGCACCTGCGCGCGCGACCGCGGGAGCCGGCGCCCGCGATCAGCTGATCGCCCGGCCGGACGGCTACGTCCCCGAGGCGGCTGCTGCTGCGCCTGTAACCAGAGCTGTTGCTTCTTTTGAGGGCCTGTCGGCGGGCTCGCGAGGAGGCCGCCGGATTAGCTTTTTTCTGCCTCATGCTTCATTGCGCAAGCGATCATTAGCGCGGGATTTTCGAGGGATCTGCGGATGAAAGCGGCGTTACATGCGTGAAGCTTTGTTTGCCGGATCTTTTCATCTACTTGGAGGATACGGATGTTGGCTTGTAATAGTCGTGTCGACGTTTATTTATGTGCTTGTGAATAATTTGTGAGCGAGAGAGCCTGAAAAATATTGTTCGATCTGTACGATGTCTAATTTTAAGTTACAAGGCGTTTCGAAGCGATAAAAATGTTTGTAAGACACTGAAGAAATCTTATCACGAGATTCAGTCAGCCATGTCACGATGCATTTAACTGGTAAAAGTAAGTCACCAATTATAACTTATCACGGTTACATGCTTCAAGAAAAAAACGTTATTTTTGTAATACAAGAAACTCTTCTTGCTCAAACTTCTACAGCATAATTTTTACTCGAGTTAGATATTCTACTGCCATTTATCTTTAGAATTTTCTAGTGGTTCAGTCCATACATTTTTTTCACAACCTACGGTGCACTACAAATAAACAAGCACTACATACAAATTAAAGCTCTATATATTCTTTAAATAATGAGAAATGAAAAATTCGTAACGACGAGAATAGTTACAAAGTGTACGAGTTTTCCGATGTTAGCCGGAGCTTTTGTCTGGAAAACGATGACTATTTTTCTCTCAATCTTCCTTTTTACGCAGGGCTAATTAAAACTTCAAGACGACAACTTGCAATTACCGCACTAAGAGCCATAAAATACTCGAGGGTAAAGAAAGTCCTCCCAATTAAGACATGGCGACGACAGCGTCGCTGTCACTCTTTCGTTCCGCCTCCCTCTACTTGCTCTCGTCTTCATAATGTAAGTCGGACATCGCGTATAACGGAGACTTTTCGAACAGCTCGCACGCGCGCTTAGTTCCCGAGGACGACACAATTGTGCAAACTTGCTTTAATTCATTAATTAACAAACTTGCTTCTATCGTGTCATCTCCTGTTCGGCGAGTCTCGCGGGTTTTGCTCTTTGAACATATTCCTCTTGGTGCGAACGGGGAGCTTCAAATTTTTTATTTAGCCAATTCTACATTTTAGAATATTATACGCGAGGCAGAATAAGATGTTGCCCAATATAATCCGCTCGAACATCTCCTCGGGCGGCAATTAAATCGCAGGAGCTGCGATATTATTTAGAGGTGAGAGGATGTATACATCAGCAGAGTCGGCTTCTCAAGGTTCGACACTGAATACGTGAAAGTGTATTCCTATATGTAAACGAATGGACTTTATGAAAGATTCAACCTTTTTTGCCGCTCTTTTTATCGGGTTTCCTCACTTTTATAAAGAGAAGTAAATGAAAGTGAAGGACTCTTCATTTTTGTACATTACAAACGAGTGTCATTGATTTGAATTTAAATGTCATTAATCTTAGTCCTATACAGATAATCCTTTTTTTTCATATAAAAGACTCGTTTTAATAACTACAAGATGATCTAAAAAAATCCTATTCTAAAAAAAAAGTCTTCAGTTCCGCGAAAGATTAGAGCCAACTACCTCTTACCTAACATCCTTTTATCTGCACCTGACAATAATTTATTAGACAAAATAAAATGAATGTTTCAGGAAATGGACAAAAAGAGACATTTAGCGATTGTATTAATAATTCAAACGACTGCGAGCCGGCCACAAATCAGGCCCCGCGAGCAAAGCGCCATTCCCGGGGCAATTACTAAAACATACAAACCGCGTCGACCACATCACTGGCCGATCTCCTTTCCTCGCGTCACTCGCTTAGCGCGCGAGTACACCGGTTGCGCGTCATTGACTACTCGAGAGTGTCTAAGCTGCACTGTCAAGTTCGTTAAAAGGTGACGAGAAAACCGGATGGTCTAGTTCGCGCGGGCGCGATTTCGCCTCGCTTGTACGGGAGTCGCGGTGCCGCTGCTCGATTACGCGCGGGCGACGCACAGCGGCCGCCTTTGCCTGGCCATTTTAAGACCAGCCTCCATGGATAAAAAGACATCGAGGGTAAAGGAAAAAATCCTATCCGGCTGAGTGTTAGGCGTGATTTCATTCTGGTGCAAAAGGAAGAAATCGACGTGATTCCGCGTAAAAAGTTACGCAGTTTTATTTTAAAATGGGTTAATGCAAGTCATTCGCTTTATTTATAAATTTCAATTTAGATAGCTTTTTCCGATACTAATGTCATTTAGATTTCGCGTTATTGAATGAGATTACATCTCCGCGCAAAAGTCCAGACAGGCAGGAGTTATTTGGAAAAAAAAATTTAAATTGACTAGACTATTTACGCTTGACTGGCTCGTCTGTCGGAAGGTCGCTTCTACAGTACCGGTAGCGGTGGCATCCACCTATGCGGAACTGGACAAGTGTGCATCGGTGATTGATTGATTGATGAAATAAACTGAAAACCGTTTTGTGTTTATAAAACACGCAGGTACTTATTATCTTGTACAGAATTCTACAGCATATTAACGCTATTAAATCTGACATAATAATATTTTAATACTTTTTTCATTTCTAAATAAGTCAATTATGTTTACTGCTTATTTTTATTTTTTTCTTATTAATTATTTCTGGTAAATAATTATATTTATATGTATCGGTCGATATGTTCTTTTCTAGTAATGTAAAATTTCTTATTTAAAAAGCAGCATTTAAATGAAAATATTTGTCATAACTAAATTGCATAATTATAATAATTATAAAATAAATATAGCATGAGCTATATTGTTACATTGTTATATTTTGCTTTTTCTTTATATTTCGTTTATTCTTGGTTTTTTTCTGCATGTGTTAATAATGGGTTTCTAGCCCGTATAATGCAATAAATAAGTAAATAATTAAATGAACAATACAATGTTTACAAGTATGCACATCGCAAAAAGGCTGATTTTCACTGCAAGCTCAGCATCACATGCATAATAACGCGATAGAACAAATATGTACATAAATAAATAAATACAAAGCTCAGCTGTAGTACACGTACGAGTGCGTGCTGCCTGCAGTGCGGCGTCGTTGTCGCTAATCGCCGCGGCGTCTCCCATTGTCGCGCGAGACGTCTCCGTATCTCGTCCGGGAAGATCCGCGTTTATCCACGACCTCCGCGATTAGCCGGGGAGTGTCGCGGGGCCGCCCGCATATCACCTCCGGCTAGTGTCGCACAATGGAACCCGATGTGTGCCGACTTGTTGTGCGTGCACAGTCGCCCGGCGTCGCGCGGCAGACATAACAACATTGCGGGGGATGCGTGCCTCCGTAGCCGCGCACGCGCCTCGGGCTGCAGCTTTTAATGCAAGCTCGCGCGGTATGCATGAAAGCTGCTCGTGCGAAAGTCGAAGATCGGCTTGCGCGTTGGGCTTGTCGAGGAAGTTCGGCTGACCCCTACCGACCGCTGATAGGGAAGACCGCGAAGGATAAAGTTTCAGTTGAACTATACGACGGTACATTATTTTTTACACTTTTACCATTTGTTTAACAATTTTCAGAGAAATTTACTGCATTTGTTAAATTTTGTTTGTGTTTGTTTATAGTTTTAAACGCGATTCTTTTACACCTGTTTACGATTTATTGCTAAGTAATCATTTTCATAGATTGGATAACATAGTTCTTTGAATTGACACAGATGACGCTAATGTAGAACGGTATACTTGTGCTGATGTAAAGGCAAAAAAAGCTACTATTAATGGTACTGTAATAAATGCGGAAATTCCCTATACTGACTTGAACAGTAAATATAAGTGTATATGTAATGAAAAAAATTATAACTTTATACTTACCTTAGGTAAAGATAAAGGAAAATTCTATTTCCATAATTTTTACCAAAAAGGTAAGAATCCTTGGTTTTATGACTTTGACTTTGAACTTTGAACATATTTTTTTGACAGTGTAAATTGTATGAGAATGAAAGGAAAGAGTTGTTGAAAAATTTGCGTAAGTCACAAAAATACGGTCCTTACTCGATAATTTTAATATAAGTTTTGGCAAGTTTGTATAACGTTAGTTCTAAGATTTGTATGTAAATGTTAGTCTTAAGTAAAACTTGTATTTTGCTTTTGTATTTAGCGCCTTTAAGGCGATCATGCATACGCGGCGTGGGTATGTACTAAAAGTAATAGCCAATAAAAATTACTATAACCGTTTCATTAAGTGAAACTTTTAATTACACATTTTCTAACTTGTTAATGTTAAATAAGAATTATTTTAGTGAATGGAAGTATGAAATTGTTATAACTAATTTATTATTGTAAAGTCTTTTCCATTATTATTTAGTACAAGACATGTGAGGAGAGGTATTTTGGAATATTAGGATTTGCGATAAAGAATTAGATTTAATTAATTTCTATTTTTATTTATTTACAAAATATTCAATACACACAATTGTAAAATGATACATTTTCACACGTTTTATAATCGTTATCCTATCCTACATCTCATGATTTAATATTTTTAAAAGCGACTTACACTTAACGCTCTATATGGAAAGTATATAAAGAAACGCAGTTATCCGTAAAACGGTAAGGCACCTTGGTGAAACCAAAGATTGACAGTATCGTAATGAAATTGACAATGTTATTAAACTTAATCGCAAAAAAATTTACAAACGTAACCACTCGCGCCAAGGTAAAATTTTTATTTTAACTCAAAATGATCATCCAGTTTTGAAAGAATATTAAAATTTTTCATGTGATTAATTTGAAATAAAATACATATGATATATTTGAAATAAAAATACCAATTTTCAGAATTTTATCTTGGCTTACAAACATAATAATAAACAACTTAACCGAAACATTTTTTGAGGTAAACATGGTATTCTTTTAATATGTAAGAATGCATTTTTTAACAATTTAGTTTTCAAAATTTAATTTTATAATCAGTTCAAAACTATGAATAAAAAATTTTTTTTAACAAATCAGTCAACAAATTTAACATAGTGGAATATGTAAAAAATTGTTTTTTATCATTGAATCATAATTTTGATTGGATAATGATTTTTATAAACATTTTTTGATCGTAGCTCAGAACAGCTATCTATTAACTGATTTTCAATTAACACTGAAAAAATGTAACATTAACTTTTAGCATTTTTCAAACTTAATTTAACGGAATTACTCGTACATAACAATGTTATTAACGAAACAGTTGATTTTTTTTAAACAGTATATATCCATTAATGTATTCAAATGTTTAACAGTGTTTTAATATAGCTAACTGAAAACTTAATGTAATTTTTTAACAGACAAGATTAACTTGAATTTCTTTGAAATTCATTCACAAACAAGAAAAAAGAGAAACATAATAATTGAAACTGGAACTTCATAATTTTTCAGATGCCAAATACATCAAACAAAAAATCAATGGGTTTTATTCAAGAAAAATAACTAATTGTTAACGCTAGCTAAAATTACAAAAACTGAAAACATAATAGATAAGCGTATCAAACACATTTTGGAGCGGCACCACTTGAAACAGCAAAAAATTAATAACGTAAAACCAAATTCTAAACAAAAAATCAAGAAGAACAATAACTTTCTAGATATCAAAACGTAACTGTAAATGTAGTAAAAAATCCAAACGTAACTGTAATGTAGTCAAAACTTAAAAAACAGATTTTGAACGAAAAATCAAAGATGAACAATAACAGCTTTTAACTAACCGCATTATAACGTGTAACACGAATTTAAGCAGTCCTTCGAAAGAAAATCAACGAGTGGTAAGCAAGTAACATTTCAACGATTAATGAACAATAACTAACAGTAACATTAAGGCACATTTGGTGAAACAAAAAAGACCAAATAGTTTTTTGAACAAAAATAATGAACGTTAACAAGAAAATCCAAACTTATTCATTTGATAAAACAATTCAACAGACAAACAGATTAAGACAAACTTCATGGAGTAAAAATTTAATAAACGAATGAAGTATTTATTTTCAAATAACAATCCCAACAACTATTTTTAACAGAACAAGAAATAGTTATATTCAAACTTAATCATTCATTTAAAATAAAAACGTAATAATTCAAAAGTAATATTTGAAACTTAAAAGAAAGAAAAACCAACATTAAAACAAAATAAAAATAAGAAAAAATGAAAGTAAAAAAATGAAATAATAAAAAGTAAAATGAAAAAATGAAATAATAAAAAGTATAAGAAAAAATTAAAATAAAATTATACAAATTCTGTAAATAAAAAAGTTAGAACTAAATCATAATAAAATTAAAGAAAAAGAGATTAAAAAAATCAGAGAACTTTGTTTCTTGTCAACCTTTCCATAAATCACGTTTAAGTATAAGTCTTATCCTAAAAGTTAATGTCTCCTAAGTTAATTTCTTTTTTTTTTACTTTTTTTTAATATAGACCTTAGTATTAAGAGAACCTAAATACTTATGTAACTATAAGAAAAAGTTAACCTGATTCGACATAAAACGCAATGCACGCCACGTTATCGAAATTGGAAAACAATGGATTATCATCGAATATTTAAAATTTATTCGAAATAAAATGGCGGAACATAAAAAACATCAAAGAAAAAGTGATAAAAGATTAGCTAAGTGTGCACTAACCTAGCGGTAAACCTAAGATATCAAACCTATATGACGCTGAAAAAGAACACGAACACTCGATAAATTCTAAAATTATTTCTGAAATACACACAAATATGTAAAAGAGCAAAATTTTAAGTGACAAAAGTAAGTAATTGAAAGGTACTTTAATATAATCCTTTACTATATCAATAATCTAAGGAAATCTAAAACACTAAAATCTAAAATCGATTGCGTAAAACTGCAGAACCTATTACTATTCACCAGTATTTTCATCCACTAAATGCGAATGTGAATTCGCAATGCGAAAAAAAAGGAAAACAAAAATAATAAATAAATCAAGACAAAAACTAAAATCGACGTAGGTTTGAAGATCTCTATTATTCGGTTACACTTCTAAATTTTTCTGTTATAAAAAATGAAAATAATACAAATTTTTACCAATTCCGATCAATTCACGAAAGCAAATTTTAATTTAGTTTGAGGTGTGCTTTTCATGAATAAATTGTTTTATAATAGTTTGCAGACGAATAAAGGAGAGATTCATCATCAATTGGGGATAACGAAAATAAAACGCAAGAGAACGGATTATTTCACAATGCGTGAGAGCAAATAAGCGAAATAAAAGAATAAAATTTAAGAAACTCAAAGAAATTAAAAAAATAAAATAGATTTTTTAATTTTCACTTTTTGAAGCGATTAATAACTCATAAAGTTCTGCATTTAGCGGGTGAATTTCGAATAAAGCATCATTATGAAAATATCATAAAACTACTTTCACAATTTTTAATTTTAAAAATTAGTAGCTCTTTAATGATAAATTCATTAAATGATTTTATGCGTTTTTCGGAAGTCATCCGCTCTATCAATATTTTCTATTAACTGAAAATCTATACAACTACATAACAATAAATTTTGAATTTTTTCATTCAAAATATAAATTTTTAACAATATATGCTTTTGTACAGTTTTTTGTATTTAAATCAGGTGTCAATTTTGAAATTCGTACTGTTAAGTCCAAAGTTTTAAAAAGCTTTGTGATTGAATATTACATCTGCTTAAGTTAAAATATAATATTTAATTCTGTTAATTCATTTGTACTCAATTTTAATTTAAATTGATATTCATTTTATTTACAGTATTTTTTTTTTTTTTAATTTTTTCTTCAATTGTTATGGAGTAAAAAAATATTTCAAATAAAAAGAAACAAAAAGAAAAAGAAATTATGCAGTGCCTACATTTAGACTAATTTGGATTTGTTTTAAATAACAGATGCAACGACAACTATTTATTTATTTAACTCATTTTTTTTTCACTATTAAGAACCTGTTATTTAAATCGGAATCAAAGTTCTACTTTGTATTATAGTAAAAAATTTGAAAGTAGGCACTACACACAAATAAAACAATAACAAAACAAAAACAAAATAAAAGATTAAAAATTTGAAGTGTAAATTATGTGTGAAACACTTCCTTGATGTTGTTTTAACATTTTTAGCCATTTCAATCCAGATTTTTTACTGGATAAATACACAATTAGTGTAACTTAAAATGTGCAATTTTACGTCACATTTATTTTATGGCTTAAATTTAAATTTATATTTTAAATTTAAATATTTTCTTTCGTTTTTTTTAGATTTTTTGTTCAAATTGTTATCGATTAAAAAAATAAGGTTTGAAATCAAATATAAACAAAATAAAACAACTAAATCGAAATAAAAAATAAAAATTTTGAACGTTTTGTATAAAAACTATCGTACTGCTTTGCGGTAAACTGTGCATAATTTTATAAATTAGCAAAGTGTAAAGTTATTTTTGCCGAATAATTAATTATTTGTAGGCCAAAATTATGGTGGATCGGCATTTTTGATAGCAGAATATGTTATCCGATCGTTTTTATACAAAAAGTGGCCAAAA
>JAXIUT010000009.1:27068803-27087074 GCA_035586675.1 Eurytoma californica | reverse complement strand
AAAACAAAATAAAAATTAAAGAACAAAATAAATTTTATACCGCTAAGTCAATCAAATTAATAATATTTCATTCATTTAAATAGTTGATGTTAACAAATTTTTACTTTTTTCGAAAAAGTATAGTTTTTGTTAAATTATTAGTATTCGGTATTTTTTAATTTAAAAATGTAATGGTTTTTCATTAATTTGATTGTCCTAGCATTTAGCACAAAACGACAGCGCCTGAGTTTTGAACCTTTAAAGAAACGCAAAAGAACGCAATTATATTTCTAAATAACTAGCCTATCTTAAAAGTACGATCGTCTTAATTTTAAAAGACAGCCGTATTATTATTTCTGATATGTAAAGTGGGCCTAAATAATAAAAAAAAAAAACGAGAGTTTTGATCGTAACTAATATTAGTTTTTAATATCTATATTAGTCGGCAATTTTTTATATCTGCAGTAGTATTGAATGTAAGCTAAAAAGAATTGGTAATTTTGATGCATAACGGCATTACTTGAGCGTATATAGAAATATGACAATTTGATCAAAACCCTCTTATTTAATGGCGAATTATTTTGTGAATCTATTTTAATTAAATTAAAACTTCATCTATTGGAATAAATCACCATTATTTAGTTTACTCTGCGACAATTAAAATTTTGTTTTAATTAGCAAATATGATTAACATCCGTGAAAATTTTATTACTGATTTGCGAGTATGTTTAATGTTAATTCTATACTTGTAGATTGTGAGCTACTGTGTAAATAAGTGTTGGAACGAAATATATTACGTTATTTGATGGCGATGTAATCCCACGATGGCGGCTGTCCTCGAGGAGAGAAAGAGGTCCCACGATGAATTAACATAAAAATGCCCACGTGATTGATCGACTTCAAATTGGTTGAAGTCATAGTTTACATTTGTATTTTTGAATCCTTCTATATTAATCTTTCGTATTTGTATATTGCAGCGCAAGATACGAATATTTGGTTTTCATTGCTATTGTTCAATTACCGAAATAAATCGTCGCTTTGGATCTTGATGAATCTTGAAACATATCTGGATAAGCACTGATATTTAAAATTTGATTTCCTGGTATTGTTTTGGAGTTTTTGCTGTATTATAAAATAACAAAAATTTGGCGTCGGTTTTGAATAAACAAATTCGAATAAGAAATCTTTCCAAAGCCGAGAGCGACGAGATTTTCGGAGACTTATTTTTGAGATCTCTAGTTAGAATTCAGCTGTTGATCGAGGACATTTTGGCTTCAGTAATAATTTAATTATCAATTTAATGTAAGTCAGAAAACTAAGTTACTTGATCTCTGTAAATAAATGACTAATTTGCAACATAATTCAGTGATGCTCTTTGTGCAGTGACGTGTTTTTGGATTCAAATTTTAGTTGATCTTAGAAATTAGTATTCAGGGTTGCGTTTTGATGAAGTTCTTTATCTGAAAACTGTCGTCAAAGCTTTAAGAGTGATTTAGAAATGTTTTTGTGTGTGCTCCAATTGTCATCCTGAGTCCTTGAATTTTCCTTGGTACAAAAGTTGTTGGCTGACTAACTTTCGCCTGTTATTCGATATTTCATGGTAAATTGAAAAAAATAAATGCGAATTGTAAATAATTGTTGTTGATTGTTTCTGTAACAAATTTCAAACTCGTTTTGAGTAGGTAATTTATAGTTTGTTTTTATCTGCAAATTATCTTCGTGAAATGGTGCAGTTTAAAAACGAAGTAAGACGTATGATATTATCAATTGAAAGTTCGATGTCCTTGAAGTGCATGAAAATTGATTTCAGTGAAGACTCGGACGACCAGAATACTGTTTCAAAAAAATATCCCATGCGGCAGTATAAGTAACGCCAAATATTACCTACGCCAACTTTATGTCCGATCAGCAACTTTCCAATTTGTTATAAAAGTATTTATAATTTTCAGATATTTCTTTCGTTGAAGTATCCAATTTTTGATCCGTAATAGTTATTTATGTTTTGGTCTGAAATTAAGCTAGGTATCCTTGAAACCTATTGATGCTGATGAATCCGAGTTATTCATCTATTTTTCTTCTTTTTCAAGTGTGTTTTGTAGTCTCTTGATATTACAGCTGGTCCGTTGCGAATGAAGGTAACTTGGTGCTGCGCCACGAATCATCCGTTCTTCTTTTTGGGGTCCGGTGAATATTGGTATGCTCTGTAAGTGCCTCTCCGTTGATCCTTCGCTCTCAGCAGTGGTGGGGGTTGTTTTGCTGCAGCAATCCCGTCGTCGTGTGTAGGACCTGGAAGGGTGTGAGTGTTAGCAACGAAGCATTACCAAAAGGATAGAGAAAGAAATGTGAATTATGAGAGAGTTGAGAGAGAAAAAGGTAGGCAGCTTAAAAAAGATTAAGAATAAGAAAAAAACTACTATACAAGAAAACTATTGTGCGTCATTGTAATTCGATTTTTGCGTACTTCAATTCTTTGAATTCTCCAGGGGCGAGAAAAGATGAAAAAACATAAATGTCGCCGGATGGGGTCCAAGAAACTGCTATGAAAGCCGCACGCACGGTTTGAAACTAAACGGGTACGTTTTGTATTTTCTTTATGAATGGAGTTTGAATTTCTGCTCTTAAGCTTATGAGAAAAAGAATAGAATGTTTCAAGCGAATGGCTATTGTTTCGAAGAAAAGTCAGGTCCTTTTGCGTGGTTCTGAACTTTTGCAGACTTGTACTAATAGCTATGTAATAAATCGATTTTGTTAATTGCGTTAATTTGCTGATCAATGATTATTTAAATATAAATTAAACTGTTATAATTTATTAGGAATATTATTTTCGTTAGATTCTTTTTGTAGTATATTTTTTTTACTGAATATCAAACCAGATTATGTGATTCTATTTTTATGACTATGGTTTGATAGAGCTATTTTGATCGAAATATTGAATATTACAATTATGATATTTTTGCAGATATTTATTGGCTATATTATTAAATTTTTCATAGTAAAATCTATTATTCATTAAAATACCAACTGTAATTGTCATCAAATATTAATTTTATAACAAAACTATGTAGAGAGATGATATATTTTGGATAATTTTTGATCCTGAAATAGTTTTGATTTATTCCATTTATTCATTTTTTGAGATAGAATAAATAATTTCTTTAATGTGTTATTGATCAAATATTTATAATAAATACAATGAAATACACTTTGCATTATGAACCTTGTGATCATGACTGTAAAATATATAAAATTAATTGTTTTCTATTAATTTATTTTTTTTTTTGCTTGTCTTATTTTGTCTGCATATTAGTAATAATTATTCCATTTTAACTGTTTTTAAGTTTTTGATTAAAGTATTTATAATACTGGATCATACTTTTGTAACATATAAAAAATAATAATTTAGTAACACTTTGAAATAAAAAACGTTATTTTTGTGTACCAACTTTAATTTTGATCAGATTTAAAGATTATTTATAATGATTTTATCACTATTTCACGTATGTATTAACTTAAAAATGTTTTCAAATTTGACGATAACTAAAATTTGTAAATATTTTTTGTGTCCAGGTAGAAACTTTTTCAATTTTATGTAGTTTTAATAACGGTAAGGCAAATTTTGTATTGTTTTATGTTCTTTACAATCTATAGATATATTTTTGAATTTTAACAAATAAACATAATTTTATTTCTGGTCAGACTGGTTCATTGATTCTAAAAATATCAAAATAAAAATAAAATTTCATTCGAAATAAATTTTATTAAACTATTTCCTCTTGTAATGTTGCGATTCTTTTTTAGTCAAATTCATATAATTTTGCATTACTTTTAAATATTGTAATTAAATTGTCAAGTTATGAAATACTTCAGTAATTTGGTTTTGGACAAATCTGCATATTTATACAATCTGAAATTTGTAATTCTGGTCTCTTTCGTAGATAAACAATAAGATTTAAGAAATAAATAAAATACATATTTTTCACTGCAAGGATATCTATTTCCTCCTTTTTAATATAATTTTTTGAAAATAGTAATAACGATAAATAATTTCAAAATTTACATTATATCTTATCAAAGAAATTTTGCATCAAACAAAACCAAACTATTTTTCGTTTGTAAACTAACCAAACTATTTCTTTAGAATTTATTGCGAAACAAAAAAACTTCTTCTTTTGCAGAACTGTATAAATTGCGTATTAATTTTCTATTAATTTGTTCAGTCAGTTATGAAAAAGAAAAAAAAACTGCTGAGATAAGTGAAATTTCCATGCCTTACAGTTTTTCGTTAATTTCAAACTTCAATGGGTCACTTCCTAAAAAAAGGATCGGTTGCGTAAGTGGTGGAATGAAGATTTATGGTCAAATGGTTCGAATTTAAGACTCTGGGAATTCCAGCAGGTCATCTGTTGGCGATCGCGTTTCTTTGTTTCGGAAGAGCAGAAAAGAAAGCTGATCTCTGAATAATCTGTTTTAGAAGAAAACACTTGGTCGAAGTTAAATTAATTTTATTATTGTCACAATATCACGGCTGATTTTGAAAGCTGCTTCATCCAAAAAAGTAAAGTCCAAAAATGTCATCGAAAATAAAAATAAAAACAGCAAAAAAATGTTCTTTTCATGCGTTATCGTGGAGGCCGGTTGGATAAAACAATATTTCAAGATCGCTCGGTATTCGCCCCTATAATTTCACGCGGCTGTCCGAAAGCTTGCAATTCCGATATATACGAGCATATCCCAATTTCTATGCGGTATCGCTCTCTTTCTCTCTTCCTCGTCGCCCCGTCCCCGCTTCCTCTCTCTCAGTCGGTCGCGAGATTAATTTCAGGATTACAAAGTCGCGTGTATCTGCGTCGTGAACGATATCCTGAACGATGGTCAAAAATTAGATTCATTATCGGGAATTATCGCCTGGGTGTTTTCGGTTATCGCTGGCTCGCATATGAATTTCATGGTATGGCCAGAATTCACGGCCGAAAAGAGAGACAGGGAAGTGGGGGCGCGGCGAGGAAGAAGGGTCGGAGAGAATCGGATTTTGTGTACTTGTTGCGCCGTGAATCGTGACAGGTTTATTCGGGATGTGCGTTAATGAGGGGTGCATAAATTGCGCCTCGTGTGTGCGCGCGCAATGGGGGTTGTCACTTCCGGCACTCGGCGGAAGCGGCACTTGTTATCCCGCTCCTCGTCTCTTTTCATCCTCGCGCTCCCTCCCCTCCCGACGCGCGAACCGCTTGACTCATCGCCAAGCGTGGCTTTGTGCTTTCGCCCCTCCGACTCGGAAGTTAACTCGTGCAGTGGAAACGGTCTATTCATAATATTGTGTTTCGAAACGTGACTCCGCCCGGAGTAATTTCAGGTATCAAGATGACCCTCCCTTTTTTTCGTGCTTTTGGAACGAGGCTGCGATGAAGTTTTCTTTTGCGAACAAATATTGTCGTTTGGTTTTTTGATAGGCGGGATAAACCGGTGCGAGCTTCCGCGAGGGCGGGAAAAATGCGCGTGCGCGTGCTTTCTTTTATTTTCCTTCTTTTTGTTGGGTACTTCGACGGATGGTGGGCCGTTTGAATGGAGCTGCGAGCTGATTTCCGTGTCTTTTGACGATATGGTGGAATAGAGGATGCACGCATGATGAAATTTTGGACAAGCAATTTGGCGTTCTATTTTTGGATGCGATGCAATACTAATAGGTAACAATCAGTTCAAAAACAGAATTTCGATGCATTCAACTTTACTAATAAAAAGGTCCATTCGGAGACCCGCGTTCGAAGATTCGAGCAGCTGTTACGGATTTTGAAAAGTTGCTTTTGCGGTTTTACCTTTTGTGTATGTATAAACAAAAACAAGTGGCCAAAGGGGTTTCTTAATTATTACTATGAAACGTTTATGCAGTAACTTTTGAGCAAGCCGGAAATAAAATTTGTTACATTACTGTATTCTTTTGGTGATCATAGCAAAAAACGAAACAAAACAAACGTCAAAAACGGAACGTGCTATTGCAATTTTGTGGGCCAAAATTGTTGTGCCTTCGACATGCGAGTCTCCAATAGATTTTGCACTTGAAAATAATAATACATAACACACAGATGCAGAATGCAATTTGGTAACATAATTTCGGTAACAATCTTTTTTTTCTTCTATTTTTAGTGTCAGGTACAAACAGATGCATGTGTTACTATATACAAATATATCTTACACGGGCAGCAGATACTGTTAATGTACACTATTTTTCTACGTTTGGATTACTTTTTTCATATCACTGATTTTATTATGCTTTGTGATTCAAATGTTTACGGATTACGTGAAACTGATTTTGCGGCTGAACACAATGCAAAACAATTATTATCTACACATAAACACAAAATATAACTATTTTATAGTGATTTTGTACTAATTTTTTTGCGAGGCATTAATATAAATTAAAATCTAAGTTGTACTATAAACATATCTATAAACGCATTCAGAAAATAAATTACGTGTATTAGAAAGAAGTGAGAAGATAGTGACAGACAAGAAAAGTACAGCAAATTTTGATTACAATTTTGATATTAATTTTGACTATTTCAAATGTGGTTATTTTAGTAAGCAAATCAATGATAAAACCAAACATAAAATTTTGACACTTTTTGACGAGGGTCTTAGTGCTTGGATAGAGTAAGGCCTAACGCAATATATCGTGTAAACGATAGACCAAAAAAGCAAAATTTTGAATAGATCGACCGGCGAATCTCGCCGCATGAGTTCCTCTCCGAAAGTAAATAAATATTAGTTAAAATTCGTTTGGTTTGTTTTAATCGATCTCGTACGCGATATTCCTCTTTCACGGGGCCGTGACAATTGAACTCCGCTTAATTTTTATCCCATTCTACCCCGTATAATAGTTCCAGTGGCGGTCGGAAATCGAGTTACCGGTCCAACGAGGCATGAAAATACGAGTAAAAAAAATATATCGGGTCGTTCGCGCCTGCGCGTCTGCGCGCTCCCCGTCCCTCTTTCGCGTGCCTTCTCCGCTAAAACATTATCGTCGATTTCCGTGCTAGCGAAATTCGAGTTAGCGTACGGGCAATGCATTCTCTTTTTTCCTTTTTCACTTCTTTTTTGTTCTCTGTTTCGCGTGCAATCGTGGCCAGGATATACCGAGCGTTTGAGTCAGTGTGCGAGCCCTCGAGTTCCGGATTCCATTTTTCGTCGGCGTTTCGCAAGAAATAAGAATAAATTTGGAAACCCCAGAAATTTACAGACCGAGAGTCGAAAGTGTCCTGTTTAGCTTTTTTAAACAGCGTCCAAAGCGATAAGAACTTCGCGTCATGTCCAAACGACGTACGATTCTCAACGTAATATAATGTGGTTGATGCGTTTGTTTTCGTTTTGCAGAGGGGCGCGCGCGGGCGCGCAACCGGTCGCGAACTCGCGAAAATAAAAAAAAAAATCGGCTATTTTTTTGTCAGCTTCAATGGGAAACGAAAGAGCCGTGTCTATTTAGCGGGACCAAACAAAATTGAGTCTTTCCTCCAACGCGTAACGGCACTGTCAGCGGAAAATTTCGCGAGCGACGAGATTTCCCGGTCGATCACTGGCGAACAGTAGTGCTTGCTACCACTACTTTCAGGCGTCAATTTCGAGTAGTCTATCGGAGCACCAAAACCGTCGGTATCCGCGATAAAACAAAAAACACAGCCGAGAGCTTTGTTTTTTTTTGTGCTTGCATTTTTTGCATTCGAACGAATTTTTTTTTACAAGGCCGAAACGGTACTCACCGGTAGTTTTGTCGATCCCCCTTCTCTCCCAAGGAAAACTCGACGGTGTGTCGGCGGCAGTCTCTCCTTCCTCGGCTATCGGTATCCGTCCTCTGCGATCTGCGACAGAAAATAGGCGTAGGGCGCACTTCCGGTTAGTTTCGTCTGCGGAGCACTGGCTTCATTCTTGTTTGTGGCGGTGTGTGCTCGTAGAGTAGTGGGTGTCGGTTGGATAATTTGCGTTCTTTCGCGTTTGCGAGGTGAAATTTTGATGGAGAGGACGCCGCGGCGCGCCAGCCGCTGGTGGACCGCCGGTGAGCCGCCGCCGGGCCAGCCGGGGCGCCTGCAGGAGCGCTCACGGCTCCAGCCAGCGACTGCCGCCGCTGCGTTCGAGGCTTGCACTGTGACGATTCCAGAGAGGCCCGGCGCTTATATAGGCCCGGAGCACGTGCGAGGCCCGGGGCCGGCTGGTGGGGCGGCTGGTGTGGCGGCAGCCCCGAGAGGGGAGGCCCTGGGAAAATATCGGCCACAATGGGGGCTGCCCAAGCCCCCCTTCGCCCTTCGCGGACCCTCGCCCTCCGCGCGCGTTATACCTGTTCGCCTCCTTTTCCTTTCCTTCTTCTTTCTCTCCTTTCGGGGGACTTTGCGCTACTGTATGGCCATACGCGAGCTGCACACGTGGGGGGACCGGGCTGTAGGGTTCCTGTTGCTCCTTGATACTTGCTATACGATTCGCTTGCGTGATCTTACATTTGCTTGGCTTTTGCATCCAGTTACTTCACCGAGTGTCTTTGATGTAACAAAAATCTTTCAGTCTTATACTCTGAGATAATCATTTATATAACTTTAATTATAAAAATTTCATTATAAAATTTTAAAATTATCATACAAGTGATTAATAAATATTGTTATGATAAGAAGATATAAACTTATTACTTGCACATCGCATATTTTAGCGAAATTAAATTTAACATTTGCACATCGCACTTATTACATTATCGTAACTGAGCAGCAATTGCTTAAGATGACCTCTGCGTTTCTGCCCTCATATTTCCGAATAACCATCCCGCATTTTCAGATTCACCAAATGGCGATGAAAGTCAAAGCAAATTCAATCAATTATTATTAATTAACTCGAAAACGTTATTGCGCCAGCTCAGCATCCCCACCCCGCGCCGGCAAACAAGGAGCATTCGAATTATAGAAGGGCATAGGGGTGCGCGTGTGTGCGGTGGAACGCGTTTTCGAGGGCGAAGGCGCATCCCCTATGGGAATTTCGTCCAGGTGACAGCGCGATGCTCCGTGGCGCACTTCCTTTCTTCCGTTCGGATCTCTCCTCTGCGGGGCTTTTAATCATCGGCACAGGGGTTGCGCCTAGTTCTAACGGCCGCGGAGATTCGTCGCGTATCGATTCGACCTCGCGCTTTTTTTCCTTTGTCTTTCTTATGGAAATCTTTCGCCGCCTTGCGATCCGCTCCTTGCAAAAATAATGGCAACATACGGCATTAATGTTCCTCTACTCGCTTTTAAACAGTTTTTAAAGTACCACCGAGTTAAAGCGGTCGATTAACCCGAGCTCTTTAACTAATTGCTCTCGACGTCAACGATTCTCGATAATCGAGCCAAAACAAACATCGGCCAGTTGGCTTTCAACTCGTAGTGAGATTCAGGTACGCCGGTCTCCCGGAGGGTAGCAATAACCATTTCGCCGACGATTTTTTTTCATTCCGTCGCGCATAAAACAAGAGACCGCGACTCCGTGGCCAAGGAGGTGGGGAGGCAAGGAGCCGAGGCACGCGCGCGGATCCGCACCCCAAAAGGCCGGCTGGCCGTTATACGGGGGCACGCGATTCTCATGGACCGTTTGCCGCTGAACTTCCTCCCCTCGTTCTTCCGCTCCGCTCTTTCTTCCCCACCGGCGTCTTTTGCGCTCACCTCGAGGCGGCACGCGTACGCGCGTGCTACCGAGCCGTGACGATTTTTACCCGTGGGTTCTTTCGTATTCACGCCGTTTTTCGGCCGCTCGCCGGGCGTCCTGGAAGAAGGAAAATTATGCATCCGCGCCCACGGGACGTAACGAGGTGGGTACACCCCGGACGCCCGAGAAGGGATTGGATAACGATTCTTCGGGTATTTTAGAATTTTTTTTCAATATAGCGCCCCGTTGGCGAGGCTGCATATGAATTAGCTCGAGTCGGTTAGGAGAACTACGGTCATTGATGCGCTGAATATTTGCCCATGGAAAAAAGGTTTGTATAATTTTCTTCCTTTCTGTTTGCTTATTTCAAAGTTAAATAGTGCTCGCGGCCTAAGACCGATGAATATTTCCAACTCGAAGGAAAAAAACTGAAGTGTTCTTGATGCACATGTACTTATTACGAGTGGAAGAAAGTCTTTGTCATGCGGGAAATTTATGGAAATCAATAGTTCTCTTTACCCTCGAAATTAAAATTCATTATTTAAAAAAGAAATCGACAATATAAAATCTAAAGAAATTTTAAAAGACAATATAAAATGTATTCAAACTGACCCCCAAGGAAATTAAAATTCGAGCGACGACCGAACAACGGCGTTCTTAATCCCAACGTAACTCGAAATAAATCCGTCAGTTTTATTTTTCGAAAAACGGCGAAAAAAAATACCAGCCCCTTGTCGACCTCGTGCTCCGCATCTCTTTCTTTTGTGATGCGGACTCGCCGCGTAACAAGTCGTTGCCGCATTGTCGTCGAGGAGCCCGCTGCTCCCCTGGGGGAAAAGCCAACGAACTTGCCCGTAAGGAAAATCGCGCGAACGCACGCACAATGCGATGGATAAGAAAAGGTGGCATCTATCGCGAACGCGTGCGCGATCTTGCACAGCTGCTCCGTCCGCAGGACTGCGTGCCCGATCGATTTTTTTAACTGTCAGTTGCGCTCCGCAATCTTTATGGCTAATAGAGTTTAAATGGCTTTTTTTCCTTGTGCACTACAAGTGTGAGGTTATTTTTTTCATTTGAAAAAAAAGTTTTTTTTGTAATTTGAAAAAAAAGGAATCGTGTTTTGAATTGTATTACCGTGTGCATTGGATCATTGACGTTATATAATGAAGAAATGAAGATATTGTACCATATTTTTAAAATAATATGAAAGCAATTGTTTTTATTTAGAAATTGTTATTTATTTAATAAAAGAAATTTTTTTATTAATTAAAATTTTAAAAATAATAGATATCTAACGGTAAGTTAAGTGCGGCGATAAAAATGGAGTATAAATTACACTTTCTAGACTTAGGGCCGCGGTGCGGTAGAAAAGAACTACAGAGCGGGATCCTCTTCGATTATAGTTCCCGTCGGGTTTGGGTTTCCCAAATAATAAATTTTAGACTTACAGGGCCGTGGAGTAGGCGGTTCCACGACCGGTTTCACGAAAAATACGAGTCGCAGGTCTTTTTTCTCGACACTTGATGCTATTAAAGGATCAACGAGTAAAAATCCCACGTTTCTTACGACATAAACATTTCTCCTGCGGACCTGCGACGCTTAGAACGAAACAGGTTGCAGGTAACTCGGATCTCGGGGTTTAATTGGGAGGAAAAAAAGTTCATCGCCTCCGATCTTCCCTCAAATCGAAGTCATAAAAAGAAGTGTCACGCCGACTTTTCCAGGACGTCAGTCAGGAATTTCAGCTATCGTCCGGAGTCCAGCCTCCCGCGTAAACTAAATACGTGCGAACCGTAACGCAGGCTGGTTACATGATAAATGGAACCGCGGGTTTCAGCCGCCGCGTGATTTACCGCCCGGTTGCATATGCATCGCGCGCGCGTGCGCCTTTTTATTGCCGCGGTCCGTAAAAAAGTTCGGAAGAAGTAAGGGCGCGACGTGTGTGCGTGGCGCGCTCGGCGAAAATCGTAAAGGTGAATAATTCCGCGGCCCACCACCGGTGCGCTCTCGTAAAAGAATCGTAAAAAATTAAAGTTTCTGCGTATGCGGCTCCTCCGAGACGCGCTGTACGTGCGCCGACGTCGCGCGACCGCCGATTGTTTTGGGTTTGAGAAGGCACCCTTTTTTTATGGAATCTATGCCCGGTGACCGCCGAGTAAATAGCTTTTCCTTTGTTGCCGATTTACGAACGGTGGCTCGCTATTTTTATTTCGACGTTTTACATTCGTTTTATTCAAATTGTAATACGTATTTCGCCTAGAATATAAATGATGATCACGTGTAAGAGAAGAATAGCTAGCCTACTATTGATAAATTGTGAAAATTTTCTTTTTAACTATTTTCATTTTTTAATAAGGCTACTAACATTCTTTTTAACAAAAGATGCAAATAATTTACATTTAAAAATGACAACAAAAATAAAAAATAGAATGTAAACTCTTTCACTCACGAAGATCCGAGCATAAAAATAGGAGGTAATCTTTCACAGGGACTATTGTGGCTCAAGACACATAATACGCATAACGGCTCGGTGGCGGAAGATTAGCATAATATCGTTCGATATAAAACCGTTCGGAGCGCGGACTGGTTGTGCCGGTTCGCTGCGGCGGGGAAGACGCTCGCTGCGAAAAAAAAAAGTCCCAAACGTTATCTGCGTGAGCGCATTCCGCCAAACGTCCGAATGATGCTTGGTATAATGAGCGAAACCAGTAGTGACCTAACGACTGTGGGCAGCCTTGCGAGATCCGAGGCAGGGCAGTCGTTTTTCCCCGACCGCGATGCGTCTTCTTTCGCTGCACGATTTCGCCGCTCTCGCAGCTGGAGCGGAAACTTCCGACGAGGGGTGGCTGCTTGTTGCGCAGTTCGTTTCTCGGTTTAATGTTATTTTACCGGTCGTTTAGTTACACGTTTCTAAGTGCCGTTTGCTTTTTGAATTAAAAATCTTCATTCTAGGTGTTACAATTGTCGTTTGTTTTATGGATTAAATATAACTCGATATTTCTAAAAGTGAGTATTATTTTCATTAACTTGGAATACCGCTTATTAAACATAAATTTTATATTTACACTAAAATAAGTAATACAAAATTGTTTTATTTGAAAAATCCTATTGAACCGAAAAATTAAATTTCACGTTTGTAATGGTAAAGAAACTGAGGTACTGAACTGCCCCAAATGATCATTTAAAATTGTTTTATGCTTTATCAGAAAATTTTTAGTATAAATTTATTTAAATTTCCATGGTTTGAATTCTATATTTGTACTTTTATTTTTTCTCTACATTTGTACGTTTTTGCTTGTACATTTAAAATTGTGCTTTGTTTATTTTTCTTTGGTGTATTTGTATACATTTTGCAAATAAATAACAAAAAATAAATTCAACATCATTTTATTAAGTAGCTCAATCGTAAGAAGTCCAATTTATAGCTAAAAATAAAAATCTATACACAACTTGGGAGTCCTTTAATTAATATATTTTTTCACCGAGCCCTAAGTATGTTCAATAAATTCAACGGAAGTTTGCATGAGATTAAAAAAAGGAGAATTAAATAAACGGCCCTTATAGGTACTTTTACATGGCGTGTCTGGATGCCTGCAGCGGTTGGGAGGAGGACGCTGCAGATAAGATACGGCCGCTTGGGAGAGGACGACGGCGTTTTTCGGATTTTTATCTGGTGGATAACGCGCTGCATTTACGAGCTTCTACGCTCGAGCGTGCCAAAGAGTTTCTCGCTGATAGCATTACTGACCCTCCGGGAGTACTTTTTCTTGTATTTCTCCGTGTTTACGGTGACGCGACGGTTAGGCTTTATTGGCTGTTGGAGAACAATCTCGAATGATAAAGGGAACGTCTCATGGTCGTGTGAATTTTCGACGCCACTCATACGTCTGACTCGATAGTAATATCAAAAACTGTTTCGTAAATTCATTCCAAACAAACTAAATCGATACTGTACATTAGTATCTTCGTTGAGCTATAAATCTTGCATTTTTTTACCCAAAAGTTCACGTAAATCTTACAGCGCCGAAAGAAACCCTCCACTTAATAGACTGTATCTTCCCCATCACCAGCGCTAAACACATCATCAGCTGTCAAGGCGACAATATCTCACGGCGTCGCTACAAAGCGCAATTATTATCAATCTCTGGGCGCACGTGACCGGCATACTAGCCGCACGTAAGCGAAAAAAGGGAAGCGCTTTGTGTACACCTACCAGCAGCTCGAAAGTCGACGAAAATTGATTTTTAGATAACGGAGGCTCACGGGAGCAGTAGTAGCGGACGTTTAAGTGAAACGAAAAAAAAAGAAAGAGGGAGTCGGGTGAATCAGACTGGGGCATGCGGGCTGACGATCGCGAGGCCTTAAGTGCCGGCGCGGGCCTGATAATTGGTTAATGACTCCTTTCCGCGCACCCCCGCCCGCGTCGCGCCACATGCGAACCCTCGAGTTTCGCCCCCGCGTTGCCGCTCGTCACGCTCTTCCGGAGTTACTTCGACGCGTTAAATCGTCGCATCCTTCGCTCTCGAACGGTGGCTGTTTCTTTCTTTCCGAGTTTTAGCGATCTATTTTTCGAAAATTTTAAACACTCGGATCGCTGAAGGCAGTTAAACTGGATGACGTGGCAGTGCCTTTTCTGTTCAAATATTTTCTTAAAGATACGTAAGTTAAAAAAGCATCGTTATCAAGATATTGTAGGGGAGTCGAGCGCGTTATCTCGAAACCAGCATCTCGAAACATCCGAAAACCTGTTTAAAGCCGATAAATATCGAAATAAAACCTTTTTTTCGGACCAATAAAGCTTTGAAGTCGCTGCCAGATAAAAGATCAGCTTGGAAAAAGTTTGCGATAAATAATAATGCCGCGTAAAATGTATACGAGACATTATTTTCTCTTTCACCGCGACTCACCGTGGACATAAATGAATATATACCGCAAGCGGGAGTAAACAGCGTCATCCAATTCTCGCTTTAATTATCAAAACGGGGATAACAAGGCTTCCATAATGGAGACTAATTATGCAAAGGAAGCACTGAGGTTATTTCAGTCCGCAGGAGAGAGAGACGTCTTCTGTCTGTTGGCGTTTCCACGTGCACAAAGTCCCCCCCGACTTCAGCCAGGCAAGAGACTCCGGGCATTAGCTAAGAGCTCGTGTTTACCCGGCGTCGAGCACACGCCCACGCGGTACGAAACACTGCAAACAATCTTTTTACCGTAATTCAACCACTTCGTTTTCGTCGAGCCTGGACGTCGTGCACGCGGAGCTGCACGCAGAACGTACCCTACGCGGTAAAAGTGCATCGGACTCCGAATTCTGCAGCTCGATTTCGAGTGCTGGAACAACAGCGCCCGTTTAAATTAATCCCGGACGCGCGCTTTTGGAGTGCCGCAATCCGAGCTCGGGATTCGAAAAACCGAGGGGAGAAAAATCACGGGGGGAGAGGGCGAGCAGCATGTGCAAGCGGGAAGCTGCGGCGACTGTGCTGGAATTTTCACGTCCCCCGTTTTCCCACGTGCGCCGCACCGGCAGGTTGACGCCGAGCACGCGTCAGCGAGCTCGCCAGCGCGGCGGCCCACGCCGCGAGATGAAAAATCGCGGAAAACAGATTTTTTTTTACTGACGCGCGCCACGCTTGGAGCAAGGAGGAAATTTATCAGCTGATGGATGCTTTATTGAAATAATCTCACTGAAGCGTAGTAACTTGTTCTTTGTGTCACATGTTTTTTTACTTAAGTTTTTTTCATCTCCATCGGCAAAAGTAATTTGAATCCAAAGAATCTATAATTTGTCAGTGCTGCGAAGATAAAAATTAATGATTCGTGAAATTTATAAATTAATTTGAAAGATTTTTTAAAAATATTTTTTCAGATATTTATAAAGTAATCTTTCTAAATACAATATTCATTCACCGTTGAAAATGAAATGTAAGTTTTAAATGTAACCACTGAAAATATAATTTGCATTCATCAATAGTCTCTTGCAGCTCTTGAAGAACGAGCTCATTAAAAAAGGTAAATGAAAAAAGGCGCCACGCTTAGAAAAGCCAAACATAGGTCTTCCCCAAAAGCGAGGTAATGATCGCGCCCCCGGGGCGTCTGGAAAGGCCCGCGCCCAAGGGGTAACGCCGCGCGTCTCCGGCTATTCCCGAAAAAAGTCGGGGCAAGGCGCGCGGGGGCTCGTAAATCGCCGGCGGCGCTCCTCCCGAGGCCATCGACTCCGCCGCCTTTTGTGCCGCGTCGGCGTCTTCGACCCGTGCGTCGGGCCCTTCGCGCGGCTTTTCCAACGAGGTCCCCCCGCGCGCGCGCACGCGTTCGCTCGCGCCGGGCCCCTTTTACCGGGGGCCTCTCCTCGCTCATTGTTCGCCTCTAGGACGCATTGTCGACTTTTCGTTGCCGCGGCCTGACCTCTCCCCCGACGCCCTTGCGCCTCGGGGGTGCGACGCTTTCGAGAAATCGATAGGCGACGCTATGGAAATTAACATTTTCTTACAATGGGCGCGCTTTCGCGATGAAGAATTGCATTGGCTTGGGTCGTTTGGAATATTCTTTACTTTGCAGTTTTTAATACATTTCTTAATTTTATTATAATTTCATTTAAATGTGAGTGTATAACAGACATATTGTAGGTAAATTTTTTATTTTAATAATGCGTATTTATTTTTTAATTAATGTTGAAATTATATTTTAATTAAAATTTATTTCAAAATACAAACTCATCGCTTGAAAGATACGTTTTGCTATTCTGGAAGCGCTAAAAGGATTCTCCAGGGGATGATTCAGCAAATCCCCGATCAGATCTCGGACGCGCTTAGCAAATCTTCTTAGAACTAAACTGAAAGTCACGTGTTAAATGCGTATATGAATTGTGTTTTATTCAGACATATAAAAATAAATTTTTTTTCCTATAAACATAAGATTCAATTTTTGAGAATTGTTAATAACGGTTGCAAAAACATTAGACAACAAAAAAACTAGTCTTCGAAGAAAATCTTCTAAATTTCGAGCTCCTTTAAATCGATAGTTTCCAACAAAAAAAAGCAGTAGCATAACTGGCGCCCCCGAAGAAAGCGACGAAGTCATCGTCTCGAGCGAAATTGAAAGAAGAAAAAAGCCATCTTCCCCCGTGCGCACGTGCGTGCAAAGTGGGGGCCCGTGGGCACCCTTACGCGTAAGGCCCGCACCCTCTCCGCGCGGATTTCTCTCTTTCTCTCCCCGAACGCATCTGCCCCGAGTTCTCACGCGCGCGCGCGGGCCCCGCAGCCGGCCCGCTAGGAGCTCGCGCCGTCTTCCTTCCTCCTTTTCGGGGCTTCGCGCGCGCGTCTGCACGCGCCGCATAAACGTAACGCGCACCTCTGCGTATTTGCGCAGATGCTCGGGGCCTCAACGTTCGCCCATGTTTTCGCCAGGCGGACGACGGGGAACCAGCCGGATTGCCGCGCGATATCGATTCGGACGACGCGATTGTTTGGGTTATTGTGACGTTTCTTCCGAGAGCCTCCTTAATCCTCTTGCCTATTTTTAAGGGCCGATGAGCCGCGGATCTGATTTTTCGGTCACGGGTGCGTAAGAAGGTTATCGCGTTGCGGCAAACAGCTTTTTCACGCGATAACGGGATTTCTTTTCCCTTTGAGATATTTTATTTTGGTTGCTTGTCGATGATATTTTGTGTATACTGTCGCCTTAAAGAAAAATTTAGATGACTCGCATACTGATATATTTATTTAACATATTAACTTTGAGATTATTACAAAAACATTATATTATGCAAGTAATTTTGTCTGCAAAAACACAGGAATAAATGAATACACCAGTATCCATGAGAAAAATATCAAAATTTTGTTTCAGAAATGATTGCAAAATTTAAATGAAGACATACTAGGCAGCCACTCTGAAATTAATACGAGAAAACCCAGTTGTTGCGTCACGCGCGTCGTCGGAGTCGCGATCGATTTTCGTGTACAATAATCGAATTCAATCCACTTGGTCAGTCGCCTGTATCGAGTGACCGCATCTCTCGCGAACGTCGAGGCTGAAAGAAAAAAGATATTCCCGCTCTCGTTCTCACAAAAGCACATCATCTCGTCATCCGATACGAGGTGCATAAAAAACGCCTGCAGGGCTCACGCCGAGAGGATCTCGAGGCGAGCGGATCGAATGAGGGAGGGAGCCGTAAAAAAAGAAGGATCGAAGGGATCGAGGAGGAGAGCCTCGGGAGCAGAAGCGCCGAGATCTGGACTGCCGATACGCGGGTGACTCGCATGTGTGCGCCCCGCCCGGGTATTCCCTCCCTTTTCTGCAACGTGTCCTCGAGGGCCCGAGCTAGTGCACGTGTTCCGAGCGATCCCGAAGGCCGATTTTTTGGAGCCTCACAAAGTTTCTATTTTTAGGGCTTGTTCTCAGTCTTTAATGCGGCGGTTCTCAAAATTAACCTGTTAAGTGTATTTTGTTTCCTCGTTACTTTCTTCATTTTTTTTTTCTACTATTAGGTGATTATTACAAATTATAATCATTGATAGGTAAAGAAAAATAACAAGATCATTTTGCACAAAAGATATATACTTTATCCATGTTGTTTCTATCACTCATTTTTGGTATTTTAGTGGGTTGATGTCGAAATAATGAGTACAATGCAAAGTTAGTATTAACTATT
>JAXIUT010000009.1:27050681-27068703 GCA_035586675.1 Eurytoma californica | reverse complement strand
AAAAATTGCTACTAGTTTAGTAAAAATTGCTACGAGTTTAGTAAACATCGTTACTAGGTCGAGTAGGTCGCCCTCTTGCGAAAAAAATAGTAATTTTTCCTAAACTATTTTCTCAGTGTACTTGTGAAAGTAAAATTACTTTTAACTGCATACGATAAAAATCAAATACAATAATTGCCTTGGAGATGTAAAATAAGCACACTACCCATATTTTAAGACATTTCAATGTGCAAGCTACACAAGCAGGTGAAAATTTCAAATAAATTCATTATCTCACCTGTCATCGTAAGCAGGTGGTGGTGGTCTACGATAGATGTTCCTGTCGTAGGGGTCGTATCGACCGTCGTATCTTACCGGGTCGTACCGACCGTAGTTCCGATTGGCGTTGTATCGGTCATGACGGGGCGGGCCGTACTCGTCGTAGGGTTTCTTAGGAGGCCCGTATCTCTCGTTATAGCGCTCGTCGTAGGGATAGCGTGAATCCAGATTGTCATAGCCATTTCCTCGGTCGTTATAGCCTCGGTCATAGGGCCGGTCTATCAGTGGTCGATCGACCGGCCGTTCGGCAGGTCGATCGGCGAGAGGTCGCGGTAGTCCCGGGTCTACCAGAGGTCGGTCCACTGGCTGCCGGTCTACCGGTCGCCCGTAGTAGGGATCCCGGTCATAAGCGAGATTAGGATCGCTGTATCTGTTGGGGTAGCCAGCTGGTCGGAACAGTTCGTTTCGGCCGTGCGGGTCGTACCGGTCACCGTAGTCGTAGGCCGGTGCTCGAGCGCGGTCGTTGTAGTAATCGTCGTTGTAGTACCGATTGCGGTACCTGCGATCATCGTACTCTTCGTCGTAATAGTCATATTTGCCCCTCTGTCTCCACCTTCCTGGGTAGGGTCTGTCGATGAAATTTTTAATTATAATCATTCAAGAAGCAATTAAACTAAGAGTGCATCAAAATTTGTTCGCAAACTGAACCTCTCTAGTTTTAAACAAAAAATTCTACATTTACTTGTTCCAACAATGAAAAGCAATCAATATTTTTGTCACCGAAGTAGCGCCGATAAAACAGGCACTGCATATTTCGCAATAATTCGTGAATCTCCCAGTCAAATCGTAAAACGAATGTATCACCGGCCTCGCGAGCCCGCAATAAATTTTCCGAGGGAAAAAAGAAAAAAGAAATAATCTTTCGTGCATCGGGATTGTAGCTTCGGCGCGTCGGGGGCATAACTCACTCTCGGTCGGCGGCTGGGACGGCGGCTTTGTTGGGGTCGCAGGTGATGCAGCGCGACTCGAAGTACGCGGAGTCGCGGGACTCGTAGGGGTCGGCTCTGGCCGCGGCCACCGGTGCCTCCTCGCCGTATCTCGTCGCCGAGCCACCGGCGTTGTAGTAGTGTTCGGATCGAGCCTGCCGGAACAGCGTGCCCAGCGTGGCCGCCGCGGCCGATGGCTGCGTCGGCGTCGTCACCTCCTGCTGCGCCTCCTCGTGAGCATCCTCGTCGTCCTCCGCGGCCACCCACGTCCCTTGCAGAGCGAGCAGCGCCAGCAGTAGCGCTGTCCTCTGGAGAATCTGCAATTGAGATTTTATTATTTTAAATTATTAAAATAAACAGTAACTTCCCTTTTATCTTAAAACACATTTACAGAATTTCCGATTGTAAAAGGTAATTTTTTTAAATGATTTTTTTTTGTTTAATAGTACGAACGAGTGGCATTAAAATCTGAAAGGCGCAATTTCGCACTTGATAATCAAAATTTCCTTCGTCCACATCGATTCACCGAACCCATCTAGTGAAATCCAGTTAACAAGCGTTTCCCCGGCGTAAGACCCGCTCGTTCCCGGCTCTCGAATAAAAAGCATCTGCTCCTGGGTGCTGGAAACGAAATTAGCCGAAAATTTTCAGCTCCGTGCAGACGGGCAGCGGCCGCGCGGCCTCGGGAAAATTGGATAGCCGGTGTCCGAGGCGCGCAGCGAGCAAGTGCCGCAGCAGATTGGAGCCGAGCGGATCCGTTAATAGACGCGTAAGTGGATTGACCCGGCGCAAGTTGGCCCGATCCGCGGGTTAACTTCACTCGGAAATCGCCGAATTAATTCGACGCTCCTGAAATCCTTACCCTGCCCGTTATTTACGGCCATTTCCATAATTGGTCCCCATTAATTCGCGCGAATAATGCACTGGCTGTGTAAACAAGCGGACGCGAGAATATGTACAGTTGCAGGGGCAGCCCTTCCATTGCGAGTCGCCGCGTGCTTTGCTTTGTGGGGGTTGGAGGGTGGAGGTAATTTACGAGAGACTTTATAGACCCTTTTAATCAATTAGATTTATATCGCTAATATAAATACCCATAGCTCTTTAATCGATTTTTAAAGGAACTTTAAAAGTGACATTTATATAAAGTAAAATCCTTTTTTTGATCGCGGATAAAGTGGAATGGAAAAAGCTTGTCTCCTTTTGCATAGAGAGTCATATCACTTTTGCACAGCTCAGTGAGCGCGCAAGAAGACGCGCCCTGTCTCTGCCGCTCTCGGAAAAATCGACGTGGCTAAAGGCACGCGGCTCCCCCTTCGAGCCTCGATAAGCGCCCGCCTGTGCACACAGAAATCGAATGCATCGGTACACTCCGAGCGCGAATTCACGGTAAAAAATCGCTCCGAAAAGTAAGGAACGTCGATGAAAACGCACTTAAACTACATCCTTAAATTCAGCGCTCATCTCCCCGCGCTTCCGGCTTATTTGTCTGGCGCAAGTGGTACGTGTCCCGGACTAATAAGACAAAGTGGCCGGGCGCGGAATTCGAAATGCCGGCGCCGGCGAAAAATTGCGAGGATAAATCTACCGAACGGCTTTCACTGCCGTTAACAGAGGAGCCGTTTCGCAGCGGTTCCAGCTCGAAACACCGTGCGCCGCGGCAAAAAGCGCAACGTGCACTGGAGTGCTCGCCGGTAGAAATACTTATACGGCGCTCAATTTTCCGCGGGGGAGGAGAGAAGGAGATAAAAAAATAAACAATGGGATTATTGTCCGAACTGACAATGCGCGGGCATTTTATTACAGAAGCGAGTGTTTTTCATTCTTTCCGAGTAAAAAGCGATAAATTCTTTTTTATTTCGATGAAAAAAAATAGAGATTACTTCATATTGGTAAATAACATTTGTTGCAGGCTACTTGCTGCGCAGCTCGTTGAAATATTGTTCGGAAGTATTTTGCAGTTACTGCTCATATTTTTTAACGGGGATGTACGTGCAGATTCGGTGGGGGGAAATTCGGTGGTATTGTCAAATAGAAACTTTTTTAAAATTAAATTCAATTCGCGTTGTTTTAATGAAAACGATTTTGTACTAAATAAATTCTATTAACTAATTTTCTATGCAAGAATGCAGTCATTTGCTTTCGCAGACATTCAAATTTTTCGACATTTTTCTTTATATCAGCAGATTTGGTCATTTGCGATTAAATTACATCGATAATGCCATTAAATTGCATTGATAATGCGATTAAACCATAAAGCAAGCGATTATACAAATCAGATATTCATTTTGAGCACTTAGGCATTACAATAATTCTATTATTTTATCATTATGAATTATATTTTCGTACTGATGCAAATTTTCTTCTCTAAATTTATCTCGGAAATATAACTATGATTGAAATAATTATCCTTTTTTTCGTAATATTAAGAAAAATTGAAATTTTTCCAGATCAATTATTAACAACGTCAAGGAAAATCATTTCTCTTTGTGAACAATTCTGAAAATTCATCTGATTGAAAATCCACAAATCTGCGCAATGATGAAAGTTCCATCAGCATACTCATCCTCCTACTGTGACGAAATAATGCATAATGCATAAACGGAAGCACATTCCCATCGCCGGAATAACGTGGCTCAAGACGGCCGGTCGCGCGCACCACTGCTCAATTGTCTCGCGGTAGCTAATGACCGTTCAACTGTCCATCAGCGATCGACCTACGTGCTTTATGCATCGGAATTCAAGAATAGATGGCCGCAATAAATTACGAACGTATTCGTCTGGTACACCGCCAAATCAATTTTATTCGTCAAAATGATTGATCTAATATTTTCAGAAATTTAAAAAATCAATACTGCCTATGCGTGATTGACATTTATTAAATAATTAGAGTTGCAAGACTTCTATTAAAAACTTTGACTTTAGTAAAATTATTTAAAATTACAAAGAAAGTTAATAAAAAATATACCCGTTAAACAATATATTATTATAATAGCCCTACTCGCAGTAAACAAATTACGCAGCTCAAAGAAATAAAGCAACAACGTAAACTGCAGCAATCCATACTAAGTAGAGGCTCTTTGCAGGAAGCAGCCTTCACTTTCTTACCGCATCTGCATAAAAAATTAATGAAGTCACTTAGGTAGTCGGAGGCGGCGGGAGTGGCCTCGAATAAATCAATTTCCCAGATAATCCGCCGACGCCCCGGCGTTCAATCTCGGCGGGTGCGGCCTTCCGAAATCCCGCGGCGAATTAATAAAAAGGGAAGAGATTAAAACGGCGGGCGCACAAAGGGGGCCGGCGGACGGGAAGGGACAGCCTCTGCTTTCCTTTCATTTCCGAGGAGCGCGCGCGCGGTATTTTCCGCAGCGGCCGGCGCGGCCGGGCGCTCCTCCCTCCGCGCCGGCGAATTTTAAATGTAAATGCCGGGGCGAGATGTAATTTCGCGCGATCGAGTTTGCCGCCGACGTTGCGAGATCGCGCGTCGGAATATTTCCGGCGCGCGCGCGCCGCAGGGACGGAGGGGGGCGTAACGAGGCGCGCGGGAAACGTGAATCATCGCGCGCGCCCTTTATTTCGTTAATTACGCCCGCCTTACATCTGTCCTAATTTACATGGCTCTTGCAATTTGATAAAGAGATTAGCCGATTGCGCAGCGCGCTGCCGTGAGAGCCCTGCATTTTAATACATGAATTCCACTTTACTTTTTGCTTTCAACGAACAATTTTTATGCGTGATTTTTACGGCGCGCACGGCAGATTATTATGCTTGATCTCTGCAAAAGGATTTAATTACGCGAAGGAGGCCGTCATGAATATTTCAAAATTTTCATTATTTCAGCGTACTATTGCTGAGCTTTGATTTTCAATTACGTAGATAATTACAAGTAGGCAATTAATCGGTCCTTAAAATTGAAACTGATTATTAACAGAAAATTTAATTAGCTTTATTTTTGTTTAGCCCGATTAATCACAGGATTTAATCAATTAGTCATAATTTAATTACCGACTCGAATAAAATATGGTCAATCTAGTTAAAATTTGCAAAAGCAGCAAATTATGCAACCGAGGCACGCGAAATTAAGATTTGAAGAAACGCCTCCGGATCCAGCATTGACCCGCCGGCGTGGAAGATTTCGCGCGGGGAAGACGCAACAATGTGTGACGAAATGCGCGGCTGTAGGTCGGGGGAGGAATTCCGCGGCGCGATATCTTTCGCTTGGCTAGTTCTCCTTCCTCCGCTTCCTTTTATTTTTCGAGGCGCGCGCCCACATCGGGTTATTTGAATTTAAATGAAAAAAATCTGAAATTCAACGGTCGCTGCGCGCGAACGCGACGGATGCGCTGAAAGGGTATCGCGGAAAATATGCCGGCCGCCGACGCCACCCGCGAAAATACATAATCATGTATTTTTTATGACCGATGAATATACCGGGGTGTGCAAGGACGGAAAAATTTATGGCGCTGATTTTTTTTTTTTCTTTTTTTTTTATGAAAAGGGCGCCGAGAGCCATGTTTACACGTTTGCCGTGCGACTGCATATTCTGGAGTAGTAATTGATTAAATTAAAAGTCTGCTGAATAATTTCAAGTGAAAGAGCGCGCGAGGCGTGTAGTTATGCAATCATGAATCGAGCGGCCTTTTTTCACGGGGAGCCTTTTGATTTGGTTGCAAGGCCGTTTTTCTTTCACGGAATGTAATATTTGAATTATACTCATGGGAAAGATTTCGCGGCTGCGTTGTTCAGAGCGTAAAAAGGGTAAGTCAGCGTCAATCAAATTCGTATTTTATTTAAATTTCTATCGTGAATTTAGGTCGGTAAAAAATGTTGAAAATTGAAAAATTATTTTATACTCGGCACCCTTAAAAAATCTACTATAAAATATAAACCCTAAAACTTGATGCAGCTGGTTTGTTTTTTAAAATTTACATTTTTTATAATAAATAAAATAGTACTATATTTTATGTTTCATAAATTTTCTGATGAGCGCGACACGGAAGAAAATAAATTGGTTGTCGTAAAAAAGTTTAATTAAACCTTTACATTTTTATAAGTAATTATTTTCCCTTTTATTATTATTATGTAACGCAAATTTCGTTTTACGCCAGAAAAAAATTTATTCCATAAGCGGCATTGCGGTGCCTTGGAAAATAAATTTTCTCATTTTCAGAAAAAAAGAAAAACTATCACACGGTCATCAAGATAAACACTGGCGATAGTTGACGATCGATCGCTGGTTGCATCAGTTCCTCTTTCTCAGTACAAGCACGCGATGCTCTCGCCCGGGACGTCGTTAATGCTCATCGCGCCAGTGATCACTCAGAATGAACAGATTCAAGGCCCGCAGTCCCGTGGACTTTTACTCGTTGATTATTTTTTTTTTTTTTTTTTCGAGACTCTTGCCGCCTTTGTTGGGAGTCAGCGGTTGCGCTTTTACGAGCGATGGACTTCCCGTCTCCGTAGAGAGGGTTTACGTACCTTTTTTCCTCGTTACGCGCGCACGTATGCGCGCTCGTTGCGGAAGCTCTTGTGTGTCTTTGTTGGAAGCTCCATCTCGACGTCGTTAGTATTCAAAATTCCAGACTGTACACTTTTATAGCATATTTCTCGTCGAAGGTTTGTTTTAACGTTGAATCCTTTGGGGACGGAGGAAAACGGTCAAGTCGAAATTTTGTTTACCTGCTGCGTCGTATATCATTTTATTCATTTAACTGGGATAATTGATATTGCGATGAATCACGAAGTGTTTAAATTTAATTAATAATGCTCGACTGACACTGTGTCAATGTGCAAACTTTTTCGACTGTACAAGTTGTTACATTTTGTTTGCATTTAATTTGCAAAGTGTATTAATCATGAAATTTGTGATATTTAACGTTTGTTAACGGTACATATGTTTTTAAATGCCACATAATTTATTTAGTTTAATAAGTAGGATTAGCACGGTCCACGATGCCGTAAAATATCACGTTTACGTTAAATACGTTTGAAATGGCGAAACATTCTCCAAATTTTTTAATGCTCCAGTAGATAATAAGGTAACTCGAACAATAACTACTTCCGGTTCCTGCAAAATAGTCTATTGTATAACATCACAACGAAAAATGAAAATGAGTCAATGAAGATGTTATAACCGCCTTCGATAAAAACTGCTGTATGATGTCATCGAAAAAAACGTAATTATAATTGCGCAAAAAAAAAAAAAATTAATTCCACCTTGATTACTTTTTAATTATAAAAGAACAGGCAAGTTGATAAAGTAAGTTCTGGAGTAAACAAGCAAAAAATCGAAAATGACTCTTTCCGAAGTTCCAGTCGCGCCAAACGGCTTATAGGGCAAAAGCAAGAAGCGTTCTTGAGCTAACTATCGGTCCCGGCTCTTCGGAATTTCCTCCTCCATTAATTATCTCGCCACGCGTTGCCCGGGCGCCTATCTTGACCTCCTCTTTTTTTCCGAAGCAACAAACAATGAGGCGAGACGGGAGGAGCGGAGATAGGGCGCGCCAGTGTCATTGCGTCCTCCGGCCGTAAAGTCGAGTTTAAAGGCCGGATTAGACGCGGAATTTTCTCCGGTCGCCGCCTTGGAGATAGCGGCTGTCCGAGCGCGAGCCCCTAACGAGGATAAGCCGGCCGCGCCCTGCTATCTCGCGCGCGGACGCGTAAGAACCTTTTTTCCCCTGCCCTCCCTTCCTTTTATTCCCTCTAACGCTCGCGACCTTTGTGCGCGGGATTTAGAGTGTATGCGAGCATCTTAAGGGGCTTTGCGTGCGTGGCGTTTATTTAGCCTCAAGGAGTCGCGCCTTCTTTTTTCCCTGTGGATAAATCTGACGAGGTAGTGGGGAGAGGGGGAAGCGCGTCGTTTTCACGGCAATTGTTTCGTCGGAAATGGAGAGGAAACTGATAAACGGAGTAGTTTCCTTACGCGCAGCGGGCGTAATTTCTTCTTTCTCGATCCAGGTAATTTAGCGACAGGGGGCGGTCTGGCGCGGAGAACGGGCAATTCGTTAGGCCGCCGGAAGCTACCCGCGCTTCCGCGTTATCTCGCGCGTCTTTAAAGCTCGCCCCGCGCCTCATTGTTCGGCCCCGGGAATTTTGCATTTCCGAGTGCGAGGGAGTTCGCGCGCGCGTGACAGAGCGTGCCGTTTACGTCGGCTGCTTTTTCACGTCGACGGGATCATCTCGTACACGCGCGAGCTCCGCTCGAGAGACGCATTTGCGAAAATTTTTCACCCCGGCGGAAAGCTCCTTCCTCCTCCCGATGGGTAAAGAAAAAGCATAAAACTTTGCTTAAGCGAATTAAATTGTACTGCGAGGATTATTCGATTAAGGGGTATACGAACGTTAAATTATTTACTCGGTAGATAGCCGTGTAATGGCTGAGTTAAATGATACGGCTGAGGCGAGGGTGGGAATAACGAGAGGGTTAAAAGCACAATTATCGGGCTGCGTCGTCCTTCCGTCACTTTGCAAGCCTTTATCATAAATCCCGTCGGCTCTGCTTTTTTCCCCTCCACCTACGCTGGTGGTCATCTCGCGGCTTTTTATACGCCGAGTCCGAGGTACTTTATTAGCCGGTCGACATCACAAACGCCAGCCGGAGATGCGGGGATAAAACCGGCGGAAATGATGCGCGCCCGCGGAAAAATTTACAAAGGGTTACAGCGTTATAACTTTCGACTGGTCTCGGGCTCCGCGCACCGCCCCGCGCGCCAGACAGTCAAGCGAAAATTCATTGCCGGAAGTATTTCGAAAAATTTAGTTTCAAGGCGAAAACCACATTTTTTTCTCGTTACGCTACCGTAAAAAAACTGCGTAGTAAGTTTAAAGTACGTCTGATAAAACCGCGTTGATGCTGAAGGGGGAAATGTAATGCCGCGTTTACAGGGGGAAAATGATTAAACGTAGATTCGCCCCTTTTTCAAGGAGTCGCAAACTTCCTTGACAGTTTTATATTCCTCGAAAGTCCTGAAGTGACACTGAATTTCAAGCGTTGTAATACAATCACGCAGTAAAGTTTCACTTCGGCGAAATGAAGTCCAGCTCGCTGTTTATTTAAGAGTGAAAACTTTGAATTTATTCGAACGAAGCGCTTTTGAAGATGCAAACTTTACACTTGACAATACTTTAGCGAGTTCAAGGAGGAACATACTTTTGGATCCACCTCTATCTCATTTTTTATCGCTTTTCTTCCTTAATTAATCTTTCAACGGTTAAACTCGATCAAAATATAATATGCCCAAATAAGAAATGGAAAAAATCTAAAATTGTCAGTAAAAGATAGCTTTTTGCGAGTCGTGTTTCTAAATTTTACTAAAGGAAACACGTATTACTCTCGTAAACTGTAAGTGTCATGCTAAGAAATTCAAGAATTTTCCTCGTTGGACTGCGCGGTATGTGCGAGGACGATGTATCCCGCGCGCACACGCGGAGGAGGGGGCGTCCGGCGTGTCCACGGCAAAATAATACGAGCGGAAGTGACGTCAGGCAGGCGTACAATGGGCTGCTGCCCCCTCGGGGCTAGAGCCTCCTCCCCCGCCTTCGTCGCGGCTCACCTGCCCATTATTCACACCACAATGTACTTCCTTTTTTGTCAAAACACCGCCGGTGAAACTATCTCCCCCTTTCGCGCTATTTCACGGCCTTTTTTTTCCATATTATTTAGTAACTGTCACGCGAGCGCGCGCTTCTGCGGGGTCGGCGAATTTTTTTTCTTCGCGCGGGCTGCAAGGTCGAGCAATGGGGGATTAGCCTGCGTTGTTTGCGGATTCCGGTCGGCGGGGTATTAATTCGGGGCTTGATTACGGCATCACGGATTTTTTTTAAAAGACTTGCGTCCGGTGAGGGATGAAAAGATTATTACTTCCAAATCGGATTTGATTTAGCATTCATTAATTTTAAATCTTTGTTTAACGTTTTGAGGTAGAATTAATCGAATTTTACAACCATTTCACGAAAATTCTGTCAGCAACATTGAAATTTTATTTTGCTACGAGTATGAATGAAATAAATGTTTAAAAAAAAATTCATGAATTTTAGATTAGACAAATTGAATTTCCGGACGGGCGTGCATATATATGAGCAGTAAGGGATACTGGTGCCCCAAGAGTCACGCTACTAAGTTATGGTAGGTGAGCAGGACTTTACTGTCACTGTCTGATTTAAATTCTTTTAAGTACACTCTATTGTTATTCAAAATTAAAAGTGACCACGTAACGAAATTTACACTTTCACTCGTTCGTAAGAGATTATCAAATTTTTTTAGAAGTACAATACGTTGTTTAATTTTTATTTTTTTGAAATCATAATTTCATCAAATTAAATATTTATTATGAAATCTATTTTATTTCTAAGTAAGAATTAAATAAATATTATTGTACTAAAAAAAGGTATTAAATATTTAAGCAACAAATGTTATCCAGCAGCTTTTAGAGGTCTTAATGGAACAAAATGTGTGAAAAGATTTGAATCGAAGTTAAGTAAAAGTGTTACATCTAGTTTATCTGCCACCATTCCCAAATGTATGAACCTTAGCGCAAACCACCTGTAATTTTCTTGTCAATCGTAGCAATTAAAACGTATGAGCTTTTTCAGCGCGCAAGGTTATCAGATAGACATTTCTGTGAAACGATTCGTATCTCGACCCGAAGTCAAAAAAGCGCGGACAAACACGCAACCACTAAAGTGTAGCCTCGACCTCGCTCTACGAAATGAGAAAAAAAAAGGAAAAAGTATAATTATAGCGCGACTATTTTAATAACGCATCGCGCTCGCGGCAACAAAAGTCACGATTGATAAAACTTCTCCGTCGACAGCCCCGTACAGCCGATAGTAAAATTCGTCATGGTGGCGCGCGGTCATTCGGTCGCGGCTACTCGCGCACACGAAGGGATTTCCCCTTTCGGGGGTTTTACGAGAGTCACGCTGGCTGCTCGCTTTGTGCCCGCGTTTGGTAATTATACGCCTTGTGGTTAATACGACGCTGGTGGGGAGGTGGGGGCGAGCGTTTGCCGGCGGACGGTGAAATTACGAAGCGCGCCGGATCTTCCGGTTCCTGCGTTCGTCGCCGCTCGCTCCGCACTTTTCTCCGCGTGTCGCGTTATTGATTTTATCGTCGCGCTTTTCAAATTCGATCATTTTTATTATTTTTATGCCGCGCTTCAGAAAAGTTCTACCGAATGAAAAATGCGCAGCGCTGAAAATTCGAATGTTTTAAAATTTCAGGTTGAATCTTTTATGAGCTTTGCGAGAGGGAAAATTTTGCTTTGATTTTCTTCGTAATTAATGACTCCATCCGTAGAATACTTTATGAAAAAATTTTACAAAAGGATTTCATCTCGCGGAAACTCATTTTTCCTTTATCGCATTTCATGAAATAACGTTCAAAATCATTTGCGGCCGAAACTTTGCTAATAAATCTTCGCCTCACTTAAAATATCGCATTTACATTTGCAAATCATATCCACTAACTTTAAATCATTTTCATCTCCTCCACATTTTCGGCGCAGTCCGTGAATTCATTACAGCGGTGAATTTTTTCTACGAAACTCCAACTGTCTACTTTACCGCAGTATTTGGATTCCCCGAGTAGTCTCATCCGCTTGCCCGCGCATCGAACTCGCGTGTAAAAAAAAAAAGTAATTAACGCAAAGAGAAACGAGAAACGGACAGGTTGCGCTTAGGCCGGAGCCCCGCAGCGTAGCGAGCAATGGACCGCGAGTCAACAGGAACAAAGGTTGCGCGAATAAACGAAGATCCCGGGGGTTGGTTTATCCTCTCGGCGAAATAAAGAGCCGAGACTTGGAGGAAAAACCGAGCGTGTACCCGGGGCCCAATCGATTAGGTTTACTTTCGAGCCGGGGCGATACGGTCGTGCGAAAGGGATCGCCGCGGAAGGAACGGAGAACGAGGGAGGGAGAGAGAGAGGGGGGAGGAAGCCCGGGAGATGGAGTGTCTTGGCCGAGCCCATGAACTTTCCGGCAATTTCGCGTACCGCTGCAATCGCAACGAGCTCGGAACCACGGGCTTTCTTCTCGTTTCCTTCGCCTCGCCCCGGCCTTTTTTGGCCCTCGTTAACCGACCTTTTATTCCCTTCTCCCTCCCCGCCCCCGCCGCTTTTTTCCCGCGTCGTTCTTCTTTTCTACGACGGGCGTTTGGGGAAACACCGGCGAAATCAATGAAGAATAAAGAAGGCAGTTGCGGCAAACAAGTACGCGGGACGTGCGGCTCCGCTCCCAGTTCGTTAGGGAAACCACAGCCCGTAAATGGATTTTCCCGACCCTTATATGTGAGCCCCGAAAAGCTTCCCGGATTTACGCGTGGATAATCGCTTCGTGGTTTTCGGCTCCGAGTGCCCCTTTACCTTCGATATTTGAAGAATTAAATTTACTCCGCGTCGCAGCTTTTTATAAAGTTTAAAGGCGCGAGAGAAGGGAAAAAGGGAATCGACGGACAATCGATATAGGCGGAGGTTCAGACGATAGCTATTGAATTGCGACGTAATTTCGCAGCGGCGGCTTTTGCCACCATAAAAGAAAGGCCTTCATTAGTTTGGAGCTTTATGAAGCGACTTGATTTACGTAAGAATCCTTCTCTCTCGCCTCCGGCCGGAGAGAGGAAAAAAAGCGCGAAAGGAGACGGCCCCTTTGGCTCCGGGCAGCTCGCTAAGCCAAGATAAACGATCGGGGCTATCAGGGACCGGCGGGACACTCGGAGCTGCGCGGGGGAGTCCGCATCACCACTACTTTACTTTCGGACCGGTACACTTTAGTGCGCGTCTCTTTTTCGCGCAAATTGGATTCGAAATTTCTTTTTGCTCGTGTGTTTTTAAACACGGAGGCGAAGTGTTTTTGCCAACGAAATCCGGGATTTAATTGGGATGAAAGAACTGCTCGATTCAATTGTCTTTGTGCATCGCAACAATGGAAGGCTAGCGCAATGTTTAATGAATACTTTCCGTATTCCGTATATTGTGTATCGAGCGGACGTCGAAGTCTTTGATAATTAAATTTAACGATTTTTACATGTCATTTTTATAATTGATTTTTCCTTCAATTTAGTAACTCCAATCACAATTTGTGGAATATATTTCGATTCGTTTGAAAATTGATTTTATTTTTCATATATATACATTGTAATCTATTTTTGGCATTTTACGACGAAGAATTTACGGCTGTTTTAATGGCTTCCAATTCAATCAGTCCAGGAATAAGATTTTATTACCCTCAAATCTAAATTTGTGTATTATTCATTTCCACCAAATAAAATTTTCAATATCTTTTCACCAATTCATCCCAATGATTGTATTACCTTGCGATCATAACTCACCTCAGTAAATTGCAAAATTATTCGTGGCTGTTTTTAACTTTCATATTTTATTTCTTTAATTTGTCTGTAATTTTTAAAAAACATAATTCCAAGAGCAAACGGGCGGTGCATCGCCTTATTTATTAAATTCTGTATTGATGGAATGCTTTTACCACATATTCGAAATACAGGTAAATATTTGTCCTTCCGGGCCTTTCCGAGGTGGGCCGAGGCAAAATTTTCATTCAATGATAATTGATCAGTTGTAATGGAATGATTGTAATGCGCGTATGGGTACGGTCGAGACCAGGCATATAGAGTTAATTAGAACTGCTGCCTAAGTACTGTTTAATGAAAAATTATTGCTATTATTATGTCGACCATGAAACGGTATTTGCTTGCAGGATTCAAAAGCATATTTGCCGTGTAATTTAATGCATAGGTTGATGTTGGAATTGATTAACATCCCAAATGTAATTAAATTAATTAATGGATAATAATTCCTGAACTGAAAATCAAGGCTCAGCTGCGGAGATATAATAAACACTATTAAATCCATCTAATTTTGATAAAAATGAGCACAAGCCGTGGGTCCAAAACATTCAGTCTATTATCCAACCTGGCATCCACCTCGCAACCGCCGCAAAAAACCCGAAACAATCTCGAAAAAGAAAAAATGTAACCTCCACTTACCATCCTGATCGCACTCCCTGGATATCCAGCACGTAAATAACTTCGTCCTCGACAGCGACTCCTCGGGTGCCTGCGTACGGGCAAAAAACCAGCGAGACCGGTCACGAATCCATGCGCGCGCCTCCGCCGATCGCACTGCGCGCAGCGTTCAAAGCGCCCCGGCACACAACGCACAACTCACTGACGACGTCGGACTTGGGCGGCCCACGTGCGGGGGCTTTTATAGGCTCCGCTGACCTTGTCCGCGCCGCGCCCCCACCTCCCGGCGCGGCCGGTCGTCACCTTCGGCGCGCGCGCGGGGAGCCCGCCAGCCCCCCGGTGAACCCAGCCGTGAACCCCGCGTGCACCTGCGATCGCCGCCGCGTGGGACTGCTCGCGTTTCCCGATCTGATTTCCAGCTTTACGACTCCGATCCCCCGCCGGCCCGGTGCATTTTTATAGATTCCCGAACGCGCCACTCGGCGGTTATCTCCGCTCGACTTGCAATTCAATCGGCGAATTTGCGATTGAAATCCTTGCACGAGGCAGGGGAATTTCGTTATCGCACGGGAGGACTTGTATAAACGTTACGAAAGACGCGTTTAGGAATAATTAAAAGCATGGAGAATAATTAAATTTTAATACACCGTAACCGTCGTGCAATCAGATTCGAGCAGAAAAATTATTCGACTCTGCACTGTCCCATGTACGATTCTTGTGTTCTGATAGCGGGACTTGAAAAATGTTTCCGCTGCACTTGTTTTCTTTCTGTTTCATATAATTGGACATTGTATTTTAAATAAGGATGGTCTAAAAATACCTTTTTCCTGATTATGTAAAAAAAAGTTTACATTTCTTTCGTTTAGTATGAAAAAAAAAATAAATAAATAAACGCCGAACAAGTATACCATTGCCGGGACACGAAGGAGCTCCCGAAAGAACCGTTTCGGTGGCAATATCAATCATCCCGGGGTTAGTGAACTCTCTCGAGAAAAGGCTTCTGCGGTATATAAGTCGGATGATTCCCCGGTACCGTAAACTCCCGCAGTCGAAATTTAACAGCGGAAGCGGCGCGAAAAATGCTCGCAGCTCAGTTTAAGCCCGAGGCACGATCGCCCAAGCCAAAAAGGAAGATTTGATCTTTGCCCGCTTCACGCCTCGCTCCTTTCGCGCGATTTTTTTCCCATCGCGGTCTGGACGCTTTTGAGCATCCTCCTCGCCACTTTTATTTTGCATTTATTAACGGGCTCCTGCCACTTCTCCGTGCACGTTTTAAACGCTCTATAAAGAGCCTCGGCATTTAAACGACATGCAAATATAGTAAACGTGAACTTGAGGGGACTGACTCAAGCAAAGAGAAGGTATAAAGTTAACGATTGCTCCAAACGACCTGTGGCTTCGCTTTTGCACCTAACTTTTCGATCAGTTTGCAAGCGGAGTGTCTGAATGAAAGCTGACTCTTCCCTCACCTTACCTCGATTTTCCCTTAATTAGGAGACTTTCGCCTTGAAGGTCTCTTGACGGGTCACCTGATCTTCGATTGAACCACTGACTGCGGAAAGTCCTCGCACTAAAATTAAGTAACAGACATTTTCTTGTTGCACCGATGTAAGTAAGATGAGAATGATTGGATTGCGCAATGATTTCCGCGCTTTTACGAGTTTTCGTGAAGGCATGAGTGCGGTAACTCCTCTTGCGGACGTTTAATGTGTATTATTTTATTGCGCGGATAAACAGCGCAGCCCGTTACGACTTTGCCAATGCCAGGTTTTTACTTGTGCATCTGTTTCTCAATGAATCGTTATAGTCATTCTCTTGAGATGCGTTTAATCTCAATGAACGAAATTGAGTACCGTTAAATTTTTTATACCCCTGCAGCTTCAATTTTAATCAAGGATTAATAAAAAAGCCTTCAAAGCAAATAAACATACATAAAGCAAACTGGAATCATCACCCCGAAGGACAAAGAAATAACCGACTCATTTGATGGCAAGTTATTAGAGTAAAGTGGCCGAAGGGGCAGGTAGTAGAACCAGAGCCAACCGCAATCGCTCATGCGCTACAGAAAGCCTGGATAAGGCGGGAGGATGGTCTGGCCCTACGGCCCGAAGGAGGTGTATACATCGTTGGGAAACGCGAGGCCGGAAGTCGGTGCGAGCGTGACGCATTGCGCAGGCTTTATTAGTATACCCTCCCCCCTGCGAGCGCGTTTCCACGCGCCGCGCGCTGAAAAATGACTCGGAACTTTTTTTCGCGCCCCTCCCGCCATTCTTCGGGGAATCCGCGTGACGGCCGTGACGATCGCCGTTGATGTCTTACCTCGCGCCGCAGGATGTGTAATTATGCTGAGCAAACACTTTTTCATCTGTGCACCTTATCTGTAGCACAGCCGGAGTTGCAAGAGCGCGCGATATCTTTTTACTTGGTGCTTATTAAACTACTGTTGAAAGTGGGAATTATGATAGGGAACTTTAATTACTGGTTAAGTTTTAATTGATAATTATGGCTCTGCGCGATGAGGAATAATAAAAATATTCTTATCTTAGAGGTAACAATGTAATCTTGTAAGTTGTAAATTACAATCATATTACATTGCATTAGATAAATTTAACATTTTTTTTATAAGTTTGCGATGATGATACTTTTTATCTACTTTCCTTCATATTATTAAAAGAAACGTGAAGAATAGATTATAAATGAGATTTACAGGCAACAATGTTTACAGTATTTTTATAATTTTATAATGACGATGCTTTTTATCGATTTCCGTTGACAAACGAGTAAAAATAAAGAACCCATTAAAAGTGAGATTAAAAGAAAGCAAGGATCACAGAAAAAGCAAGAGTACAAGAAAGTTACACATGTGGCAGATAATATACAAAGCAAACAATGAAGCTGGAAAATTTACTTAGTCACAGGCCAGTTAGCGTGAAAAGCGAAGTTCGCTGGCGAACTTTGAAATCGAAGTGCTCGGGCGGTATAGCAAGAAAGTGAATGCAGCCGGCCCGAGTCAAGGTGGACTTTTTTCTCCTCCTCTCACTCGAAGACGCGCGCCCTATCGGGCGGCCATCTCGCGGCGGGCGCTCGCGCGGGCCGCGCAAAAAATCTCGCAATCTCTCGGCAGATTCGTATCGACGAGCCAGCGAACCAAGCCAGCGAAGATCGTTCCCTTTTGTTTCGAAAAAAAACGCCCCTTTGTTCTGCCGTGGCCATATCGCGCGTACGCACGTGGAAACATCGCGAGATTCCGGCGGGGTCGTCCGCCGTGGCCGGCGCCCGGACGGCCCGTATGATTTTTACAACAAAGGAAACGTTTTACTTCATTTCGAGCGAGGCCCCCGCGGGCCCGGCCAATTTCGTCTTGCGCCGAAGCTCGAGTCGCCCGATGCAACGCCGGCTCGACGCAATCCGTCATTGTGTGCAAATGCATCGGGCGCCGAGTCTACTCGCCCTGCTCCCATTGCAAATAACGAATCGTTTCGCCGTGCTCGAGTACTATTTGCTCTAGGGCTTTTCGAGAAATTTTCCTTTTGTTGCTTGCACTTTCCACATTTTAAGCTCTCTTTGATGAATCTTTTTACGTGACTTTTTTTAATTGCATTCTTTTATCCTCTGCAGATGAGAAGTACTTATTTTATTTTATTTTATGTGTATTGATTAATTTACAACTGGCAATAAATTGTGAATCGTATGAAAATGATTGATGCATTGAATTTATTTATTTATTTATTTATTTATTTATTTATTACCAGAGTTACATAATAATAACATTTGTCGAGCAATACAGAGTATAATTACATACATAA